>JAAALK010000289.1:15293417-15715354 GCA_019279435.1 Zizania palustris | reverse complement strand
CTTTAAAAATGACAGAGGGCTCCGAACCCCCAAGAAAATTGTACTCCGAAGTTTTTCTTTGCGCATAACCATCTTTGAATACAGTTCGAAGTTGCTTATACCCAAAGAGGGGCTGTAATATGGAGACAATTTTAAATCGGCATTCATTATCAAATAAATGTATTTACAGATTACATTGAAAAATTGGTATCTATACCCAAGAAGGCGGAGACCCTTCGGTCCCGAGAGCTAGGGTGGAACGACTAGTTCCAACATCGGAAGTTCTAAGAACTTACGTTTAACTCTCTTTCTCCCCTTCGAAGCTCTAAAATCCTCTGTTCTTGTTCTTGTTGGAAGTTCGGCCCAAGTTCGAAGCCGCTCGGGCTTCTCTCCCAGCTTCTAATCTTCAGATCTTTTATTTTGGGCTTCAACTTCGTCTTCGGACCATTAGTGTCTTCAGAAGACGAGGTGTTGCGTCGCTCTCTTTATCTTCCTCTTTATATAAGACAATACATCGTTGATTACTTCGGGCGCAATAACGCCGGAGTCATCTCGAGGGATAAGGAATCGAGGACGTTTATAACCTCTTAGAAGTTCGAAGGTTTTCCACAGTGAGCGAAGTTCGCTGTTAGCTCTAACACTTCGATATCTTCTATAAGAGGCAAAGCCTAAAAATATGACAAACAAGATTTTCATTGATAAATGATTTACAAGCACAAAGCTTTACACGGTTAAAAATCCTAAAACATTCCTAAACCTGTGGGTTTGAAGGAGGTTGGCTGCTCGAAGCTTGGCTTCGAACATGCTTCTGGCGTTGGCCTTCATCAATCCAAGCCTTGATCGCAGATCGACCTTCGGCTCTCCACGAAGTTTGGAAGGCCCGCCAAGCAAGCAGCTACACCTTCGGAAGGTTTGAGAAGTCGGTCGTCGTCGAAGGTGATTGGACCTCTTCCTGCGTCCGGAGTTATTGATCGGCCCAAATCCTCGTAATAGCGAAGTAGACCAACAGCAGACACATGTCCGGAGAGTTCTCCGTATCTAATGCCCGCTCGTCTTCATCTGCTTCGCCACCCCTTGGATCCTTTTCAACCGGCGCAGAAGGCTGATGTTATCATCAGAAGGGAGAATTCCAGTAGTACCGAAGTACTCCAGGACTTCTAACAACTGATTCATAACCTCCGCAGCCACCTTCTCAGACTTCAACTTATCTTCGTTCAGCGCATCCTTCGCCGAAGTAACTTCGTCCAAAACCCCAGAAAGCCTAGCATTCTCAGTGGTCAAAGTGTTTTTCTGTGTCAACAATTGGCTAGCTTCCTCTTCAAGCCGGACGAGCCTAGACCCTGCAGTAGCATGCTCCGCCCGCAGTTTGTCAACCTCTGCTCGAAGCACAATCCTTTCCGCTTCGAGCTCTTTCCTTACAGCTTCCAAGCTTCTGCCTGGCCCTTCGCTCTGTTAATATTATATTGTCCATTTGAGTCACTCGACTTTCAGGAGATGTTAAAATTCCTTTGAAGAGTGCTATTTTCTTCCCGAAGCCGAGTGATTTCTTCGTCATTGCATAGACTTGCAGCTCGGGCCAAGACAGTTTGCTGCCAAAGTAAAAATCAAAGTAAATATTCATTCGAAGATAAATTCTATAATAATTTGCAGTTGTTTCATACCTGATAAGCTGTACGTTCAATAATGGCATTAAGCTCCGTCCTGTCAGCCTTGCGCAGGATGGCCACTAATTCGGTCTCCCCTATCTCACGACTAGCTCGATCCAAAGGTTCGAGCAAAGTCCGAAGACCAGTTGTTTGCCCTAAGAAAGGAGCCAGCAAGGGGAGCATGCTTATTGCCTCTTGGTCATCTTCGTTCAATGAAGGACCGGAGCTTTGGCCTGCGGTCTTCGAAGCCACTGGAGTTTGAGCCTCCCTGGAAGATTGGCTCTCGTCTGTTGAATCAGACGGAGTTGATTCGGAGCTTATAGCAGGCAGGGGCTCTATTTGTCTTTTGCCTCTTCCAGGCCCCTTTTGAGTAACTCTCGGGGCTGGCTCCGAAGTCGTCGAAGGTTCAGGAATTATTTCCTCCTGGCGGACTTCTTCCATAGGAGTGGGTTCTGCAAAAGTAATCAAAAGTATTATACATAGTATAAAAAATTCAAATAAATACAAAAGTCTTCGAGGTCTACCTTCGGCAGTCCGTGGAGGAGTCGTTGTCGGACTGATTGGTGGATCGAAAGCTAATTCTTCATCTGAATCAGCCGTTGAATCATGGACTGCAGGAGCATCGTCCTGGGTAGTCCTCGCTGCTTCTTCGGGAATCGAAGCCATAGTGACTTCGACCCCACTTTCATTTACAGGAACTTCGTCCTGAGCTACATCTTCTTGAACTACCGAAGTCCTTGGTTGATCAACATTTTCTCGGACTCCGGTATGTTCGCAGGTACTCCGGTTTGTGCGGCCCTTTGAGTTTCATTCTCTTCCAGTAGGCGCACAAGTAACCTTTCCATTTCTTCTTGGGAATCGGAAACAGAAGCTCTGGAGCTCGAAGGTATAGGATCTAAAGGTGCGAGGTTCTTCGGCTTCCGAGCCACCCTCTTCACCGGAGTCTTTGCTGAACTTGAAGTTCCAGCTTCGGCTTTCCTTTTTTGAGGCCCTTTCTCCAAAGGCGCCCAATCCATCAGAGGGGGAGGAGTGAGTTTCAGCATTCCCCATACTCTGTTAAATCTTTCCCAACTCCCAACCAGCTTAATTCGCCACTCTTTTTCGGTCGGAGTTGGAGCACCCAAGATTTTTTCCGAAGCCCTTATAATCTGTTCTGAAGTAACAGGGGCTGAAGTTTCTACAAAATAAATAATTCAAGTCAGTTTTTCTTCGAAGCAAATACGTTTAATGCATGTTGTTTTCGAAGTTACCTGTAGGACTTGAAGTCAAGTTAATTCTCCGAAGACCACCTTCGGAATCATCTTCGAAGATAATAGGCCAGTCGGCCATCAGTGGAGGAATTTGAAGACCGTGAACTCTTCTGCCAAATCCCGCATACTGAGCCTTCGGCTAACTTTTTCAAGCAAGTTCAGACGGGCTTCGAATTGACCTTCGTCAGGACGCACCAAAGCCTCCTTTCGGAATTGGATTTCTCTAAGAGGTCCGGCCAGAGGATTGCTTGCTCCGACTTCGGCATAGAACCATTCAAAACCCAGTCGGTGTACCACCTAGCGTTGATGGCCTTAGCAGGGAATCGCAGAGCGTATTCATCTCGAAGCCTAAAATTGATGCTTCCGAAGGCAACCACTACTTTTTCACCTCCGGAGCCTACGAAGGTCTTCGGCTGACAAGTTGCTCTATGCAATGCTGCGAAGATTTCAGCCCTCCCCTCACAACCTTCGGCTCTCAGAGCCCACTCGAAGATAGCTAATCTAGCTACAGCATTCGGAGACAGCTGGGGGAGGGTTACATGAAACAAGTCAAGGACTTCAGCCAAGAAATCTACAGCAGGGAGGCCCAAGCCTGCTTCGAAAAAAGCTTCGAACACTACGACTTCCCCGGGTCTTGGTGATGGGATTGTTTCTTTCCCTGGTTTTCGAATCATAACTCCCGCACCTATATTTCCTCCTACTGCCATTGCCAGGGACTCTCTTTTGCAGGTTGAAGGTCCTAATTCAAAGGATTGGTCCAGATATTTGGTCGATGGAGGGCACAGACCTTGATCATCGGCGATTTGGGGATTTTTTCCCTTTGCCGCCATGGAAGTTGTCGCCTGCATCGAAGGCGTCGCCGCCACTGTTGCCGCTGCCGCTGCCGCAGCCGCTTGTTGACGAGCCAAGGTCGAAGGAGGTGCAGAGCCCTTGGTCTTCGCCATCGCGATGACTGGATCGATCTGAGAAAGTGGGGACTAGGACTCAAGAACTCAAAAGCTAGGGCTTAAGAACTCAAAGGGCTCAAAAGGCTTTTGACTGGGAACAAGCAGTGAAAAGGTAATCGAGTAAGTTCTGGAGTTCTTTATTTATAGTCTAACTTTCCGTTTGTTACCGTTTGGGTTCTGCCCTTTCACATTCCCGCCTGTTATTTTCCTCCGAAAATAACGCTTCGTATAACTCCGTTAGAAACAGAAACTAACGGCTATATTTTCTAAGTCTAAAAAGACTTTCGAACTTCCTGAATCAGTTCTAAGATAGTTCGAAAAGCAATTACCTTATAACTGATTCGAAGTTCATATCTTCATGTATTTCGAAGATAAAACAAAAATCAATAACCCCTATGATTGGTTATCTTTTCTTTCCGTATACTGCTCTCCTAACGTTACAGGTCGAACGGAGAAGCGTATTCGAGGGGCTACTGTTGGGGGAAAATATCTCATCTTCAGGGTTATTGCCAAAGCAGCATGAAGACAGCCAACCAGTTCGAAGATTGTCCGAAGGCCATCTTCGAAGGTGCATGGAACCTGGTTCGAAGCCCGAAGGCAGGCATTGGTTCGAAGTATGTCTTCGAACCAAAGTCCTCCAGGATCTTTTCTGCCAGCTAAGATGGAAGACTTATCTTCTATCCTATTAGATTAGTCTTTTACCATTTTAGCCCTATTAAGGAAACCGAATAGTTTCCTTAATGTCGGTTGTAATAGAGGGGTAAATAGGTCTTTTCCTTAATGTTTAGACCTATAAATACCCCCCATTTTACCCTGTAAGGGGGACCAATTACAAGTGAATCAATACACACTTTCGAACTATTCTAAGCTATTATCCTTCGTACCCATAAAGTCGAGGCCTCCGGTGTGGTGGCTGAAATCCATCCGGAGCCCAAGCTGATACCTTGTAGGCATCCGTAAAAGAGCCAATACCACATTCTACGGAGTCCAAGCTTCGGCTGGTAGACTTCCGTAAAAAGAGCCGAAGGTGGCCAAAATCTGCGGAGTCCAAGCTGCAGCTTGTCAGACTTCCGTAAAAGAGCCGAAGGTGGCCAAATTCTGCGAAGTCCAAGCTCCGGCTGGTAGACTTCTGCAAAAAAGAGCCCAAGTGGCCAAATTCTGCGAAGTCCAAGCTCCGGCTGGTAGACTTCTGCAAAAAAGAGCCCAAGTGGCCAAATTCTGCGAAGTCCAAGCTCCGGCTGGTAGACTTCTGCAAAAATAGCCGAAGGTGGATACAATTTCTGCGAAATCCAAGCTCCGGCTGGTAGATTTCTGCAAAAAACAGCCGAAGGTGGCTAAAGCAAAACAGCATTTAAGCCATGAGCTTCGAATGTTTGTTCATATAAAGTGACAAATTTCTTAAGACACTAAAGTGTCCTCGAAGTTATTTTAATTGATTTCTTTCATGAAATAAACAAAGGTACTAAGTTACCATTCTTCTGACTACAAATAGTCGAAGACATTTCATAAGATTTCAAAAGATCTTTAAAAATGACAGAGGGCTCCGAACCCCCAAGAAAAAATTGTACTCCGAAGTTTTTTCTTTGCGCATAACCATCTTTGAATACAGTTCGAAGTTGCTTATACCCAAAGAGGGGCTAGTAATATGGAGACAATTTTAAATCGGCATTCATTATCAAAATAAATGTATTTACAGATTACATTATGAAAAATTGGTATCTATACCAAGAAGGAATCGGAGACCTCTTCGGTCCCGAGAGCTAGGGGTGGAACGACTAGTTCCAACATCGGAAGTTCTAAGAACTTTACGTTTAACTCTCTTCCTCCCCTTCGAAGCTCTAAAATCCTTCTGTTCTTGTTGAAGTTCGGCCCAAGTTCGAAGCCGCTCGGGGCTTCTCTCCCAGCTTCTAAGATCTTCAGATCTTTTATTTTGGGCTTCAACTTCGTCTTCGGACCATTTAGTGTCTTCAGAAGACGAGGTGTTTGCGTCGCTCTCTTTATCTTCCTCTTTAATATAAGACAATACGTCTTTGATTACTTCGGGCACAATAACGCCGGAGTCATCTCGAGGGATAAGAATCGAGGACGCTTATAACTCTTTAGAAGTTCGAAGGTGGTCCACAGTGAGCGAAGTTCGCTGTTAAGCTCTAACACTTCGATATCTTCGATAAGAGGCAAAGCCTAAAAATATGACAAACAAGATTTTCATTGATAAATGTTTACAAGCACAAAGCTTTACACGGTTAAAAATCCTAAACATTCCTAAACCTGTGGGTTTGAAGGAGGTTGGCTGCTCGAAGCTTGGCTTCGAATATGCTTCTGGCGTTGGCCTTCATCAATCCAAGCCTTGATCGCAGATCGACCTTCGGCTCTCCACGAAGTTTGGAAGGCCCGCCAAGCAGCAGCTACACCTTCAGAAGGTTTGAGAAGTCGGTCGTCGTCGAAGGTGATTGGACCTCTTCCTGCGTCCGGAGTTATTGATCGGCCCAAATCCTCGTAATAGCGAAGCAGACCAACAGCAGACACATGTCCGGAGAGTTCTCCGTATCTAATGCCCGCCGTCTTCATCTGCTTCGCCACCCCTTGGATCCTTTTCAACCGGCGCAGAAGGCTGATGTTATCATCAGAAGGGAGAATTCCAGTAGTACCGAAGTACTCCAGGACTTCTAACAACTGATTCATAACCTCCGCAGCCACCTTCTCAGACTTCAACTTATCTTCGTTCAGCGCATCCTTCGCCGAAGTAACTTCGTCCAAAACCCCAGAAAGCCTAGCATTCTCAGTGGTCAAAGTGTTTTTCTGTGTCAACAATTGGCTAGCTTCCTCTTCAAGCCGGACGAGCCTAGACCCTGCAGTAGCATGCTCCGCCCGCAGTTTGTCAACCTCTGCTCGAAGCACAATCCTTTCCGCTTCGAGCTCTTTCCTTACAGCTTCCAAGCTCTGCCTGGCCCTTCGCTCTGTTAATATTATATTGTCCATTTGAGTCACTCGACTTTCAGAGATGTTAAAATTCCTTTGAAGAGTGCTATTTTCTTCCCGAAGCCGAGTGATTTCTTCGTCATTGCATAGACTTGCAGCTCGGGCCAAGACAGTTTGCTGCCAAAGTAAAAATCAAAGTAAATATTCATTCGAAGATAAATTCTATAATAATTTGCAGTTGTTTCATACCTGATAAGCTGTACGTTCAATAATGGCATTAAGCTCCGTCCTGTCAGCCTTGCGCAGGATGGCCACTAATTCGGTCTCCCCTATCTCACGACTAGCTCGATCCAAAGGTTCGAGCAAAGTCCGAAGACCAGTTGTTTGCCCTAAGAAAGGAGCCAGCAAGGGGAGCATGCTTATTGCCTCTTGGTCATCTTCGTTCAATGAAGGACCGGAGCTTTGGCCTGCGGTCTTCGAAGCCACTGGAGTTTGAGCCTCCCTGGAAGATTGGCTCTCGTCTGTTGAATCAGACGGAGTTGATTCGGAGCTTATAGCAGGCAGGGGCTCTATTTGTCTTTTGCCTCTTCCAGGCCCCTTTTGAGTAACTCTCGGGGCTGGCTCCGAAGTCGTCGAAGGTTCAGGAATTATTTCCTCCTGGCGGACTTCTTCCATAGGAGTGGGTTCTGCAAAGTAATCAAAAGTATTATACATAGTATAAAAATTCAAATAAATACAAAAGTTCTTCGAGTTCTACCTTCGGCAGTCCGTGGAGGAGTCGTTGTCGGACTGATTGGTGGATCGAAAGCTAATTCTTCATCTGAATCAGCCGTTGAATCATGGACTGCAGGAGCATCGTCCTGGGTAGTCCTCGCTGCTTCTTCGGGAATCGAAGCCATAGTGACTTCGACCCCACTTTCATTTACAGGAACTTCGTCCTGAGCTACATCTTCTTGAACTACCGAAGTCCTTGGTTGATCAACATTTTCTTCGGACTCTGGTATGTTCGCAGGTACTCCGGTTTGTGCGGCCCTTTGAGTTTCATTCTCTTCCAGTAGGCGCACAAGTAACCTTTCCATTTCTTCTTGGGAATCGGAAACAGAAGCTCTGGAGCTCGAAGGTATAGGATCTAAAGGTGCGAGGTTCTTCGGCTTCCGAGCCACCCTCTTCACCGGAGTCTTTGCTGAACTTGAAGTTCCAGCTTCGGCTTTCCTTTTTTGAGGCCCTTTCTCCAAAGGCGCCCAATCCATCAGAGGGGGAGGAGTGAGTTTCAGCATTCCCCATACTCTGTTAAATCTTTCCCAACTCCCAACCAGCTTAATTCGCCACTCTTTTTCGGTCGGAGTTGGAGCACCCAAGATTTTTTCCGAAGCCCTTATAATCTGTTCTGAAGTAACAGGGGCTGAAGTTTCTACAAAATAAATAATTCAAGTCAGTTTTTTCTTCGAAGCAAATACGTTTAATGCATGTTGTTTTCGAAGTTACCTGTAGGACTTGAAGTCAAGTTAATTCTCCGAAGACCACCTTCGGAATCATCTTCGAAGATAATAGGCCAGTCGGCCATCAGTGGAGGAATTTGAAGACCGATGAACTCTTCTGCCAAATCCCGCATACTGAGCCTTCGGCTAACTTTTTCAAGCAAGTTCAGACGGGCTTCGAATTGACCTTCGTCAGGACGCACCAAAGCCTCCTTTCGGAATTGGATTTCTCTAAGAGGTCCGGCCAGAGGATTGCTTGCTCCGACTTCGGCATAGAACCATTTCAAAACCCAGTCGGTGTACCACCTAGCGTTGATGGCCTTAGCAGGGAATCGCAGAGCGTATTCATCTCGAAGCCTAAAATTGATGCTTCCGAAGGCAACCACTACTTTTTCACCTCCGGAGCCTACGAAGGTCTTCGGCTGACAAGTTGCTCTATGCAATGCTGCGAAGATTTCAGCCCTCCCCTCACAACCTTCGGCTCTCAAAGCCCACTCGAAGATAGCTAATCTAGCTACAGCATTCGGAGACAGGTGGGGGAGGGTTACATGAAACAAGTCAAGGACTTCAGCCAAGAAATCTACAGCAGGGAGGCCCAAGCCTGCTTCGAAAAAAGCTTCGAACACTACGACTTCCCCGGGTCTTGGTGATGGGATTGCTTCTTTCCCTGGTTTTCGAATCATAACTCCCGCACCTATATTTCCTCCTACTGCCATTGCCAGGGACTCTCTTTTGCAGGTTGAAGGTCCTAATTCAAAGGATTGGTCCAGATATTTGGTCGATGGAGGGCACAGACCTTGATCATCGGCGATTTGGGGATTTTTTCCCTTTGCCGCCATGGAAGTTGTCGCCTGCATCGAAGGCGTCGCCGCCACTGTTGCCGCTGCCGCTGCCGCAGCCGCTTGTTGACGAGCCAAGGTCGAAGGAGGTGCAGAGCCCTTGGTCTTCGCCATCGCGATGACTGGATCGATCTGAGAAAGTGGGGACTAGGACTCAAGAACTCGAAAGCTAGGGCTTAAGAACTCAAAGGGCTCAAAAGGCTTTTGACTGGGAACAAGCAGTGAAAAGGTAATCGAGTAAGTTCTGGAGTTCTTTATTTATAGTCTAACTTTCCGTTTGTTACCGTTTGGGTTCTGCCCTTTCACATTCCCGCCTGTTATTTTCCTCCGAAAATAACGCTTCGTATAACTCCGTTAGAAACAGAAACTAACGGCTATATTTTCTAAGTCTAAAAAGACTTTCGAACTTCCTGAATCAGTTCTAAGATAGTTCGAAAAGCAATTACCTTATAACTGATTCGAAGTTCATATCTTCATGTATTTCGAAGATAAAACAAAAATCAATAACCCCTATGATTGGTTATCTTTTCTTTCCGTATACTGCTCTCCTAACGTTACAGGTCGAACGGAGAAGCGTATTCGAGGGGCTACTGTTGGGGGAAAATATCTCATCTTCAGGGTTATTGCCAAAGCAGCATGAAGACAGCCAACCAGTTCGAAGATTGTCCGAAGGCCATCTTCGAAGGTGCATGGAACCTGGTTCGAAGCCCGAAGGCAGGCATTGGTTCGAAGTATGTCTTCGAACCAAAGTCCTCCAGGATCTTTTCTGCCAGCTAAGATGGAAGACTTATCTTCTATCCTATTAGATTAGTCTTTTACCATTTTAGCCCTATTAAGGAAACCGAATAGTTTCCTTAATGTCGGTTGTAATAGAGGGGTAAATAGGTCTTTTCCTTAATGTTTAGACCTATAAATACCCCCCATTTTACCCTGTAAGGGGGACCAATTACAAGTGAATCAATACACACTTTCGAACTATTCTAAGCTATTATCCTTTCGGAGGCTTAGAACAGTTTGCTTCGCAAACACTTCGTTTGTTAGTTTCTTTTCTACAGAAACCTGTTAGCGTAATCTTTTACGCCAACATCAGACTTAACCGATGAAGTCTCAAACTATCACACCTGGATCACATCAATCTAAGAGATCAAAATGAACTGATGCAGCCTTAGATTTAGCTAATACACCGAGAACAACCGGCGATCGTACTGTTTCAAGGTTCACCTCAAGAGATCAAACTGAATTGATGCAGCCGTGAGAATACTAATATAATCGGTACGGACATCGAGGGTGACGGGACTCACCTCTTCGCTAGAGATCAAAATGATGCAACCCAGCTCCAAGTGTCGAACCCCGCTAGAATAAACCTTGGAGACTAAGGGTGGCGATGCGACGAGTAGTTGGTTGATAGAGATGTGTTTTTTCTAAGCTAACTAGGGATACATATTTATAGTTCAGAGGCCTGTCATCTAAGTACTCTATCTTAATCGATTCCAGATAATCTTTATCTTCTCTTTTCTGCACCTTAACTCCATCGGCTCCTTCTACGTCCAATCATCTTGTAACAGCATGGACGAACTTCCTTGACTTTCTTTGACCGGACCTCTTTAACTTCTATTGATCGTACGACATTCTTAGTGGGCCTGGGCTTAACCAAAACTTGGCGTCAACAGCGTGTGAGGTACCTTTTAATGTGAGACGCGCTAGTGCAACGAAAGAAGTTGTTAGGGAAGTGTGTCCTCGCTCAATCTCGCCTCACTCCGTCTGTTGACCGGTGATCCAATCGACAAAGTCTAGTGATGTCCATGTGAGGAAGACAATGAGCACCGCTATTCGAGTAGTGCCTCCACAAAATCCACACATAAAGGATGATATTTGTCTCACGCCGGCATGCTAGCACTGATCATACGATCTAGGTGTGGTGGCTAGCGTTTTTAGTAATGAGAACATCAGCCCACGACCTTCCTCTTCCTCCCTTTATATAGTGTAGGGCTTGGGCCCATAATAAAAATTAAAGCCCAACAGATCCAATCTGATTTGTCCCGATCGGAACTTCTGATCCTGGATCGAAACTTCTGATTTGGACTTTCGGTCTCTAAATTTGAATTAAATCAGAACTTCCGATTCTTAGTCAGAACTTCCGGTTCCCCTAGATCTCGGAACTTATGAATCTCAAATGGAACTTCCGATTAGTCTAGGAAACCAAAAAACTACTCTAGGTTTGGAACTTCTGATGCTCAATCAAAACTTCTGATTAGCCTAGATGTTGGAACTTTCGATCTACCCAGAATTCTCTTGGTCATAATTCCTTCGCATACATACAAGTAACAATCATCAAGAATCACTACATCCCGTAAAAAACAACATTTCAACCCTAACATGGCAAACCGAGCTACTGCTTCTAACCCTAACTATAGTGCTCCTGCACGCGTGAATGGGGATAGGAATGATAGAAGGGACGGGGCACGTACCTAGACTCGTCGATCTTTGGCGCCGATAGTTGGTTCACCGCATTGGACTTCTCTATCGCCGGTGGCTAGGGTTCGTCGCAGGTAGGCATTGCCGATGGAGTAACGGGAGTGGGGATTTTGTTTGGTGTGGGAGTGTGAGAGTGTGGGAGTGGGGACTGGTGGTGAGTAATATGGCATGTAACGGTTAGAAGGGGAAGACATGGTGATACGAAAAATGAGACACATGCATGTGTGCTTCTATCGCCAGCTTGGGTATAAAATGCCATATAGGCATCGAACAACACAAAATAATGGCATATAAGCAAATATTGAAATTTTAATAGCATTTCTAGTGTTTTAGAAAATAATGGTGGCATGAAGAAAATTAACCCTATTAGTAATATAGAAAAAGTGGTAGATCGGTATGCACTGGAGTGAAAAAGTAAAAAATTGCATGAAAGAAAGTATTGAGAAATAGTAATTGCATGAAAATAAATATATGAATAATAATGATACAGACATGAAACTTTGTAAATAATGCTGACACAAAAATTTAATCCAAATCATAAAGTTTATGATGTTTGTAATTTTACCATGAGTTTGCTTTGCTAATTTGTTTGGTCTATTGTCGTTTTCTTATTTATACTTCTTTTTTCATTTTCTTTTCTATTTTAATAATCTAAATTGTCTCGTTTACCCAGCCAACGAAACAACAAGGGCACCGCGTCATCACCGAGAGGCTAAGACGGTTAGGTCACGAGGAAATGTGCAAACTCATCTGTTTTTGATTATTTCGTTGGGTGGCTTTAGCAAAGGTAAATGAGGCAATTCATGTTATTAAAATAAAAAAGAAATGGAAAAATATAAATAAGAAAATGAAAAGAGAAAAACAAATCACAAATTCTGTGGCAATTGTAAATGCACATTCGAGAATGACAACGAACCTGTACTTACAATATCCTCATATCTCAATAATCCAAGAAGACACCAAACTACGAAAATAGAAGGGCGATAAAAGCTACAACATAACAAAGAATACAAAATACAAGAACACAGAATACAAAATACAAGGGATACAACAGAACACAGAATAAAAAATACTACGGAAACAAGGATAAGTGATTTATAGTGAAACAAGACAGATAACAAAGAAAACATGTTAGCGTAACTGTCTGAGACATAAATAAATGCTACAAAATATACTTTGTTGCATTATAAACCTTTCACTGTCATTAAAAAGTTATACTCCAAATGTCAAGAACTTAATTCTTTTTAAAGGAAAAAACAAATAAATACTTAGTTGACAGAGACCGGTTAATCAAAGCTTGACCATTTTTGGGTCTAGTTCTACAATTCCTAAAAAACAACTCAATATTGCAATTCTAAACAAAACGATGATTATTTTAAAAAAATTCTACTCCACGGCAGGAGCAAAATCAACAAACAACAGTGATTTACCAAAAGAACCCATTATTACAATTCTAAAGAAAAATAATTATTTTTAAAAAAAAACTTGTATAGCATGTGCTGAATTTAAAACATTATAATAATTCCCTACCGTCAATGTTTATACCCGGCCATAGGGCAAAAGCAAATGCAGCCTTACCAGGTAAAATAAGCAAAGGAAACGTAAAAACGATCGCCAAGATCAAACAAAACAGTTTCACTAACAATTTCCAGAACAAAACAAAATAACATTGACTTGGGAACATTGTTCATCAGAAAACAAATCAGGAAATCAGACAAAAATGACTCCGATGTTCATGATCCGCTTAAATAGCTGATACATATATTGTCTAACAAAAGGGCAGCAAAACAAGTGATAAGTACTCTACTCAGCCGCAACCTCCTGCCCAGCCATGGTCTCATCTTCTGCCGGTCTCTCCAACTTCATACCAACGTCTTCCTTGTAGTCACCATGCACCTGGAACAGACCAAAATAGAATGTCAATTCACATAATACAAGCACAAAACCGAAACAACGCATCAGATTGTAACAGTCACCTCCATGAGCTTCCCCAGATCAAATTTTGGGGCCTTCAGGATCTTCACTTTGCGGACAAACACATTTTGAAGGGGGAAAATGCTTGATGTTGCCTTCTCGATCTCCTTCCCAATTACCTCCGGAATGAATTTTGAAACTAGCTCCTTCAGATCACAGGTTGAGGCCTGGTTGGCCATAATCTCAACCATCTTGCGGCGAATCTACACAGATAAACAGATTACAATCAAATAAGGTAAACAAGCAGCTCCACAATATGATGAGACATTGGAAATGAAATTACCTGTCTGATCTGGCTCGCTTGAGCATAGCATGTTCTCTTCACTTGGTTTGGGCGCCTTTTTGTGAAGCCAATGCAGAAGAGACGAAGCATGTAGTTATCAGTGGTCTTAACATCCACATGAGCCTCAATGAGTGTCTGCCACTTCTTCACCAATGACCTTAGTTTATCCGTTGTAAAGTCCATACCCTACAGTATATCTCGTTAGGAACAAAAGAATAAAAGATAAAAAACCTAACAAAAGTAATCTTGCATGGTCAAGGAATCATTACCCAAAAATTTGTGAGCACATTCTTCCCTTGCACATCCTCTGCGCGAAGTCTGACCTTCCTGTATGCCTGATCCTCATCGTTCTGGAGATCAGCCAAAGAGACCTCAAAGACCCTGTGCTTGAGGCCCTCAGAAGCAATCTAAAATGGACAAAATATTGAAAGTCAGCCAATCTTTTATAATAATTGTAGGCTCCCCTAGAAGACCCTATATTGATTCTACGAGTTAAGAAGTAAAGAAATTCCTACATTATTGTTAGAGAAAGGCATAAAACTTTGAAACTTTTGGTTCTCACCAAATCAACATCTACAATTCTTGACATGGATCAATCCAATCAACAAGTCAGATTCCAAGAAAACATAAAGCTTGCTTAACTAGAAAAAAAGAGTAAAATCTCCAGCTTAAGACTGATCTATTCGGTATAACCAAAGCTCGTCTGAACTAGCATCTGTCATCAGGAACTAAAATGGTAACCAGTGTTCTTATGACAATAAGGCGAGGTGAGGAGACCTATCCCCTTCTAGACGCCTAGGCGAGTTAGACATGCGGCGAGGCAACACCATACACATATATACTACTCTCATCTCCTCTACTGTTGCAGCTACTACAAACCCTTTTTGCTAATATCTAATACCAAATATCAATATCTCCTGGCTTATTTGCTTGTTTGCTTCACCTTTAGCCATCGTCATGTGAGACTGGAAGCTACAACAATGAAAGATCCATCCATCCATCAATCATACACAGAAGCATAGTGGAAAAAACCAAACCAATGATTGAACTAGTCAGGTTGTCGGTTCATTGGTCCGACCGACTGTTTTTTGTTTATTAATATTATATTTATTTTGTATTATTTTAATATAAAAATAATATAAGTTGATAAGAAATATGTATAATTAGATATTAAAAATACAACTTAAATATAAGATTATAATTATATTATAATATTATGATTTAAGGAGGTGTTATAACTATAATGTCATTGTCCACGAAAAACATAATAATTCTAATATTAAAACATTTTAAACAAAATTTATTTAAGATGTTTCTTTTTTGTAAATGTTATTATCATTTTCTTATATAAATAATTAGTTTGTTAATTATTACCTGCTATATAATAAGATAGAATAGTTATCAAAGATAAATAAAAATTTTGAACATCTAATCCCTCTCAAAAAATAGTTTTTATGCTAACACTGAATTTCTTTAAAACCAGCCGGTTCAATAAAAACCAGTGGAGACCATTCGGTTTTTTTAGTTTTTACCGGTTCCATTGCTTAAGCAATCTTTTAACAAAACCGAACCAATTAACTACCCGGTTCCAATTTTTTTCCGGTTTAACCACTGGTCTGGTCCAGTTTTTTCCACTATGCACAAAAGGGGAGAGCTGTGTTGGTCATCCTCTCTCTTCTCTCTCACCTATGCCTACTTCCCACACACAACCTGCTTCTTCTCCTCCCACCGACGTGCCCTGCTTCTTCGCCCCCCGACGCACCGTACTTCTCCCCCAGCATGCACACTGCTTCTTCCCTCATGTGCCCTGCGCCTACTTTTTCTTCCCATGCACCCGCTTTTTCCCCACGCACGCACTGCTTCTTTTTCCTGCGCACGCACTTGCACGAGTACGCCTTACCAAAAGTTAATGCCATACACGGTTAGGCGACAACTTAGGACGCCATATGGAGCTCAGCTGTGGCAATCCCCATGCCCAGTCCAGAATCTCATCATATCGCCTAGGCGGCGACACCATGAGAAGCTTGATGGACATACCACATATTTCCAACGCTCCATTAGCCTTTAGTACATCATATACAGATCAGTCCTACATATACAATGCACACTCACAACAAAGATTCAAACATGCCAAACCCATGACATGACCAACTCGACAAGATAGCAGTCGTTTACATCCCTACGTCCACACAGTAACCACTAAGCAACAAATCCTTAGTGCAAACACAATAGCAGAGCAGTACAAAATATCAAAACGCAAGCACGGGTACGGTACCTTTGTACCCTGTGTCCTGGAGACGAGCGTCTTCCCAACGTTGCGGACGTTGAAGACGGACGGGGCCTTGATATCGTACCAATCTTTCTTCGCGAAGGGATCGACGCTGCAAGAAAACGCGAAACCGCATCAACACCCATTGCAAGAAAAACGAAGGACGAGACGTGGATCTCGAGGAGGAGGTGCGGGTGAAGCGGGCGGGCGCTCACGTCTTCTTCTTGGATCCCTTCTTCCCCTTGGAGATGCGCTTGTTCTTCCCGACCGCCATGGCTGACGCTGGTCACGCTGCTCCGGTTACTCGCGGGCGCGGAGCTAAAAGCGTCGGGGCTCGGGGCAGGCGCGGCGCTGGAGGAAACCCTATCTTGCTGGGTGCGGTCGCTATATACTCGTGGTTTGAGGGTTCTAGGCCTCGATCGTAAGGCTGATATGGCCGCTCCTGCAGATTGACGGCTGAGATAACGGCCCAACTGAAACTTGGACCGACAAGATAACGGCCGCTCCGTCTGTACCCTAAATTACAACGTTACCATGCAACCGACAAAATACCAATACGGCCTCTTTTTTTTACTTGATCACTAGATATGGATAGCATTCATCAAATAGAGCTTACAAAAATATATTGTCGGTATAATTATACCAATAAAAATACATATAAGAAATTAAAAAATGATATCAATAAATACTTGAAGAATTTAAAATTGTGATACCACATCATAAATAAATATGGCTTGTTCTCCTTAACTTAATTAAACGTCAGAGATAATAAAATAGACTATGAAAATTAAATTTACCATATGTAGGTAATAGACTATATCTTGCATATGAAGTAATCAAAGTTCAAATGTTCCATCAATACAAACCAACAAACATGCAATCAACAATGGGTAGCATTCATCTTGCATATGAAGTAATTAGTTAAAGCATGTGATGAAACAATCATTTTGTGTTGGTTAAGGAAACATAAGGATGAACTTTCTTGTTGCTAAACTTTGCCTTTGAACCAAAGAATCTCTTTTAAGAGAGAATTATTATTTACCAGACTTATCTTTAGTTAATCTTATATATTGAAAGCATTGGATGTTGTGTTGGCACAATCAAACCTCATATAAAACAGAGATTACAAGCGAAAGTAGAAAAGCAATGGATATGTAATAATAGTGCAATACTTCATTATTGGTAGCTAATTTTATATACAAGGATCCAAAAGGTAGGCCACTTCAATTGCTGACATGACATTATCTTTTCAGCCTCATGGAACAATAGCATAAAAATATTTTCTAGAATGTGAGCAATCTTGTAATATTAAAAAAAATCAGAAGAAAATATCTGAGAAGCCAAACATTGACCACTTTTCCCTAAAAGTTGACTTTTTGGTCCGTTGCTCGTATGGTCGATCGGAACCGTGGTTGCGAAGATCTCATCAAAATGATTCCATTTTTGGTATTAAACAGTTGTTTCGGATATATGATGAATCGCAAAGGGATCAACAAATTTCAGTCGTTGATTTCTTTATAAAAGGAATGAACTAGAAGCTCCTAGCATTCTTGTGCATTTGTGTGTGTAGCTTGTTGATAGCAAAAATGGCATTAATGGTCAAAATTGTCCAAATGTCAAAATTGGTATTTTTGGCCGAAAATATGCAAGTCCTGGCACAGGCCGGTCTGACCCGCCATGTACCGCCAGTCTGACCGGCCCCACTTTGGTCTGACCGGCCCTATAAGGCCGGCCTGACCGAACTAATCTGAGTCTGATTCAAATTGGGTTGTTTCGGGATATTTTTATCTCTAATCAACCTGTAACGACTTGGACGTGTTTTTAATAAGATTAAAGCTCAGGCACGTCATGCCCAACCCCTATAAATATAGGGGCAAGGCCGATTCAAGGAGCTTTCTCCCACGAAACCCTAATAGATCCAATCTATTATTTACCTTGAATCGTACCTTTACTTTTCTATCTACTCTCTTGCCCTAGCTAGGATTAGCTTAGCATGTCCATCTTTGTTGGTTTGCGCTGTAAACCATCCGCCGATGCGTCGTAATCACGGAAAACCTTGTTGATTTGCCTGTGAATCACCCGTTTAATCCACGTAACAGATTTTTATCATTTTATCGGTTTTTATCGGTAATTCAGTCTCTTGGTTGAATTGCCTCTTGATTTGTTGGTGTTTTGCAGAGTTTTATTCTTCATACTCATCGCCAAGAAGTTTTAGATCCATCCAATATCTCTAAGTTGGTCACCGGAGTCTAGAGATAACTTTCCAAGACTTGTCGGTCTGACTGGCGGCACCAGCCCGGTCTGACCGGCCCGTGCTGTTCCGTCATTAGGCGCACCGGCACACCTCGGTCTGTCCAGTGGCTCAAAGCCGATCCGACCAACCGAGCGACGAGACCCTACTTTGGCCACCTTCGCACCACGCGTCGGGATCCCTCGGCCCCGCCTCTGCTTCGGTTCGACTGGTGACGTTGTGTCTGTTTGACCGCTCCGTGCCGACACAAGCCGGTCCGACCAATGCCATATAGTCGTTTTGACCGACAACGTTCATCCGACGTTCCATTTTCCCTAATGGTCCAAGCACTGGACAACACTGGGTCTGACCGGCCCATCTTGGCTGGTCTGACCGACTCCTATACTATGGTCTAACCGGCCCTGACTTGGCCAGTTGGATCACTTCCCCGACACTTTGGTTAGTTAAATAATATTTTTGTGTTATTTAATTGCCTGGTGACTCCGTTTATTTCCGTTTTCACTATCTTGGGTCGTCAGAACACGACGTCGGCGTCGTGTCACGCCTAGGGCTATCTCTAGGTATCCACACGCTTTTAGATCGTCGAATCGGCATCTGTGTGTTTAGCGCTTCGTCGTCAGATTTTTGTGTCAACACACTTTTGGGCGACTCCGTTGGGGACAAACATGCTAAGAACTACTACATCAGCGACGAGTACATCGACTACATCTACATCAACCGGACTGTTGACACAAAAACGTGCCCCCGTACTTGGGTCGGTTCGACGATCCAAAAACGCGCGGATACTTAGGGACAAGCCTAAGCGTAACACAGCGCTGACGTCGCATTCCGACTACCCTCAACAGTGGTAAGGGGGTTGGAGTCACCAGGTAATCAGATTACATAGGAATAATCCAATTAGCCGAAATATATATAGATAAAATAACCCAATCTTCCGAACAGATCCTGATTGGTTCGGAGTGTACCATGCGAAGGGTTCACCGAAGGGGGTCTTTGGTGACTAGGGCGAGGTATGCACCGAAGGCAACCTTCAGCGTTCGGATCGATATGATCGAAGACAGGATCCAAATAGATCGTGATGCATAATCGCCTCCAAACGACAGGGTTCGGTGCGAAGCCTCTAGCGTGATGAGACCTATTGCGGAGTGTCCTAGTGCGACGAAGTCTGATGCAGAGCGTTCTGACATGACTCTGGCATAAAGCAACCCCAATGCAAATTGGCTTCAGTGCGTAGGACTTGACCAAACCGACAATAACGTGATGGATCCGGCATAGATGGATGAAGCGAAGACCTGCCGAAGGGTGCTCTAGCAGCCTCCAAAACCAGCTTCCTCGCTTTGGAAATCCTTTGCGAAGGGGTTCCGAACATGAATCCTACAGCAAAATGAAGATAAAGTGCCAATTTGGCCTGAGGACCGAATTACCAAGCATAGCAGTAGACAAAACGAAGGGTAACAATCTGTTACGTAGATTAACGAATGGTTCACAAGCGAGCCAACGAGGTGATAGCAATCTGTTACGTATATTAACATATGATTCACAGGAGAACCAACAAGGCTTACCACAATTATGACATGGCCGACAGAGGGCTTCCAGCGCAAACCCACGAAGATATAGTGAGCTAATATGGAAATTAGATGAAAGTAAAGGTACAATTCAAAGCTAGGGCTTTGTGATTGATCTATGTTAGAGGGGAACTATGAACCGTCCTCACCCCTATATTTATAGGGGCTAGTCTTCTTATCTCTAACTCTAATCTGATAAGAGTTCGGCTAAAACAGTTAAGATTTGGATAAGAGATCAAAACAGCCGAGCTATGTTAATCAGGTTTGGACTCTGCTGGCCGGAGTGGGCCTCCGTAGGCCTCGCCGCAGCCAACCCACCGGTTCGAAGCCTATTGGTGGAGCATGCCTCCAAAGGGCCCTTTGGGCCGAAGCCATCCTGCGAAGCAGGCCGCTAAAAGGCCACCAAGGCCCTATGCTGATGGGCCTCCGGTACTTCAGGGCTTCAGCCTGTACCAGGTATTGCATATTTTCGGCCCAAATTACCAAAATTGATATTTTGAAAATCTTGACCATTAATGTCATTTTTTACTATCAACACATGCCCCCTGCCTTTTATCAAACTTAGTGAGCTAAAAGCACAATGAGCTAAGGACGATATGCCCCATATCGGCCTTTTGACACTTTCAAGCACTTTGCCACACGCTTGGGAAATACCCTTTCAAATACCTGTCATTCAAAGCTCTTTGAAATCGCTCTCCTTGTAGAGACTCTAATAAATATGCATTGCTTGGAGCGATTTCAACTACTTCCCAACTAGGTGACCCTTTACCAAATTTGGGGCTTTTAGTGCCTAAGGGCAAAATCGTCTTCCAAACTAAGCCACCAACTTGAAACGATTTTGCTTTGACTTTTTTGTTGTAGGCCCTAGCTACTCTCTTCTTATCTCTTTATATAGCCTCTAGAGCCCTTAACCTCTTATCAGTCACCTCTTCCAACTTATCCTTCAAAAGAGTTTCATACTCATCGACCAATAAGCCATCTTGCTTAAGAAATCTTAGCGAGCCAAGATCTATTTCTACTGGTAGAACGACTTCTTGTCCATATACCAACTCATATGGACTAACTTTGGTAGCACCATGCTTTGCAAATCTACAAGCCCACAATGCTTCAGAAAGCACTTCATGCCACCTTTTAGGGAACTTTTCGATTTTTTTCTTAATGAGATTAATCATAATTTTATTGCTAGACTCGGCCTGACCATTGACCTAAGCATAGTATGGTGAAGAGTTTATCAACTTAATACCATAAAATTCGGCAAAGTCTCTCACTTCTTTAGCAATAAATGAAGTACCCTGATCTGTAGTGAGAGTTTGGGGAATACCGAATCTATGTATAATGTGCTTCAAGATAAAATCAGTTACCTCATTATGAGTCATGTTCTTGAGAGGCACGACCTCAGTCCTTTTGGTGAAATAATTTGTTGCCATCAACACGAACCGATGCCCTTTTGAAGAAGGAGGATGAATTTGGCCGATGAAATCCAAGCCCCAACCTCGGAATGGCCATGATTTGATAATAGTGTTAAGTAGTGATGCAGGAGCCAACTGAATATTACCAAACTTTTGACAAGCTTCACACCCTCTATAATACCTAAAACAATCCTCGGTCAAAGTCGGCCAGTATAAACCTACTCTTTTGAGCATCCAACTCATTTTTTGGGCCAACTGGTTGGTGCCACAAAGTCCCTGATGGACTTCCCCTGTAGCCACTCTAGATTGATTGGCATCCAAGCACTTTAGAAGTACTCCATCAATAGTTAGGCGATACAACACATCGTCGAGTAACAGAAATTTAAATGCCTATCGCCGAACTTTCTGATCAACCTATTGATTGAGATCTTTCAAATATTGGACGATTAGAATTGTCCAATCATCCGTATGGATTCATGGAGGATTCGCCAATTCCTTTTCCAAAGTGGCGTCTAGATTGTAAATTTCAAAGTGCCCCCCGAGCCCTTCCTGTTCCTGCCGAGGGCCAGTCAGATCGGTTATGCGGAGCTGGTCAGACTGAAACCCTTCGACGGAGGGGTCTGGTGCGCGAAGGCCTCCGTCGCTTAGAGGGCCTCGACATGAGGGGTTTGGCGCACAAAGCCCTCTGGTGGATGAAGGGCTTCGGCACAGGGGGTCCGTCTCGTAGCACCCTTCGGCGGGCAAAGGGTTCCGACCCGGAGGGTCTGGTGTGCGGCTTCGGCTGACACAGAGATCTCAAGCATCGGCCTTCCTTGTACAAAAAATATACCTTTCCTGACTTGATAGACAGATGCTTGCTGAGCCAAATCATTTGCAATTGAATTGGCTTCTATAGACACGTGAGAAATTTTGAAGTCATCAAAAGTAGCAATTATGTCTAAGCATTTGTCTAAGTAGCTATTTAGCAAACCATTAAAACATTGAGCAATTTTAGCTACTTGTTGTACAACTAATAGAGAATCATCATATGCATGAACATGTTTAATATCCATGGAACCTAGCAATTCAAGTCCTAGCAATAAAGCTTCATACTCGGCTTGATTATTAGTAGAAGGAAATTCTAAACAGGTCGTGGTCTTGAAGCGCATACCATTGGGTGATATGAGAACCACTCCAATACCTTGGCCACTCTTACAAGCTGAACTATCAAAATAAATTTTTCATGACACTACCTCAATTAGAGCAACATTGCTACCCCAATTGATGTCTACATGATGATCAACTATAAAATTAGCGACGATTAACCTTTCATATCACTACAACAATCCGGGAAACTTCCGTCGGCCAAAGCCAACGAAAGTTAGCCCTTTCCCGACGGAAGAAGCTAACTTCCGTCGGCAAAAGGCTAACTTCCGTCGGCATTTGGCCGACGGAAGCGGGTAGACGGAAGTTAGCGAACTTCTGTCGGCCGCCGACGGAAGTTAGCTAACTTTCGTCGGCTAACCATGGCCGACGAAAATTAACCCATGAAATCGATAACTTCCGTCGGCCAAACATTAGCCGACGGAAGTTGTTGTTTTTTTTCTTTTTTTTTGCTTTTTTCTGTACATTCCAGCAATGCACTATAGTAAACACTGATAATTTTTTTTGCTTTTTTCAGTATACATCCTGAGTATACAACATCACAAACATGTATTCAAAATCATATTACAAGTTCTAGCACAAATTCTTCGATAGAACAAATTCTAGCAAAAGCACAACATACACATACAAGCAACTTGACATATTGGCATTTCATCGTGATCAAAACCATATTAGTCAAGCAGTCGACAAGCAGTCAAGCAAGCACAAAGGAATCCAGAACACACAAGCAACTTGACATACACATACAAGCAACTTGACATACAAGCCACCACGAACTCGACAAGCAGTCAAGCAAGCACCAGGGAATCCAGAACACACACATGCTCTCCTGCAAACGTGTCCAGATTCAATCCCAATCCGGGCGTGCTGCACCGCATCCGATCGATCTAGATTGGGCTCGAACAAAAAGGAAATCCCCAATCCTATTTCCAGTGATATCTAATCATCTAATCTTTAATCCTGGGTGGATTTCCCATTTCATTGCCGAGCAGTGGTAATGAGGAAAAGAAAATGAAAAGCGCTGGGTCTTTGCTCGAAGGGGACTTCGATCTCCAGCCCTAGGTCCCAGCTCGGGCCGTTGCGGCCGGTGAAGCCGTTGCCGCGGCTACCTTCCGGCTCCTCCTTGAGCGCCATCGTCACCGTGACGACGCTCCTCGCCCTCCTCCTCGACGTCGTCATCGATGCTACCCCGCCGGCGTCGGCGTACGGCACCCCTCGCGCGTCGATCCTGGCACCGTCCCGCGCCTCCCTCCACCACCTGCATTCGTAATCCGCCCGTGCCCTCCTCCGGTGAGTCAAGGCGGAGCGGCCGAGATCGGATCGGGGCGTGTCTAGGGTTTCCTTACCGATGGAGCATGAGGAAGACGCGGTCGTCGTCATCCGCGGCGGTGGAGGTGGTCGGGTCACCGCCGCCGCCCGCGCCGACGGGCGGAGCGGTCTCTCTAGATCGACTCGACGCCGACGGTGCTTGGCTAGTCAACTCCATTGACGGGGGAGGCGATGGTCGGCTGGGCAGGGTGGGCGGAGGCGGGAGTTGGCCAAGCGGGGAAGGCAGCCAGCCGAGCGGCGGCGGCGATGGCCGGGCGGTTTGGTGGCGGCAGCGGAGGCGGCAACCGGGAGGTGGGGGCGGAAAAACTAGGGTTAAACTAGGTAGGCGCGTGGGGAAAAATAGAGGCAGGCTGGGAAAAATTGCTTTAGTGAAAACATATCTTCCGTCGGCCACAGCTATAGACGACGAAAGTTAACTTTAACTTCCGTCGGCTTTAAAGTTGGCCGACGGAAGTTAAAGTTTTTATCCTGGGTAGGGGCCGAAGCCTTTTAACTTCCGTCGGCCACAGTTAAAAGCCGACGGAAGTTAATTGAACTTTCGTCGGCTCCTGTAGGCCGACGAAAGTGAATTAACTTCCATCGGCTTTTTTGAAAGCCGACGAAAATTTCCTGTTTTCTTGTAGTGATAGCTCTCAAGGGCTCATAAGCCAAATCCTATTCTATCAAAGCATAAGCCCACTTTCTGATTCTACCACTTAGAATTGGCTTTTGTAACATGTATTTTATGACATCGGTTTGACAAGCAACAATACATGTGCTAGGGAGAAGATAGTGACATAATTTGGTGCATGTAGAATAAAGTGATAAACACAAGCGTTCCACAAACACGTAACCTTGTCTCGGCATCCAGCAAGCGGCGGCTCAAGAATGTGATGATGTATTCTTTTCCCTCCACCTCTTGAGATAGCATGACTCCTATCATGCTATCTTCTACAGCAATGTATAGCCGAAACGAAATCCCAGCTTTCAGTGCTCTCACCACGGGAGGTGATGATAAGCACTCTTTAATATTTTCAAAAGCGCTTTGCTGACTTGCCCCCCAAATCAACTCAGCCTCGTTCTTTAGCCGGAGTATGGGAACAAAAGCATCGATTTTGCTAGACAAGTTAGATATGAAGCGACACAAATAATTCATCTCGCCTAGCATTTTTTGCACATCTCTCTTTCATGTCGGCGCTTCAAAGTTTTTAATCTTCTCAAGCTTCTTAGGATCAATCTCAATACCTTTTTCATGGATCATGAATCCTAAGAACTTGCCCGCCGACACGCCAAAAGAACATGTCGGCGCATTCTATCAAAAGAAACTCTCAAATCGGCTAAATGGTTCCACATAGCATCTGATTTGACTACAACATCGTCTATATAGACCTCTAGCATAACCCCTAGCAAGTCATGAAAGATCAAGTTCATAGCACGTTGATATGTAGTGCCAACATTCTTTAACCTAAAAGTCAGAATGACCCATTCAAACAAACCGACAAAACCAGGGCATCGAAAGGTTGTCTTGTAGACATCCTCTTCGGCCATAAAGTTTTGATTATAACTAGCATTGCCATCAAGAAAACTTAGTACCTTGTGTCCTGAAGCATCGTTGATCAACATGTCGGCTATCAACATGGGATACTCGTCCTTCGGAGTGGCCTTGTTCAGATCCCTGAAATTGATACACACTCGTATTTTGCCGCTCCCTTTCTTCTCTACAGGCACAATGTTAGCAACCCATTTAGCATACCTGCATGGCCAAATAAATTCAGCCTTGAGTAATTGTTCTATCTCCTCTTTAACTCGGTCGTACACGACCTAATTAAAGCGACGAGGGGGCTTTTATAAGGCCTAAACCCAGGTTTTATAGGCAGCCGATGCTCTATGAGCTCATGGCTTAGTCCGGACATCTCATTATACTCCCATGCGAAACAATCGACATACGACCGAAGCAACTTTATTACTTCGGATTTTTCGCTAGCCTGTAAATTATGGTTTACAAAAGTTGGCCTTGGAATGCTACCATTGCCTATATCGACTTCTTCTAGAGGATTGGCCGACGCAAAACCTTAACCTAACTTTTCTATTTCACTAAAATCTTCAATGGCTTCGGTAATACCGTCTTTAGAAGACCGATATTGCTCCACACGAGACTTCAGCCAATCAAGATTACTCTTACTAGACATGACTACAAGTTTAGAAATAGCCTTGCTACATCAGCCAGCTTCACAGACACGGGTACAAAATGTCCCCCGGATACGCTAACGAAGTCATAATCCGAGAGATCTCTACCCAATAGACACTCTACCTTATCATGAATGGCGTCGATAGATACATCGGCCAACGCTACTTGGGACAAAGTATCAGCTGGTACAACCTCCACATCATCGTTGTCCCACTTCATTAGGCACTAGTGTAAAGTAGACGAAATACTGAAATTTGCGTGAATTAAATCATGCCCGAGTAGCACACTGTAGTTACCTTGCACATCGATGACGAAGAACGCCATAGGCAACGTCTTGTTGCCCACCATAAACTCTAGGGAGAGTACTCCCTTTGCTTTGGAGCTCTTGCCGTTGAAGCCGTTGAGCCTTAGGTTGGTCTTCTTTAAATCCTCTTCGCCCTTGCCGAGCTTCTTCAGGAGAGAGTATGACATCAAGTTGACAGTGGCGCCACCATCAACAAACATCCTGGAGATTGGCTTTCCATCGTTGTGCCCCTTGACGTAGAGAGGCTTCAAGTGACGAGTTGTATCCTCGGGATTCTCGAAAACGACATCTCGTGGGTCGAGGCTCAACTAAGCGACCTCGACCTCGTCTCATGGCAGTGTGAACTCGGTGGGGAGTATGACGATGTTTATGTCCATTTCTTGAGGGGTGGGTCCCTCGAAGACGGGCGTGTAGTCATCGTCAAGCACGTCGTCGTCGTCGCTCGGAACGGGAGCTGGGTTGTTTGCCTCAACCGGATTGGGCTTCCATACTTGCTTAACGACTGGTCGAGGGTGTATTTCCTCAAAGATGGTGTCCCGCTCATTCTCGGCCTTGTTCTCGCGCATCTCCTGTGACCATAGACGTTGTAGGCACCTCTTCTGTGATTTGGACATACCCGGAGGCGCCCAAGATGGTTGTGGCTTGGTACCAGGCACCACCAACTTGTTCCTATGATTTTTAGCCGAACGGGAATTACCCGGGTCAGCCTAATAATCTTTGCGCTTGGCAAGAACTCTCTTCTATATCCTATCGGTCAGACCGACCTCGCTAGGCCGATCGGACTGGGCCTCAGTGATGGCCTCAGCCAGACTAGGGGACTTACCTCCGTCGTGCTTCGGAGAGGGGGCCTTTAGGATTGGGACCTCCTGAGACCCTACCCTAATTGTGATAGCTTCGGACTCCTCCTCCCTCGCCTCTTCGTGCTCATCCTTTTTGGCTTCGTCCCGCGTGAGTTGGCTCAGAGGCACCACTGATAGCCTATGGAAAACGTTCCCCTTCGCCGTATCCATCTCCCCCTGCCAATCATCGTACTCCGAGGGAAAAAAGGGGGTAATAGTATGCTGCGAGGGGTACCCCGGCGGTGAAGTATAGTTCAGAGCCCACAAGGATCTTGTCCAGTAGTACGATGGAGGCATCAAAGGTTCTAGCGGGTTTGCCCACTAAGAGTCGAACCCATTTCCCAAAGGAGGGTTCGGCCATGTCGAAGGTACTTCGGTCCATGTCAGTGAAGGGTCCCACCAGGGCGGATGTATGTTCAGCGATTGTGGGCCGAGCTCTGCCTCTAGGGGGTTCACCTAGAGTGGAGGTGGGTTCGGCCATTGGGGTCCGAACTCACCATGTGGAGGGTTCGTCCATTGGGGTCCGAACTCACTATGCGGAGGGTTCTACCATTGGGGTCCAAACTCACTATGCGGAGGGTTCGACCATTGTGGTCCGAACTCACTATGCGGAGGGTTCAACCATTAGGGTTCGAACTCACCCTTCGGGGGGTTTGGCTGTTGGGGTCTGAGCTTACCCTTTGGGGGGTTCGACTATTGGGGTCCCAACTCATCCTTCGAAGGGTTCGACTGCCTTGGCCCTTTCGGCTGTCTTGGCATTTTTGGCCGGGTGCCTATTTTCTCGGGCTTCTTTTGGTGTTTATTCAACAACATCTGGTATGTTACCTTTGGCTTCTTGCGAGCCCTAGCCGAAGAAGACGTGTTGATGTTCTTTTTCCACACTCCTACTTCAGGGTTCTTTGGTACGAGTGTGTGTGTGCGGGGTTCTCCAACAATGACCACTTTCCCTTCTGATGACTCAACCTGTTCTAGCCGAATCAACACCTTCTTCTCGTCGAGGTCGACGGTGTTCACGGGGAAGGGGTCTTTGTCCAGCTTCATCTTCGGACTAGAATCTATTTTCAATCGTCCTTCTTCTATGGCTGATTGAACCTGCCGATGGAAAATGTTGCAATCGTTAGTATAATGAGAATGTGAATCATGCCACTTGTAGTAGGGTTGTTTCTTTAGTTCGTCGGCGGTCGAGATGATTTGGCCCTTGGGTAACTTGAGAAGCTTGTTCTTCAAGAGGAAATCAAATATTTTGTCGCACTTAGTCACATCAAAAGAGTATTTAACCTCGTTGGGACGACTCTTAGTGGGAGACGATCGTAGCTCAAAACAGGCGATAGGTTTGGTTTTAGCGTTCCAAGCCCATTCGACCGCATACATATCGGCCGAATTGTCCTCTTCCTCCGACTGATCCTCGTTGGAGTGCTCCATGATGTGAACTTCAGCTCTAGGTTTGTTAAACATTTTAATGAATTTTTTATCCTTGGCTTGTCCTTCTTGGACCAGGGCCTACTGCAGGACTTGGCTGACCTCTAAAAGGTTTTGGTTGTCTAGCCTCTCTTTAATTTCAGAACGCAATCCGTTAAAAGCTAGATCCACCAAATCTCTCCATGAAATGTTGAGACTAAAACATCGGTTTCTGGTGTCTCTAAAGCGCTTGACGTACTTAGAGACACTCTCACTAGACTTCTGTTTGACCGATGTCAAGTGTGAAAGCCTGAGTTCTGTCTCGCTTGTATAAAAATAGTCATGGAATTTCTGTTCTAATTGGGCCCATGCATGTTTGGACGGAGTTCTGCGGTAGCGCCAAAAACCAAGTGAAAGCGGTGCCAGATAGCGAAAGAGAAAAAAGTCTAAGTTTTAATGTGTTTGACCCACTAGCTTCTCCACACTGTGCTAAGAATTGGCTTACATGCTCTAGTGTGGTCTTGTTACCCTCACCATCGAATTTGGTGAATTCAAGGACTCTATAGCCGTGAGGTTAGGGTAAGGTGTAGAAGTGATCGGGTACGGCTTTCGGTAAATCTTAGCCCGATCCCGAGGCATGAAGCCGATACACTCTCTAAACAGCGCACAGATCTGCTCCTCAATGCCGTCCTGGCCTCCTGCCTATGCGCGTATCTCATGCAGGGGCGCGACACGTGGTGGTATGTCGGTGTGTCGGGCGCGGGGCTCCTCCTCTCGTGCTGGCTCAGGGTATATGATGTGCTTGGGTCTATGCGGGTGCATGTGAGCATGCGGCGTAGGCAGTGTGGGAAAAGCTGGCGCGGGCGTGGGGGGAGGCGGCGCATAATAAGCAGGGTTAGCCTGGCCGTAAGTGTAATAACTGGTCTCGGACGTAGATGTCGAGGCTGAAGACACAATAGCTTTGCAAGTACTACCGTCGGTTCTACTATAAATGCGATTTACTAGGGGTACGCTAGTGATTCGAGTTCGAGGAACGGCCTCGGTAAAGCCGAACCTTCTAAACATTGCCTATACCTGAGAGCTAACTGCCAAATCTAGATGGTTGGCTAGCGAAGCTCTAACGACTTGATCTACAGATGCTGCTATCTTTTTCTCGATCTCTAAGGAAGATAAAGGAGGTGACACTAGTGTTACCCGAGTATAGGCGAGGTCAGGGATGTTGACATCGAGCTTGATGAAGCCCACACGTGTCTTGACGTAACTCTCGAGCATGAGATCTTGGAGCTCTTTCATCTTCGCCTTGATCTCCGCCCAAACTTCCTCGGAGATATCTGCAAGGGTGGGCGTCATGATGTTGCGGTTGTCGATCTCTGCGCCCCCCATAAGATCCATTGGCGTTGTAGACGTAGTAGTCATCGTAGAGGTACTTGCAGCCGATGTAGATGTACTCATCATGTTGGCGTAGTGTGTCCCCAGCGGAGTCGCCAAAAAGTGTGTTGACAAGAAAACGTGCCCTCGCACTTGGGCCTGTTCGATGATCTAAAAACATGCGGATACTTAGGGACAAGCCTAAGCATAACATAGTGTTGACGTCGTGTTCGACTACCCTCAACAGTGGCAAGGGGGTTGGAGTCACCAGGTAATTAGATTACACAGGAATAATCCAATGAGCCAAAATATATATAGATAAAATAACCCAATCGGCCTAACGGGGCCTAACTGGTTCGGAGTGTACAGTGCGAAGGGTTCACCGAAGGGGGTATTCGGCGACTAGTGCAAGGTATGCATCAAAGGCAACCTTCAGCGTTCGGATCGATCTGATCGAAGACAGGCTCCAAACAAATCACAACATGGAATCACATCCAAATGAGAGGGTTCAGTGCGAAGCCTAGAGCGTCACGAGACCTATTGAGAAGCATCCTAGTGCGACGAAGTCTGATGCGGAGCGTTCTAATGTGACTCCAGCGCAAAGCAACCCCGATGCGAAGTGGCTCCAGCACACGGGACTCGACCAGACCAACAACATCATGACGGATCCGGCAAAGACAGACGGAGCAAAGACCTACTAAAGGGTGCTCTGGCAGCCTCCGAAACCAGTTTCTTGGCTCCAGAAATCCTTGGCGAAGGGGGCTCAGAACGTGAATCCTGCAGCAAAATGAAGATCAAGTACTAATTCAACCTGGGGTCTAAATTACCAAGCGTAGCAGTAGACAAAATGAAGGGTAACAATCTGTTACGTAGATTAACGAATGGTTCACAAGCAAGCCAACAAGGTGATAGCAATATGTTACGTAGATTAACAGATGATTCACAAGTGAACCAACAAGGCTTACCACAATTATGGCGTGATCGACGGAGGGCTTCCAGCGCAAACCCATGAAGATATACTGAGCTAATGCGGAAAGTAGATGAAAGTAAAGGTACGGTTCAAAGCTAGGGCTTTGTGATTGATCTGTGTTGGGGGGACCTATGAACCGACCTCACTGCTATATTTATAGGGGCTAGTCTTCTTATCTCTAACTCTAATTTGATAAGAGTTCAGCTAAAACAGTTAAGATTTGGATAAGAGATCAAAACTGCCGAGCTATGTTAATCAGGTTCGGACTCTGCTGGTCAGAGTGGGCCTCCACAGACCTCGTCGTAGCCAACCCACTAGGCCGAAGCCTGTTGGTGGAGCAGGCCTCCGAAGGGCCCTTTGGGCCAAAGCCAGCCTGCTAAGCAAGCCACTGAAAGGCCACCGAGGCCCTATGTTGATGAGCCTGTGATACTTCAGGGCTTCGGCCAGTACCAGGTATTGCATATTTTCGCCCAAATTACCAAAATTGATATTTTGACAATCTTGACCAATAATGCCATTTTTTGCTATCAACAAGGACCCTCGATGCCAATGGATCTAGTGGGGAGCACGGATATCAACGACTGCTATTGACACAAAAATGTGCCACCGCACTTGGGTCAGTTCGATGATCTAGAAGTGTGCGGAGTCGCCAGGTAATCATATCAAAACAAATAATCCAATTAGCTGAAAAGAAATATATTAAATAAAATAAACCAGTAGGCTGACCGGAGCCTGACTGATTCGAAGGGTATAGTGTGAAGGTCTCGCCGAAGGGTACCTTCGGCGTCTGGTGTGAAGGGCCTCGCCGAAGGTAGTCTTCGGCATTCGGATTGATCTGGCCGAAGCGGGCTCCGAACAGATCTCGACGTGAAATCACCTCCGAATAGTGAGGTTCGACGCGAAGTCTCTAACACGATACAAACACCCCAGCGCAACGCACTGGCACAACTTCGTCCAGAGCAAAGTATCGGCGTGACGAAGACTAACATGTGAGAAACCATGTTGAAGAACATGGGTTTGATACTCCAGATGTGATGAGTGATTGTCAACGGAAGTCAAAGGATGAGACATGAAGACCTGCAGTGTCTAGGGCGCGTGTGACTCAGGTACACGGGCAGCGAGCGACAGCCGGGCAGAGGAGCCGTAGAGTCTGGCTGGCCCAATCTGGGTACATGGGCTAGGAGCGGCAGAGGATCCACTGGTCTGTTGACTGGGTTTGACTCAGGTACACGGGCGACGAGCGATTGCCGGGCTGAGGTAGCTGCGGGGTCGGGTCGGCCCAATCCGGGTACCCGGTGCGAAGACGGTGGACGCTTTGTCAGTTTCGGCGAAAAATTGACAACCTATGATTATTTTGGTTTTAGGATATTAATATTTAGTTTTAAGTCCAGAATATTTTTATTTGAGTCAGTTTATTTTTCTATAATTTTTTAGTCATTTTCGGAATTTATTTTAGAGTCAGTGTTAATTTACCATAGGGGTAAATTAGTCTTTTCATGTATTAGGAGTCGCCTATAAATAGGCCCCTATCCCTTGGGGATAGATGACTGTTTTTTTAATAGATCAATCTAGAGTCCACTTTGGTTTTCCAAAGAAAGGCAATCTCGAAATTTTCCCCGCTGGTTTCTCCTTCCCACGGCGTCCTTTTCCTGTGCATGCAAACCGAGGTAGCCCGGCAGATTACGTCTAGCCGGCCATCTGCTGCGTAGCAACCAAGCACGACAACGTGATAGCAGGGAAAATCCGGTGTGCTCACGCCTGGAAAATTTCGGCGTCAATAGTGTGGGGCCCACATGACTGTTGCAGCACGCGCCGTGCGTAGACGCGGAAGAAGCAGTCGAAATTTTCAGCACTGCATTGCACGACAAGAAAAGGTTGCAGCGCTTGGAGCCAGGCGGCAGAAGGCTATGGGCTACGGCGGCAGGCCTCTTCCTCGTGCACGAAGTTCAAAGCGGCATCTTCATCACATCGCCTATGCACTTTCCACGGAAAAAGGGAGGCAGCAGCAGTTTCCTGGCTGAACACGCGTGGACGTCTGTAGCTTTTTTCACGAGAGTCCAAGGCACATGGCATCCACAGCGTCGGATCTTCTGCGACGAGCAGCGACGTAAACGGAGGACTCTTCACAGCAGGTAAGTTTTTCTAATCTAATCTCCTATTTCCTAGGTAGATTAATTAGATAGATAATAATCCATTTCTAATTAGCCTGAAAATTTGATTATTAATATCGTGGTTAAATTTTATCTGCTAAAATATTATTATTGTTTACATATTTTATTTAAGTATTTTTAATCTGCTCATATAAAAAGAAAAAAATATTATTAGTCGCAGTAAAATTTTTATTCTAGATTTACATGAAATATTTTAGATTTATTTCTGACTTTATTTCTGGATGATCCAATATTTATTCATTTGTTTAGTAGTTTATTTTTAGACCATAATCTGAATATTCTATTAATATATTTAGGTATTTTGCTTATGTCATTAAAATATTTCTAGTACCAATTTTTGTCCACTGTAGTTATTTTATTTAGTCTAGTTTATTTTTAAATATCTGCAGTTTTCAATTGATCATTAACAAGCTTCGCGTCAACAAGGCCGAGCGTGATCAGCTGGTCTCGGATCATGAACAGGCGCTTAAGGTACTCCATACCTTAGACCCTAAGATCTGGGAGATCAAGGTCTCTTCTATTGTTGAGAGCTCGTCTTATGATATCTTGACCGTCGCAGAGCTTTTTAGTAAGCGCAAGGCCTTAGAGGTCGATATCCAGTTGAGATCAAATCTCACTGGTTCTGGCTCAAAGACCCTGGCTCTTGCGACACCGTCTACTGATCCTAATGCCATAAGTTGTACTGCTTTTTCCTTGATGTCTATCTCCGAGGAACAACTTGATACTCTAGGAGATGATGATCTGTGCTTGTTTAACAACCGGGTGCGACGTGTCTATAATAAGCGAATGTTTAAGAGACACGACACAAAATCCGAATGCTTTGAGTGTGGTGATACAGGTCATTTCATTGCCGACTGCCCCAAGCAGAAGAATTACAAGAAGGGAACCGACGGAACTCCTACGACTCCGACAAGTACAACAACTCCACGAAGGGCAAGCCCAAGACGAGATTCTTTCGAAAGGTGTTGAAGGACTACAGGCATGAGAACAAGAAGCGAGACAAGGCTTTCTTCGCCGAGATGGAGAAAATCTACTCCAAGAGATCCTCATCTTCCTCCTCATCTTCGAGTTCAAGTGATGAAGAGATTGTGATCAGGAAGGGGAAGGACAGGGACGATCCGGCGGGCCTCTGTTTCATGGCCTTTAGGGTCAAGCCGAAGAGTCGCTCACGTCACAGCCGAAGACCCCACAAGAGCTTCTGCTCAATGGCTCTTGGGGAGAAGAAAGAAAAGTACTCCTCCGATGACTCCGACGACGATGATGAGAAGGTATCTTCCTATGAACAAGAAGTTGTTAATTTACTAGAACAGAACCGTCAGGAGTTGAAGTATCGGGAGAAACTTCTTAGAGGGGCTAAGAAGAGGATAGATGAGCTTGAGAGTGAGCTTGCCATGGCAAATGGCAAGATTGAAAGTATGTCTTCTTCCCCTCATTTGGGTGATAGTGGTGAGTGCCCTAACTATGAGGTGTTGTTGTGTGACCTGACAACTCTTAAGTGCAGGTACACAGAGAGAGTAGATGAGAGAGACACATTGGCCACTGAGCTTGAGAGCGCTCAGCAGGAGCTGAAAAATGCTCATGCCACTGTCATCGTACCTTGTGTAGACTGCCCATCTCATTTAGCTAGTATATCTGAGCTGAGAGCCAAAAGTGATGAGCAGTTGAGCGAGTTAGCTGGAGTGAGAGCTGAGTTGGAGAAGACTAAGCTAGAGCTAGAGACCTTGATAGTTCCACCCACTGTTTGTGAGAACTGCTTGTCCATGAGAATGGAGTTGATCAAGCTAAAAGCTGAGAAGTCTGTCGATGTGGATACAGAGTGTGAGATCTGCTTGTCTCAGGTGGAGGTGTTAGCTTTTTCGAGAGAGGAGCTAGCTGATGTTCAGAATGAGAACTTTTACCTCCGTCAGATCCTGAGTTGGATTAGTGCCAGAGAGCCACAACTCGGTATGATGATCCAGTAGTTCAAGAGACAGGATGGGTTTGGGGTAGGTTACACCTGTACCAAGGCTGATTTTGAGAGTTCCATTAGCCGAGCAGTGGAGTGGAGTAAGATGACTCCCGAACAGAGATATCCCAAGACTCACTCCACTGAGTCCTTTAAGGATAGTCAGCCCAAGGATGGAGTGTTCCAAGAACAACCTAAAGCTCCACCTAAGAAGAAAATCTGGGTCCCAAAGCCTAAAACTCTCCACACTTCTCTTGATTCTTTACCAGGACCCTCTCACACCAAAGATGCTACACCCAACACCACTAAGCCTAAGAATCCCAAGCCTCAACCACATTCCAAAAAGCCTACCTATCACTGTGAGTTTTGCCAGAGAGACGAGCATCTTGAGGAGTTTTGCTTCAGAAGGAAGCGGGTTGAGCGAGCAGAGAGAGCTCGAGGTGGGCAGGAGCAGTTCTACCAGCAGGGTGGTAGATAGAGAGTTCCTCGATGTAGAGAGAGGATAGAGGCCAGGCCACATCATGTAGGTGGTGGTAGAGGAGACGGTTTTTATGATCGTGCTCTGGAGGGTGGTTTCCGTTCCGGTAGAGTTCCAGATCGTTATGAATACGGTTTTGGACCTCGTGACCGTGATTTCAGGAAGAATAGAGGACCGCGCTTTGAGCCACATTTTGGTCCAGACTCATATTATTCCTTCTGCTTTCCTACTTACGAACAGATGGCTCGACACTAGTTTAGTACTTTTGCTAGACCTGGTGGTCGACCATTTGCTCCCACTCATGACCATTGATCTAGCTTGCAAGATTGAGGACTGGAGGATGTATGGATCATGGATTCAGGATGTTCTTGCCATATGATGGGACACCACAGATGGTTCTCTAGCCTCACTCCCCCGAGCTCCAAGGAATACATCACTTTCAGGAATAGTGGTCAAGGGAAGGTACAAGGTATTGGGTCGATTCATATTTTTGATTATTTCTCATTGAAGAATGTTGCTTTAGTTGGAAATCTGAACTTTAATCTAATTTCTTTTTCGCAACTGCTTGAGGATGGTTTAGAAGTGCGCTTTAAGAAGGGCATGTCTTCTGTTGTCGATTCTAGAGGATCTTTAGTTTGCCGGATCTTACCTTTCGGTAAGGTTTTTCGTATTGATTTCTCTAGTTCTTCTGGCCCTTCTCGTTGTCTGATGGCCAGATCCTCCCCTGAGCTATGGAAGTGGCATAGAAGGTTAGGTCATTTGAGCTTTGATCTGCTTGTCAGATTGAGTTCTATGGATCTTATCCGAGGATTGCCTAAGCTTAAGATGGAGAAGGATCTAGTGTGTCATCCCTATCATCATGGGAAAATGGTTGCCGCTTCTCACACACCTGTGACTCAGGTGATGACTTCGTACCCGGGAGAGCTGTTGCACATGGATATAGTAGGTCCAGCTCGAGTACGCTCAGTCGGTGGGAAGTGGTACACCCTTGTAATAGTTGACGATTTTTCTCGATTCTCGTGGGTTTATTTTCTAGAGTCTAAGGATAAGACTTTTCAGTATGTTCATGACCTGATTTTGAAGCTGAAGAATGAGAATAATTGTCTGATGCAAGCAATTAGTTCAGACAACGGATCTGAGTTTAAGAACTCTCAGTTCGTCAGTTTTTGTAGTGATCAGGGTCTTGATCATCAGTTTTCTGCTCCTTACACTCCCCCACAGAACGGCGTTGTGGAACGAAAGAATCGCACGCTTGTCGAAATGGCCAGGACGATGCTTGATGAGCATAGGACTCCTAGGCGTTTTTGGGCTGAAGCAATGAACACAACTTGCTATCTTGCCAATTGCATTTTCCTTAGAGCTTACTTAGGTAAGACATCATATGAGTTGCGTTTTGGTAGACGGCCCAAGGTGAGTCACTTGCGAGCTTTTGGATGCAAGTGCTTTGTGCTTAAGAAGGGAGGGCATTTGGACAAGTTTGAGTCTCGTTGCTGGGACGAAGACTTTCTTGGTTATGCTTTGCATTCACGAGGCTTTCGTGTTTGGAACCTAGACTCTCAGATGCTTGTCGAGACTTGTGAGGTTTCTTTTGATGAGTCTTTGCCCTCGCCAACTCCTTCTTTTGAACTTTCTGGAGATGATGATCTTGGAGAGTCCATCTTCGAGGAAGACAATGACACTCCTGATGATGATGAGGGTGGGCCCTCTGCACAGCCTGCAGACCCCACACCTTCTGAGACTTCGACTGAGGATGAGGACAGACCTCTAATTACTCCTTCTACTTCGATCGAGCCTCCTCAGCCGAGTCAAGAGGTGCCAGATACTGACTCCGGTGAGATGACTTCTCAGCTGAGTCCAGAGGAGCCAGTTGCTGACTCTGGTGAGGTGACTTCTGATCACCTAGGATCCCTAGCAGTTCAGCGTGATCACCCTTCAGAGCTCATCATAGGTGATCTTACGGAGAGATCTTTACAGTCTTCAGTTGGTTCTCTCGCTATGTTTGCTGAGTCTGCTTTTGTTGCTACTTTTGAGCCTAGAGACGTTTCTCATGCTCTCTCTGATTCAAATTGGATAAACGCCATGCAAGAAGAGCTTGAAAATTTTGTTCGCAATCAGGTTTGGACACTAGTTGAGCTGTCACCTAGATGCAACACCATAGGCACCAAGTGGGTGTTTAAGAACAAACAAGGAGAAGATGGTGTTGTGGTGCGCAACAAAGCTCTATTAGTGGCACAGGGTTTTTGTCAAAAAGAAGGCATTGATTTTGAAGAGACCTTCGCCCCTGTTGCTCGTCTTGAGTCCATTCGGATTCTTTTGGCCTTTGCTGCTTCTAAAGGTTTTAAGCTTCATCAAATGGATGTCAAGAGTGCCTTTCTAAATGGGTATATAGAGGAGGAGGTCTATGTTAAGCAACCCCCCCGGTTTTGAGAACCCTAAATTTCCATGACATGTTTACAAGTTGCAGAAGGCTTTATATGGTCTGAAACAGGCCCCCAGGGCTTGGTATGATCGCCTAAAGTAGTTCTTGTTACAGAAAGGTTTTGTGATGGGTTCTGTGGACAAGACTCTTTTCTTGCTTAGAGATGTCACAGACTTATTGGTTGCTCAGATTTATGTGGACGATATTATTTTTGGTGGTTCTACTAATGAACTTGTATCCAAGTTTTTTGAGCAGATGCATAGCGAGTTTGAGATGAGTCTCATGGGAGAATTCAAGTACTTTTTAGGGCTCCAGATCAAGCAGACCAAGGATGGCATCTTCATCCACCAGGGTAAGTACACACGAGACATGCGAAAGAAATTTGACTTTGGTGGAGAGCTAAAGCCACAAATGACCCCAATGGGTACATCTGGAGGTCTACACAAGGACGAGAACGGCATCAAGGTAAATGAGAGAGAGTATTGAGGGATGATCGGATCACTGCTATACTTGACTACGACGAGACCGGACATTCAGTTTGCCGTGGGTGTGTGCGCGCGTTTTCAGTCGACTTATGGTACTTGCCAGCTTCTTGGTTCTTCACTTATTTCTTGGTCTTCTCAAAAACAATCTGGAGTTGCGCTTTCTACTACTGAGGCTGAGTATGTAGCTGCTGCTAGCTGCTGTTCACAGTTGGTTTGGATGATTTCTACTTTGCGGGATTTTGGGATGGTCTTCCCTTCGAGAGTTCCCTTGTTTTGTGATAGCACTAGTGCAATTAGTGTAGGGAAAAACCCATGTCTTCATTCAAAAACCAAACATATTGATGTGCGCTTTCACTTTCTGAGGGATCAATATGAGAAAGGAGTTATAGATCTTATTCATGTTGATACCCATAAGCAATTAGCTGATATTTTTACTAAACCCCTAGATCAGTCTACTTTTTGAGCGTTTGCGAGGGGATTTGGGAGTTGTGTATCCTTTTTAGGATACTTTGTGTCAGTTTTTCTTTATTCTTTATTTTTTATTGAGTCTTTTTGTGTGCGTTCATATCATGCATAATCATCAATCACATTTTGAGCTTGCTTCTGTTATATGATGAATCTGCTTTACTTTCTCTAGCTAGTATATGCTTTTGATTACTTGTCAATGATCATGTTCTGTTTCAGTTCACATGATATATCTGATATTTGTCATATGCATGGCTTTTATGCTTTAAAATTGAAAAATGAGCACCATTGCCTTTGGTAACTAGCATGTGTAGGCTGAATGAGTTCGCTATCTTTTACATGCCTGGTAGCTAGATCCTTACTTAGATGCAGATATGCAACTTGGATATTCATATGCTTTAAATATGAAAAAATGTGTTATAAAAATGATAAAAAATTCAGAAAAATGAAAAATTTATGCATTTTTATGATTATTAGAAAAGATCCAGGTGGGTTTGCTTTGTCGCATTGCATTGTTCTGGACTGCTTACCATAGCACTTTGGTATGAACTAGGACGGTGTAATGTATGCCAAGACCAATGTCTTAAGCTTCGACTGGTCCAGTTCTGCCTAAGCTTGACTTGGTCGGTTAGCATAAGGTTTGACATGCAAATAACCCCTGGCAGAAATGAAAAAATAAAAAAGAAAAGGAAAAAAGTCTGAAATTTTTTTAAAAAAATGACAAGTTTGCTGAAGCACCTTGATTTGGACAATGCTTATCTTGGTAGATATCAGTTAGCTTTTGCATCTCACGCTTTACTTTGCTTGTCAACTAGAAAATGTGGTGATTCTTTTGTTTGCAAAAATCGAAAAATGCGTGCGAATGACTATCTTTAGATATCATCTGTTGCACCGATCATGTCATGTATCTTAGATAGTTTATCTTTTGCTATACCTGTTAGATGTTGTAATTGCAGTTAATCATATCTAAGAAGCATGCTTTTCACACTCCACCTGCACCCCATTTGCATTCATGGCATATTTTGAGGGGGAGCTGCATTTCAGGGGGAGTGTGTGTCTATGTCTCTTTAGAGTGCATTTAGTCTCACTTGATGAGTCCAATTGTCAACAAGGAGGAGAAATTTTGGAGTTTAGGGAACATTTTTTAGCTTTCTCTGGGATTTATTTCAGGGGGAGTTCCTTGTTGGTAATTCTGAGATATGCACTTGCTTTTGAGTCTTTATTTTTGGTTATTTTTGGTTAACTATAATGACCATTTTCTTGCTTCTGTTTGGCTTTTGGTCATTAGGGCTAAACTTTTATTTTCTTTCTTCTATTTTCTTTTGTCTTTGTTTTCCTGTTTCCACATGTTTTGCAGGTTCTAAAAATTAGCTGAAGAGGATGTTGACAATGCACTCATCAAGGGGGAGATTGAGAAACCATGTTGAAGAACATGGGTTTGATACTCTAGATGTGATGAGTGATTGTCAACAGAAGTCAAAGGATGAGACATGAAGACCTGCCGTGTCTAGGGTGCGTGTGACTCAGGTACACGGGCAGCGAGCGACAGCCGAGCAGAGGAGCTGCGTAGTCGGGCTGGCCCAATCCGGGTACATGGGCTAGGAGTGGCAGAGGATCCACTGGTCTGTTGACTAGGTTTGACTCAAGTACATGGGCGGCGAGCGATTGTCGGGCTAAGGTGGCTGCGGGGTCGGGTCAGCCCAATCCGGGTACCCGGTGCGAAGACGGTAGACGCTTTGTCAGTTTCGGCGCAAAACTGACAACTTATGATTATTTTGTTTTTAGGATATTAATATTTAGTTTTAAGTCCAGAATATTTTTATTTGAGTCAGTTGATTTTTCTAAGAATATTTTAGTCATTTTTGGAATTTATTTTAGAGTTAGTGTTAATTTACCATAGGGGTAAATTAGTCTTTTCATGTATTAGGAGTCACCTATAAATAGGCCCCTATCCCGCTGGGAATAGATGACTATTTTTTAATAGATCAATCTACAGTCCACTTTGGTTTTCCACCGAAAGGCAATCTCGAAATTTTCCCCGCTGGTTTCTCCTTCCCACGACGTCCTTTTCCTATGCACGCAAACCGAGGTAGCTCGGCAGATTACGTCTAGCTGGCCATCTGCCGCGTAGCAGCCAAGCGCGGCAACGTGGCAGCAGGGAAAAGCCGGTGTGCTCACGCCTGGAAAATTTCGGCGTCAATAGTGCGGGGCCCACGCGATTGTTGCAGCACGCGCCGTGCGTAGACGCGGAAGAAGCAGGCGAAATTTTCAGCACTGCTTTGCACATCAAGAAAAAGTTTCAGCGCTTGGAGCCAGACGACAGAAGGCTACGGGCTACGGCGGCAGGCCTCTTCCTCACGCACAGAGTTCAAAGCGGCAGCTTCATGACATCGCCTATGCACTTTCCACGGATAAAAAAGGGAGGCAGCAGCAGTTTCCTGGCTGAACGCACACGGACGTCTGTAGCTTTTTTCACGAGAGTCCAAGGCACACGACATCCACGGCGTCATATCTTCTACGAGGGGCAGCGACGTAAACGGAGGACTCTTCACAACACGTAAGTTTTTCTAATCTAATCTCCTATTTCCTAGGTAGATCAATTAGATAGATAATTATCCATTTCTAATTAGCCTGAAAATTTGATTATTAATATCGTGGTTAAATTTTATCTGCTAAAATATTATTATTGTTCACATATTTTATTTAAGTATTTTTAATCTGCTCATATAAAAATAAAAAAAAATATTATTAGTCGCAGTAAAATTTTTATTCTAGATTTACATGAAATATTTTAGATTTATTTCTGACTTTATTTCTGGATGATCCATGATTTATTCATTTGATTAGTACCTAAAATCCCGCACAGTGGAAACCATCCATAAAATCTGAGAGCAACAGCTAGCTGCAGCAACATATTCGGCCTCAGCCGTCGATTGTGCAACACTAGACTGTTTGCAGGAAGTCCAGCAAACCAGCGAAGTACCCAGAAAATGACAAGTACCGGAGGTACTTTTCCTATCAATCCTACACCCAGCAAAATCCGCATGCGAATAACCTCGAAGACATAGAGGAAGACACAGAATACCAAACGCCAAATTCAAGGGTATGCTTGAGATACCTGAGGATGCGCTTTACTGCTTGGCGGTGCGAAGCTCGTGGCGAAGCCTGAAAACGAGCGCATAGACACACTGCGAAGTGTATGTCCGGCCTCGTAGCAGTCAAGTAGAGGAGGGACCCGATCATGCTTCGGAACTCCTTATGATCTACGACTTCTCCATCTTCGTCAGGATCCAATGCTATAGATGTAGCCATAGGAGTGGCGAGTGGTTTTGCATCAGCCATGTTAAACTTCTTGAGCAGGACCTTGGTGTACTTCGTCTGGTGGACGAATGTACCTTGTTTTCTTTGCTTGATTTACAAACCAAGGAAAAATGTGAGTTCACCCATCATGGACATTTCTAACTCCCTGCTCATGGTATTTGCAAATTCGGCAACCAAAGCATGAGAAGAGCCACCAAAGATGATATAATCCACATAAATCTGAACTAGCAGGAAATCTTTGCCATGCTTGAGAGTGAACAGGGTTTTATCAACAGATCCCATCAATTATCCTCGCTCAAGCAGAAAGGACTTAAGTCTATCATACCATGCCCGAGGGGCCTGCTTGAGTCCATAAAGAGTCTTATGAAGTTTAAGGACTTTATGTGGGTATTTGGGGTTTTCATAGCCAGGGAGTTGTTTTACATAAACATCTTCGCCTATGAAGCCATTAAGAAAAGCACTTTTAACATCCATTTGATAAAGTTTGAAACCACGGGATGCTGCAATTGCAAGTAAAATCCTAATGACCTCAAGAGGAGCAACAAGTGCAAAAGTATCAGTAAAATCAATCCATTCTAATTGAGAATAACCCTGAGCTACAAGTCTAGCCTTGTTTCTAACTACAGTCCCATCCTCCCCTTGTTTGTTTTTGAAAATCCATTTTGTTCCAATGAAATGAACATTTGGTGGAGGATCAACTAAAGTCTAGACTTGGTTTCTCTCAAAATTTTCAAGTTCTTCATGCATGGCATTGATCCAACTAGAATCAGAAAGTGCATGACTAACATCTAAGGGCTCGAAAGAAGCAACAAAAGCGGAATCAATGAAATGAGCATGAGAACGTGTTACCCTTTGATCAAGCTCACCAATGATCTACTCAGGAGGATACATCTTCTGGATGTGGTGAGGAGCCTCATGGCGAGATGCAGTCTCCCCCTCGACTTGTGCATTGGAGTGGTCCAAGATGACCGATGTCGAGGTGGTTGCTTCGGGGCCTTGTGCTGAAGTGGTCGAAGCGGGGTTGACTTCGGGGGTCGACGTCGAGGGTAGTAGGGGTTCATCCTCGAAATCTCCGGGATCTTCATCTTTGAAGATGGTCTGTTCCATGTCGTGTTCATTTTCCTGTTCAAAAGTAGAACTAATAGAGGGGGTTGATTCATCAAAAGTCACATCACATGACTCGATAACAGTGTTAGTTTCCAAATTAAAAACACGATAAGAATTACTACTAGTAGTGTATCCCAAAAAGATCTCGTCAGAAGAGCATGACTCAAATATATCCAAATTTCCACATTTTAGGATAAATCATCGACAGGTAAAAAGTCGAAGATGTGTAACTTTGGGCTGTCTCCCAAAACACAGTTCATAAGAGGTTAAGTTCAAAATTGAGCGCAAGAAGATTCAGTTTGAGATGTAACATGCAGTGTTCATGGCCTCAGCTCAGAATTTTCTAGGAGTCCTGTGCTCATCAAGCATCATCCTAGCAATCTCAACAAAAGTGCGGTTCTTCCTCTCAATAACACCGTTCTGTTGAGGAACCCGCGGAGTAGAGAATTGATGTTATATGCCATGCTTCATGCAAAAGTCAACAAAGAGACTGTTCTTGAACTAAGTGCCATTATCACTTCGAATGAATTTTAAGGCCCCAAGAAGTTTAGTGAAAAGTCTCACAGTCAAGCTCCGAAAGTGTGAGTACACTTCATCCTTGCTAGCAAGAAAGAAGACTCAAGAGTAGCGAGAGAAATCGTCGACTATGACTAACACATACCACTTGCCACCTAAAGAACTAACCCGAGAAGGACCTACAGTGTCCATATGGAGAAGTTCTCCGGGTTGTTCAGTCATCACCATGGTGACTAGCGAATGCGAAGCAACAATCATTTTCCATGTCGACAGGGAGCGCAAACTAAGTTCTTCTCAAACTTGAGCTTGGGCAATCCTCGTATTAGACCTAGGGCACTCAGATGAGCAAGCAACTCAAAGCTCATATGCCCTAGTCTCCTATGCCACTTCCAAAGCTCAGAAGTAGAATGTGTCACAAGATAGTGAGAAGAACCAGATGACTCAGAAAAATCAGCTCTAAACACTCTTCCAACTCTAAAGATCTTACACACTACAACGCCATCAGAATTGAGTACTTGCGAAGTATCACGATGTAATCGCACTTCGAAACCCTCATCAAGCAACTGAGTTACAGAAAGCAAATTGTATCCCAAACTTTCAACCAAATCAACATCTTTGAGAGTGAAATTTTAGTTGATTCTTACCACACCTTTACCTTTCACTCTACTCCTTCGATTATTACCGAAGGTGATATGTTCCTTTTGCTTGGTTGTGGTGAAGCTGGAGAACCAAGCTGCATCTCCGGTCATATGGCACGAACAACCAGAGTCCATGATCCACGTGCCCTCCAAACCTCGATCTGGCGCCTACACATAATAAGAGAATCTCGATCGCTCAGTGCTGGGGTGAGTGAAAGCATGACGAGGCATCTAGCACTGAGTGATATGAGTAGTAGGCGCAATAAAAAAAGACTATCTACGCACAGGAAAATCAGAATGATGCAAAGTGCGAGGTCTACCTACATGATGTGACCCAACTGCATGACGAGGTCTCCTAACCTGTCGAGGCACAAAGCTACTCACACGGGGTCTACAACCATATGGAACATGATGAACACCTCAAGGAGCAAAACCTCTCTAGGGAGCCTCGAAAACAGGACGTGAGTGAAACTCAGACTCATATATACCTAGAGATGGGTAATGCATGTCCTGGAAACTCATCGCCTGAGAGCGTCGCTCATCCTTGATGCGATGAAAACAGAACCCAACCAGATGACCCACCCACTGATAGTAGGAACAATGAAAAACTCTTCTAGGGGCACTCTCATGGGTCATAGGAGCAATTCTCACAGACTCCATGGGTTTCTGCTGAGTGGTTTTCTTGGGAGGAATTTTCTTGGCATGAGGAGTGATTTTCTTTGGAGTTTGGGTAGGATTTTTGGATGATGAAGTGTCTAACTGGGCTCTTTCTTTCTCTAAGGTAGTGGGTGAGGTAAAAACAATTTTCTTCTCACTGTTTGAAAGAATCCTCTTAAAACCCAAACCTAGAGCTAACCCTGCCCTGTCAGCACACATCTTGGTCTTGGCCAAGAGCAAGTCCATCCTACCCTTTCCCTCAGTGCATTTGTTAACCACAGAAAGAAGATATTTATTTTCAGCCATGAGGTGTTCAGCTCGCTGTCTAACAGTGCCTAGCTGGTCCTTAAGGGTTATGCAAGTGTCACACACAGGTTGCACATCCTTAGAACTACCGGCCCTCTCCAATCTAGCCTCTAAATCCTGAACATGCTTATCACGTAAATCAATGCTTTCACGTAATAATGAACAATTCATGCATTCATTTATACCATGAGGACTAGAATCAACCATCAAAAGCTGCTTTTGTGCAGTCTCAAGCTCAGTAAGAGTTTGAGCATGCACAGAACGCAACTAAGCATGCTCACCCATGACAACAGTGCAGGATTCACATTCAACATCATTATCTTTAGACTTAAGCATGGCATAATTAGTAGAAACAGATTCTAGCCTAAGTCTAAGGTCTTTTCTATCTCTAGCAGCTTGCACAAGCAACCTATCCTGACCAAGAACTACTTTATTCAGTTCATCTAATTTAATTGAAAGCTGGTCATAGGATAGTGATACCTCAGATGAGTCAAGCTCATCGCCGCTATGATCGCTATCGACCATGAAGCAGAGGCCGGTGAAATCTCGTACCTTCTTGTCCTTCTTTTCCTCCTTCCTTGGGGACTCGTCCTCCTCATCAGAGCTCGAATCCTCCGTTGAGGAAGTGTCGATGTCGCTGAGAGCAGCAACAAATGCTCTGGAAGCAGCTTTGGCTACCCTCTTAGCCACCTTGCCACGCTTGCCCTTCACAATGGGTTTCCTCTCTTTTTTTGTGGTATTTGGGGTGCTCACTCTCATCTCTCCTCTTGATCTTAGGATAATTGGAATTGATATGAGAGGTGTCGCCACACTCAAAACATCCACTAAAACCACTTTTCCTTTGATCCCATCTCTCATGGTGAAAACGGCTGAATCTTTTGGCAATGAGAGCAATCTCTTCATCATCCAGAGTATCTACCTGCTCCTTAGTGACGGAGACCAGGGAAGACAAAGCAAAACCTCCTACAAGAACACAAGTACCAGATGTGCTTGGTTCTACAGTGGTGCCACGGCTAGTGCTAGAAACTAGTGCCAATTATTGTGGCAAAGAGTTTCTATGCACTGCAAGAGATGCCTTGGCAATCTCTGTGGACTTCATCTTGCTGAAGAGCTCATCACAGATCAACGTGTCATAACCCGCGAACTCCTCAATGCTGGATATCTTTACTTCCCATATGCTACGATCAAGAGCATAGAGAAGCTTGATAGCCATGTCATGATCATTGTAAGCAAGCGTCTCGTTAGACCACAAGTTACTCACTATTGCATCAAAACGAGAAAACATGGCATCTATAGATTCACTAGGCACCTGCACAAACAACTGATACTGTTGATTGTATGTGCTTTGGCGCCTAGCCTTAATATGTGTAGATCCCTCATGAAAAATAGTGAGTGTAGTCCAAATCTCCCTCGCTGTCCTTAGGAGCTGAACCCGATCAAACTCAATCCGACTCAAACCAATGAACAATATATTTCTAGCCTTGGAGTTAGCATTATACTGATCCATTTCTGTTTGAGAGGTGCGAGTTTCAGGGATGGAGTATTGTGAGTCCACAATCTCCCAAATTGCATTTCCTTTGCTTAGCAAGTAAGCCTCCATGCGCACCTTCCAGTATGCAAAATCAGTCCCATCGAACAGAGGTATTTTACTAACTCTGTCCATGTCACCAACAGATCACAAAACCGGTTAAGGTCAACTGGTGATCTTAACTCGCTCTGATACCAATTGTTGGATCAGAATCGGTGACCAGAGGGGGGGGGGGGGTGAATGAGAGCTTTTTAAAATTCAGGCTAAAAATAGCCTTCTATTTTAATTCTATCTTCTTCGGAACAGGCTTCGAACACACTCTTCGAAGTTCTGGTTCGGAGGTATTTCACAGCTCCGAAACCAGGCTTCGCAAGGAGCAAAAGTTCAAAGCCAAGAAGACTTCGCTCCACCCACAAAACCAAACCCTCAATTCTGTTAAGTCAGTGCAGGCTCCGCACACTAGGTGCCTTGAGCAGACTTCGCACTTCACCCTTCACAGGAAGTGGTTTCCCTCTGCAAACTTCGACCAGATACTCCGCACTAGCAACTGATACTAGGCATTGTGTTTCGAAGGTCAAAATGCACACAACAGATTTTGCTAAGGGAAGAAAGCAGGCTCCGATCACACACCACTCAGTGCTTCGCTTGTAACAGTGAGGTGTTACCTCAGTTTACATAGAGCGAACGCACACTGAAAAACACACTACGCACGAACTGATCTCTCGCACACTTCTCCAAAAACACCCTAGTGATCAAGCCCAAACCAGGAAGAATTGGAACACATAGAAATCAAAACATGAGTGCAAAACAAGCATACAAGTTCAAGCAGTAAATGAAAACAGAATCAAAGTTTCATTGCTTGAATAGGGAACACAAAATGAACTCACAGGTTTGAATACATGAGCCATAGGTGGTATTCCCCATACTCTTTATTTGTTCACCTACCATAAATTGTCCATGACTCGGAATTTGTGAACTCGTGAGGATGATTTGCATAACTCAATATAAATTCACAAACTAGGGGACTAACTGCCGAATTTCTCTATCAACTCGGCATTCAGTATTCTTATTAGTTTTGCCCCCAGTCCTTATGGGATTTATTCTTTACTCAATGAGGCTAGAAGCTGACCCGTCAACAAACTTCAGTCTCCACACCTATCGTGGTCCTGCTAAAGGTTTGGATTCATTGAGCAAATTACCCTTGAACTATTCGGCCTTCTTCTCTTTAAGATGTTCGGCCCAAATATATTGTAGGTGTATCTTTTGAGACTTGGTCATTCCCGGAGGTGCCCACGAAGGTAGAGGCTTCGATCCCAGGGCCACAAACTTACTCCTAGAATTTTTGGCCAAATGAGAAGTACCTGATTCGGCCTCAACAATTTTACACTTATCATGATTGTCTCCCTATACGCTGTTGGTCAGACCGGCCTCACGGGGCCGGTAGACCAAATGGTGTCAGGAATCTGACAAAGGGCGGTCGGACCGGCCGTAGTAGGCCGGTCGGACAGGTGCGCCATGGCCGGTCGGACCGACAGTGGTACCTTTGGTGGTCTCCACCGGGTTGCCTCCATCTCGCTCCAGAAGGACTTCTTCAAGGATTGGGATGTTGCGAAAACCTGTTTTAATAACGACGGCGGCCTCATTGCATTTATTGCTGTTGTTACTTTCCTTCACCCTTGAAGACTTAGGCCGATTCGGAGCAGCAGACCTATGCCAAACTTGCATCTTCGATAGAAGAAATCCAAGCGGAGCGCATGGTGTTGAGGGCTAAGATTCAAAAACTTCGGGCGGTGGAGGCGACTTCTAGAGCTAAACTCGTAGAGCTCCAAGGGTCGCTTAACCAAGCGTTGGTCCAGAAGAATTACTTAATGTCGAAGATAGCCGAAATCTCCTCCGTTGCCACCGAATTGACAAAGGCCAAGAAGAAGCACAACTTGGTGGCTGATCAAACCATGGACACCCTCAGGGGTGTTCTAGAGTATTTTGGCACGGTGTGCTCGTCTTCCTCAGCTGCGGCGGACGAACCCCTCAACCAAAAGCTTAAGATGATTCAAGCGGCGGTCAAGATGATGAAAGGCTCCGGGACCCACTACGGAGAGATCTCCGAGCAAGTAGCCGGGATCAGAGTCCTTCGACACCTCAAAGCCATCGGGGTCTCTGTTGCTCTTGTGAAAGGATCGATGCTGACACGCTTTTCTGATGAAGGCTTACTGCGACCATCTTTGTATGTGGCTTCAGCTTGGGAAGCCTTCCGGGTGACCTAGAAAGCATACAATGAAGCTGCGGCCAAGGCTTGGATCGACGAAGCCCGTCGGTAGAGGCTTGCTTAGACGAAGCCTCCAGCTCCAACTCCGCCAATTGCTCCACCTCCCGACCTGAAGGTTTAGCTTCTATGGCGCTTAACTATGTACAAGAGATCTTGTAACGCTCTTATTTTAATGAATGAAAAGTTTATAAATGAAAAGTCTTCGCTTGAATGTTTGTTTTTAGGTTTTGCTACATGCTTTGGATCCTGATATCGAAGTACTAGAGCTCAATGAAGGGCTTCGCCAACAATGGGTTATCCTCGAAAGCTTGAGGCCTTACAGATGCTCGTGATTTTTAGTTCCTCGAGGAGAGAAAGGGGAAATAGCACCCAATGTTTGTAGTGAAGTTCTTTCTTATATTAAAGAAGAGGATAAGGTAGTAGTATCTTCATCCTCAGAGTATGTAGATTGGTCTGACTCAGAGTACCAAGTCGAAGACCCAACGGAAGCTAGCTCCGAACAGCTTCTAACCTAGGCCGAACTTCAAGAAGAACAGAAAAAGCCGAGGGCTTTGAAGAAGAAGGCCACTCGGACCAAAAGAAAGGTTTTGAGAACTACAGGCTCCGAAGACCGAACCGGTCTCGGGGGTAGCTCTAGAGGTCAAAGGGGTCTTCATTTTTATTTAGGTTTAGATAACAATTTTTCCTAATTATGATGATTGTAATATGATTACCCAATTAATACAAATTGTCTTAGAAGCATCACTTGATTGTGCCTCACTCCCCTGCCCCTCTTTTTGGGTGGGGGACCATACGCAATGCGATAAGGTCTGTCGAACACAATGCTTGGTATAATAAAAATCGGTGCTTCACAAACAATACTTGGTAATCATGAATTCGACTCTTTCTTGGTATAATAAAAATCGGTGCTTCGCAAACAGTACTTGGTAATCATGAATTCAACTCTGTCTTAGAGTTCTTCGAACTGTATGTTCGTATTATGATGTTTATAATATTGGAGCTTCAAGCTTATACCAGGGAGCTCCGAAATTGGTCAGTTAGGACTCTTAAAGTGTTTCATGTGGTCAGAACCTTGAATACTTATTACTTGGTCGCCTTCGACTCTTTTTTGGATGTGTTAGACTCCGATTATAACGGTCACTTTGGACTCTTTTTACGAACGTTTTCAAGCTAATTGCTCAGAGTCCGTATTATTTGGTCTCTTTGTACTCTTTTTATGGATGTTATCAAACCAGTGGTTCGGAATCCGCTTTTTGTGGTCTCATTGGACTCTTTTTACATATGATTTCAAGCTATGTGCTTGGAATCCATATAATTTGGTCTCTTTGGACTCTTTTTACGGATGCTTTCAAGCCGGTGGCTTGGAATCCGTTTTATGTGACTTTCCCACCTTGTTGGAAGCTTCGAACCGGTGGTTCAAAGTCTGTAAATTTTGCTCGAATGAATAACACTTATCTTCGCAATCAGTTCCATTCTCCTAGTTTGTCCACTAGTAGGAATTGTTTTGAGAAGTAGGCATTATTCGAACCATGAACTTTATTTATTTAGAAAGTGTTTACAAATAATTACAAGGAGCCCTTATGCGAAGTATCGCTTAAGGTGATCCACATGCCATGCATGCTTTAATTCCTCACCTTCTAAATTAGCTAATTTAAAAGACCCAGGGCGTCCTGAACGAAGGATCCCATTTATTCCCTAACTTCCCTGATGCTATCACTACAACAATCCAGCAAACTTCCATCGGGAAAAGGCTAACTTCCGTCGGCTTTTGGCCGACGGAAGCGGGTAGACAGAAGTTAGCTAACTTCCGTCGGTTTCACGTGACCGATAGAAGTTAGCGCCGAACTCTGCCATGTCAGCAGAGGCGTGCTAACTTACATCGGCCAGCCTAGCTGACAGAAGTTAGGTGGCCCTAACTTCCATCGGCTTTGGCCATAGCCGACGGAAGATAGCTTTTCTGCTCACGTGGCTGAAAGCAGATAACTTCCGTCGGCTATGGTAAAAGTCGATGGAAGTTAGCTGGTATTTTTTTTGTTTTTCCTGGTTCCCCTACTCACACTCACATCCAACCACAATTTATATCACATTCACATATAACATCCAAAATCACATTCAAACTTCACATATAACATCCAAAATCACATCTCACATCGAAATTCACATCCAAACTTCACACATCACATCCAAAATCACATAACACAACTGAATTCACATCCAAAGTCACAGTACACGTCCGAATTCACATATACCATCCAAATTCACATACAAAGTCACATAACACATCGAGATTCACATACAAAGTCACATATGTCCATACTCACTAATCGCCCACATTTGGGTCGTGGGTGTCGCCGCTACCTCCCGCTTCATCCACATTTGCCCCGGAAGATCCATCCTGACCAGGCGTACGGAAACTCTAAAGAAATAGACAAAATTAGAGAATGAACTCAACTAACCTTCTAAACGCTAACTTAAGTATCTCAAGTAACGATATGTCAGGAGGTACCTCAGGTGTAGGAGGAACAAATGGAAGTGGTGGTGGTGGGGGAGGTAGCGGTTGGAACAAGGACATGTCAAATCCACCATGTTGCTGGGATAGTTTCTACACATGTTGTAATGCAATCAGTTATTTCTAAACCTATTGCTGAATACTTTATAACTGCAACACTGCAAACTAAACTTACTTGGATTATCGCCTATTGTTGTGCTAAGCAAGCGGTATAGTACTCTTGTTGTTGCCTGTTGTGCTCATCGCGCCGCCTCATTTCCTCCCTCAGCTAAACCACGTCCGGGTTTGCTTCTGAGCGACGATGGCTGGAGACAACTCTGATGGAGCTTTGCGACGATTGAGCTGACTTCTGATCTCTCACCGCTCTCGAGTCAATAACTCCATTGAACATGGAGTACCTACAACATTGAATGAGTTAGTTACCATTACAATACCATACACAAAACATTGATAAAAACATCGTCTCACCGTCTATGGCTTTTTCCACCTCCGCTAGAGTACACGGCCATTTGGTCGATAGGTTCTCTCCGCCAATCATAGTCCTCTCCATAGAGTTGAACCATGTGTTCACCATACTGCGCCTACAAAAAACAACATGTCTGATTAGACGGAGAAAAATGAAACAACACAAACTCTTAACATTGCTAACATATCTCACCAAATGGTCCGTGGCTGACGGGCTACAAAGACATCTTGCTATGTAGGATCGCTTCCTTTGTGACCAGAAGCATACACCTCGATGTCACTTGGCACATTGCCAGATTTAGCTTCCTGTACAGTAGATATGAGTTAGTCGCATTAGAATGTATCTATAGATAGAGTGATAGAAGGGGGTCTTACCATGCATTTAGAGTGGCGGATATATCCATCGGCACCATATCTGTGCTTCGTATCCGTCCCACAACATTGTCTTTTCTGCTCAGAAGTCTTCTTGAATGCAGCTGAAGACCAAATCTTGCAGAATTCAAAATATGCATCCTCGCGGTTTGCAAACCATGGAATCCTCACCTAAACATAGATGCTATTTGTATTATATGAAAATAAATCTAAACAATCAAAATTAAAAAAGTTAGAATTGTTTACCGAATGGTATTGTTCTTCAGTCAAGTATATTGTGGATGCACCCGTCGCTTTGCTCATTCGTTGCCCTAGCTTCTCCTTGTAGTACGCATTGTTCGCTTGAATGCGGGCATATGAAATAGCGTCCTTCACCACCTTGTGTGCATTGTTGTTGAAGACTTGAAGGCATGATTATGGTGATTGCCTGATTCTGGCAAGCAAAAGCTAAGTGCAAAAGTCATGATTAGTAAAGTGTTGTAACTCGAAAAGCTTTGTGTTAAAACTAAAAGAAGTTTGAAAAAACACATACCCAGAAGTCATGAGACACCACCCCTAAGCAGTTATGTGGAGCCCGCCAGGAGCAAACCGGTACTGGTCCCATGTCTAGCATAGAACCCGCTCACCAGTCGGCATTTTCAGCACCCCTGGGTAGTGCAGACGATACATGTTACCCAATATCTAGTTAACCTGCCTAACCCACGAAGTGCCGTCAAACCGAGAGTCAATCCAAGATCTAGAAATACATAATAAATAATGTCAGTTTACTGAAAGAAATTTTTTGAAAAAAAGCAAAACAACAGAGTATTATACTTACCTATCACCTACAAGCGTAATCTCGATCTTGGCTCCACTAGAAGAGACTACTGGTGGGGCGACCAGGTGGCTCGTCCTGAAAGTTTGTGAGGACCCTGAAGCCTCAGCCCCCTCCTCCTGACCCGCACCCTCTGGGTCATCCCCTTGCCCCGCACCCTCCGGGTCATCCCCCTGCCCCGCATCCTCCGAGTCATCCCCCTCCCACCCCCCACCCACCGGGTCATCCTCATGACCCGCACTCTCCAAGTGTTCTTCCTCCTGCAAAATAGTATTAAAACAATTAGTAACAGTTTATAACTGGCATAAAAATCAATTTGAAAGTTACCTCATCATCCATTTGAAATGCAATAGACTGACCAATTAATGTCGGATCTATGCATCTCAAGAGCTGCTCTTGACGACGTCTGTTTGAAGAAGAGGAACTACCCTGGAATAGGGTGTCCTCCTGAGTCGTCGGTGTACTCGCTAGAGTACTCGCCAAGCGGAAGAGCTTCCTCATGACACTCTTCACCTTTTTCGACATCCTGTTCAAAACAAGCACAAACAAGCATTTATTAGTACAGAAGGTTTGAACATATGAAAAAACATGTAATATGAAGATTACATATGCATGTATGAAAACAATTACTTGTCAATTATCATCAAAATCAGGATCAATTTGTCCTTTTCTCCCCAAAGCACGCCATGTTACTTTTTTCTTCTTATGTTGGTGTTTCCTTTTCTCGGGAACTTCTACATCATTAGAATCGCCAAGAAAAGAATCTGCTGGCGATTCTAGCTCTACAATAAACGAAGTCGGCAATTCATCATCTTGGTAAACCTCATCAACTTCTTCAACCTCTAATTGATAATCGCCATCACTAGGGGTGTGTAGATGTTCTCGAGGATTCACTTTGTAGACTACCCACCAAGCACTTAGTTTTTCACATGGGTACGGCATATAATACACCTGCTCGACTTGGTGAGCAAGGACAAAATTATCGCAACCACATAATCATTCCACGTGTTTGACTTCAATCATCCCAAATTGGTTTTCTCGAGTACCATGTTTAGGGTCAAACCAATCACAATCGAGTACCATCATATCTTTCTTAATTTATTTCACACAAAGTTGTCTATAAAAATGGCTCAGCTAAGCTAACGCCTTCCACACATCATCATTCAGGTACCCGCAAAACATTACAGGAAGGAGTCTTTCCATTATTATGTGGTAATCATGACTTTTCAATCCATTTAATTTCCCTGTCTTCAAATTCACAACTCTTCTAAATCCCGCGGCGTAACCATCTGGGAATTTCAAATTTTTCAACCACCTCATTACTTGTTTTTTTCTTTAGGTTTTAAACAAAATGGGGCACGTGGCTTGCCACCACTATTCGTCAACTCAAGGGTTGGTCGATTACAAATCTCAGCTAAATCTCTTCTCGCCTTTACATTATCTTTTGTCCTGTATGCAAAATCCATACGTGTACTTATAATGCTTTCACAAACATTACGTTCCTGATGCATAACGTCAATGTTGTGTATCAGAATTAGTGATTTGACATATGGCAGTTCCCATAAGCCACATATGTGGGTCCAATTATGTTCGGTTCCGAATCCTACAAATCCATCCTCATTTTCATTAAGGACCAACTCATTCAGCATATCAACGATTTCTCTACCATTTAAACGCCTTGGTGGTCCCTTTACAACAACATTGTCCTTCCTGAAATTGTTCCTCTGTAACCTAAATGGGTGATTCATGGGCAAAAAGCATCTATGACAATCAAAGTAACAAATCTTTCCCCTGAAGTTCAAACGGAAACAATCTGTGTCCTTCGCACATATCAAACATATCAACCTTCCATGACAACTCCAACAAGAAAAAATACCGTATGCCGGAAAATCGTGGACCGACCACAGATACGCAACTCGAAGATTGAATTTTTGCTTCCGGTCATAGTCATATGCTTCAACTCCTTTCCACAATTGCTTCAACTCTTCAATTAGGGGCTTCAGCATCACGTTCAGGCATGTTCCAGGATGCTCTGGACCAGGTATAATGAGACATAGGAACATAAATTCATATTTCATACAAAATGAAGGTGGAAGGTTGTATGGAATAGCAAACACATGGCAACAAGAGTACGACAATGCGGTTACATTGAAAGGCGTGAGTCCATCTGTTGCCAACCCGATGCAAACATTCCTTGCATCACTAGTAAAGTCTGCATCAAAATCATCTAGAGTCTTCCATGCCTCACCATCAGATGGGTGCACCATTACTTGATTATTCTCACGTACACCTTCTTTATGCCATCGCATATGTCTAATTGTTTTCTTTGAGAGAAACAATCGTTTAACCCGAGGTGTAAGAGGCATGTAACGAAGTTTCTTATGAGCAACCTCTGTCGTCACCTTTCTCCATCTTCATTTATGACCTCTACAAATCTTGGTTTACCACATTTTAAGCATTTCACCTCATTCCTATGTTCTTTCAAGAACAACATACAATTATCTAGGAACACATCAATCTTATCATACTCCATACCGAGAGCAGAAAGCATTTTCTTTGACTGGTACATGTCTTTCGACACCTTATGGTTCATAGGAAGGATATCGCTGATCAGATTCAAGAGCTCCTTATAACAATTGTTGGAGAATGCAAACTCCAACTTAATGGCCATAAGACGGGTCATGAAAGCGAGAACGCTTACGGTGGTGTGCTCATGCAACGACTTTTCTGAAGCTCGAAGGATGTCGAAAAACTTTTGAATCTCCAGTGTTGGAGGATCCTCAGGGTTTGATTCAAACTCTGGCCATATAGCATCAAACATCTCATCCATCCTATCGTCTGCAACGCTATCATCTTCTTCTTCCACTACTAATACCATTTTTTCACGGCTGAGAAACCATGTTGAAGAATATGGTTTTGATACTCCAGATGTGAAGAGTGATTGTCAACGGAAGTCAAAGGAAGAGAAAGAAAGACCTGTCGTGTCTAAGGCATGTGTGACTCAAGTACACGGGCAGCGAGTGAAGACCGGGCAGAGGAGCCGCGGAGTCGGGTTGGCCCAATCCGGGTACATGGCTAGGAGCGGCAGATGATCCACTGGTCTGTTGACTGGGTTTGACTCAGGTACACGGGCGGCAAGCGATTGCCGGGCTAAGGAAGCTGCAGGGTCGGGTCGTCTCAATCTGGGTACCCGGTGCGAAGACAGTGGACGCTTTGTCAGTTTCGGCGCAAAACTGACAACCTATGATTATTTTGTTTTTAGGATATTAATATTTAGTTTTTAAGTTTATAATATTTTTATTTGAGTCAGGAGATTTTTCTAAGAATATTTTAGTAATTTTCGGAATTTATTTAGAGTCAGTGTTAATTTACCCTAGGGGTAAATTAGTCTTTTCATGTATTAGGAGTCGCCTATAAATAGGCCCCTATCCCCCTGGGATAGATGACTGTTTTTCGAGATCAATCTATAGTCCATTATCTTCTCTCTGTCACAAGTTTGTTTTAATCTGCAAATTTTTCCGCCGCGATTACTTTCGTTGGTTTTTTTCGCCGCCGTCGAAACTTTTCCCATCTGAATTCTTCCTGGCGGTGCTTTCAGCCCAAAGCAGCGGCAGGTAGCCAGCGACGTTGTGCGTGGCGTAGGGCGCCACCTGGATAGGCGCACGTGAGGCAGTGCTAGATTGATTGAATCTAGCAGGGAACTATGCGCGTCAGACGAGGCGGTGCTGCCAGCGATCACCTCAAGCCTGTTCGCGTGTATTCTCACGGTGTCTGCAGCCTGACGACGCGGCAGTTTTCTCCCTCCGTGGTATTTCAGCAGTATATTTTTTGTGGTGGGCAGGTACGGTGCAACAACCGAGAGGAGCAAAAGGCACAACTTAGCGCATTGAGTGTCTTCACGCGGTTCGTAGCACAGCAGATCGTTTTTTCCGTGCAAGGGCGTAGGTGCGTGTGTAGGCTGCTGCAGCAGTTCTAGGCGTGCACAGCCTACCTACATTTGCAGCACGTCTGCACGGTAGACCCTACAGCATACACACAGGAATCAAGGCTACAGTGTGTTTAGATCCTTCCCTGCACGGAATTTGCGGTAAAAAATTACATTAGTGCGGTTGTTTAATTTTTGTTTCAGGTAACACAGAATGTTGATTTAGCTACCATAGAAATTCACGTGTGAACATTAGCCTTCATTTAATTTCCAACATTTATTTTATTCAGCAGACTCTCATGAATATCCAGTACTATTCATGGTCTTGTTAAAATGATCTATTAGGTAGATAAAATTTCACACGTTTAGTAGTTATCTAATTACCTGTTAATTTTGGAAGTTTAATGAATACTTGATGAAACATCTGTCTTTGGTGAAATATTTATAGTTCAATCATTTATTCTGTGAGTAGCATTAACCTGCAATTAAGCTATGTGGTGGTTTCTTTTCGATTAGGACACTGGTCATCTTTAGACTAGATTTTTTTAATTAATAATAATATATATTATTAGTCGTAATAATATTTTTATTCTAGTTTTTCTGTGCAATATTTTTGGATTATTTCTGAATTAACTTTTAATGATCCATGTTTTATTCATTTGATTAGTATTTTATTTCTAGATTGAAATATAAATATTTCGTGATTTATCTAGGTATTTTTATTTACTGCAATATTTCTATTCAGTTTATCTTTAATATCATTTTAATCAGGACACCGGTCATTTTTAGGCTAAACCATTTTAATTCCTGCAATTTGCTTTGCTAATATTATTTGTCTGGCTAAGTTCGTTTGGGTTTTGGGATTAGCACATAGTTTAGCAAGAATTTTTTAGGCGCACATTCACCCCCCTCTGGTCGCTACTTTCGGTCCTACAAGTGGTATCAGAGCGAGGTTAGGGTTTTCTAATATCTTAACCGATACTAAACCTAGGTAGTGACCATGACGTCTTCTGGTAAAATCACGTCCCTAGAAGCTTTTGGCTACACTTATTGGAAGACTCGCATGCGAGCATACCTTATGAGCCAGAGCTCGGACAAATGGGAGATTTGTGTTCATCTTACTTTCACCATAAGGACTATTGCTGCGGATACTGCTGCAGATGTAGTTACACAACATCAAAATAATAGTAAAACGGTGAACATTTTATTTTCTAGTCTAGGTCCTAGTGAGTTTGAGCGTGTTAGCCATCTCACCACTACTCGAGAGATCTGGGCTACCCTCTAGGCACACCATGAGGGGACAACTCAAGTTAAGGCTAGGCTCTACCAGACTTACCGGCATGAGTATGAGAATTTCTCATAGAAGCCGGGTGAGATGGTTGAGGCGTTGTTTGGTCGTTTTCAATCGATCATTAACAAGCTTCGCGTCAACAAGGCCGAGCGTGATCAACTGGTCTCGGATCATGAACAGGTGCTTAAGGTACTCCATACCTTGGACCCTAAAATCTGGGAGATCAAGATTTCTTCTATTGTTGAGAGCGCGTCTTATGATACCCTGACTGTCGCAGAGCTTTTTAGTAAGCTCAAGGCCTCAGAGGTCGATATTCAGTTGAGATCAAATCTCACTGATTCTGGCTCCAAGACTCTGGCACATGCGACACCATCTGTTGATCCTAATGTCATGTGTTGTACTGCCTTTTCCTTGATGTCTATCTCCGAGGAACAACTTGATACTCTAGGAGATGATGATCTGTGCTTGTTTAACAACCGGGTGCGACGTGTCTATGATAAGCTAATGTTTAAGAGACACGACACAAAATCCGGATGCTTTGAGTGTGGTGACCTAGGTCATTTCATTGCCGACTGCCCCAAGCAGAAGAATTACAAGAAGGGAACCGGCGGCAACTCCTACAACTCCGGCAAGTATGACAACTCCACTTCCACAAAGGGCAAGCCCAAGACAAGATTCTTTCGAAAGGCTCTAAAGGATTACAGGTGTGAGAACAAGAAGCGAGACAAGACCTTCTTCGCCGAGATGGAGAAAAGATACTCCAAGAGATCCTCGTCTTCCTCCTCGTCTTCAAGTTCAAGTGATGAAGAGATCATGATCAGGAAGGGGAAGGACAGGGACAATCCGATGGGCCTCTGTTTCATGGGCTTCGGGGACAAGCCGAAGAGTCGCTCACGTCATAGCCGAAGACCCCACAAGAGCTTCTGCTCAATGGCTCTTGGGGAGAAGAAAGAGAAGGACTCCTCCGATGACTCCAACGACGACGACGATTAGAAGGCATCTTCCTATGAACAAGAAGTTGTTAATTTACTAGAACAGAACCGTCAGGAGTTGAAGTATCGGGAGAGACTGCTTAGAGGTGCTAAGAAGAGGATAGATGAGCTTGAGAGTGAGCTTGCCACGACGAATGGCAAGATTGAGAGTTTATCTTCTTCCCCTTGCTTGGGTGATAGTGGTGAGTGCCCTAACTGTGAGGTGTTGTTGTGTGACCTGACGACTCTTAAGTCCAGGTACACAGAGAGAGTAGATGAGAGATACGCTTTGGCCATCGAGCTTGAAAGCGCTCAGTAGGAGCTAAAAGATGCTCATGCCACTGTCGTCGCACCTTGTCTAGACTGCCCATCCCATTTAGCTAGTATAGCTGAGCTGAGAGCCAAGAGTGATGATCAGTTGAGCGAGTTAGATGGAGTGAGAGCTGAGTTGGAGCAGACTAAGCTAGAGCTTGAGACCTTGTCAGTTCCACCCACTATTTGTGTGAACTACTTGTCTATTAGAATGGAGTTGATCAAGCAAAAAGCAGAGAAGTCTGTCGATGTTGTTAGAGAGTGTGAGATCTGCTTGTCTCAGGTGGAGGTGTTAGCTTCTTTGAGAGAGGAGCTAGCTGATGTTCAGAACGAGAACTTTTACCTCCGTCAGATCCTGAGTTGGATTAGTGCTAGAGAGCCACATCTCGGCATGATGATACAGCAGTTCAAGAGACATGATGGGTTTGGGGTAGGTTACACCTATACCAAGGCTGATTTTGAGAGTGCTATTAGTCGTGAAGTGGAGTGGAGTAAGATGACTCCTGAACAGAGATATCTCAAGACTCACTCCACTGAGTCCTTTAAGGATAGTCAGCCCAAGGATGGAGTGTTTCAAGAACAACCTAAAGCTCCACCTAAGAAGCAAATCTAGGTCCCAAAGCCTAAAACTCTTCACACTTCTCTTGATTCTTTACCTGGACCCTCTCACACCAAAGATGATACACCAAACACCACCAAGCCTAATATTCCCAAGCCTCAACCACATCCTAAGAAGCCTACCTATCACTGTGAGTTTTGTCAGAGAGACGGGCATCTTGAGGAGTTTTGCTTCAAGAGGAAGTGGGTTGAGCAAGCAGAGAGAGCTCGAAGTGGGCAGGAGCAGTTCTACCAGCAGGATGGTAGACATAGAGTTCCTCGACGTAGAGAGAGGCTAGAGGCCAGGCCACGTCGTGTAGGTGGTGGTAGAGGAGACTGTTTTTATGATCGTGCTCCGGAGGGTGGTTTTCATTCCGGTAGAGTTCCAGATCATTATGGATACGACTTTGGACCTCGTGGTCGTGATTTTAGGAAGAACAGAGGACCGCGCTTTGATCTGTGTTTCGGTCCAGACTCACATGATTATGTTTGCTTCCCTACATACGAGCAGATGGATCGACACTGGTTTAGCACTTTTGCTAAACCTGGCATTGGACCGTTTGCTCCCACTCATGATTATTGATCTTGATTTGAGAGTTGTGTATCCTTTTTAGGATACTTTGAGTCAGTTTTTCTTTTCTTCTTTGTTTTTTATTGAGTCTTTTTTGTGTGCATTCATATCATGCATAATCATTAGTCACATTTTGAGCTTGCTTCTGTTATATGATTAATATGCTTTACTTTCTCTAGCTAGTATATGTTTTTGATTACTTGTCGATAATCATGTTCCGTTTCAGTTCACATGATATATCTGATATTTGTCATATGCATGTCTTTTATATTTTAAAATTAAAAATGATCACCATTGCTTCTGGTAACTAGCATGTGTAGGTTGAATGCGTTCGCTATCTTTTACATGCCTTGTAGCTAGATCCTTACTTAGATGCAGATATGCAACTTGGACATTTATATGCTTTAAAGTGAAAAATGTGTTATAAAAATGATAAAAATTCAGAAAAATTAAAAATTTATGCATTTTTATGATTATTATAAAAGATCCAGGTGGGTTTGCTTTGTCGCATTGCATTGTTCTGGACTGCTTACCATAGCACTTTGGTATGAACTAGGACGGTGTAATGTATGCCAAGACCAATGTCTTAAGCTTCTAATGGTCCAGGTATGGCCTAGGCTTGACTTGGTCGGTTAGCATAAGGTTTGACATGCAAATAACCCCTGGCAGAAATAAAAAAAAACAAAAAAAATTGTCTGAAAAATTTAAAAAGATGACAAGTTTGCTGAAACACTTTGTTTTGGACAATGCTTATCTTGGTAGATATCAGTTAGCTTTTGCATCTCATGCTTTACTTTGCTTGTTAACTAGAAAATGTGGTGATTCTTTTGTTTGAAAAAATCGAAAAATGCGTGCTAATGACTCCCTTTAGATATCATCTATTGCACTGATCATGCCATGTATCTTAGATAGTACATCTTTTGTTATACCTGTTAGATGTTATAATTGCAGTCAATCATATCTAAGAAGATGCTTTTCACACTCCACCTGCACCCGATCTGCATTCATGGCATATTTTGAGGGGGAGCTGCATTTCAGGGGGAGTTTGTGTCTATGTCTCTTTAGAGTGCATTTAGTCTCACTTGATGAGTTCAATTGTCAACAAGGGGGAGAAATTTTGGAGTTTAGAGAACTTTTTTTAGCTTTCTCTGGGATTTATTTCAGGGGGAGTTCCTTGTTGGTAATTTTGTGATTGCACTTGTTTTTGACTCTTTATTTTTGGTTAACCATAATGACCATTTTTCTTGCTTCTGTTTGGCTTTTGGTCATTAGGGTTAAACTTTTATTTTCTTTCGTCTATTTTTTCTTTTGTCTTTGTTTTCCTATTTCCACATGTTTTGCAGGTTCTGGAGATGAGCTGAAGAGGGTGTTGACAATGCACTCATCAAGGGGGAGATTGAGAAACCATGTTGAAGAATATGGTTTTGATACTCCAGATGTGATGAGTGATTGTCAACGGAAGTCAAAGGAAGAGAAAGAAAGACCTGCCGTGTCTAAGGCGCGTGTGACTCAAGTACACGGGCAGCGAGCGACGGCCGGACAGAGGAGCCGCGGAGTCGGGCTGGCCCAATCCGGGTTCATGGCTAGGAGCAGCAGATGATCCACTGGTTTGTTGACTGGGTTTGACTCAGGTACACGGGCGGTGAGCGATTGCCGGGCTGAGGAAGCTGCGGGGTCGGGTCGGCCTAATCCGGGTACCCGGTGCGAAGACGGTGGACGCTTTGTCAGTTTCGGTGCAAAACTGACAACCTATGATTATTTTGTTTTTAGGATATTAATATTTAGTTTTTAAGTTTATAATATTTTTATTTGAGTCAGGTGATTTTTCTAAGAATATTTTAGTAATTTTCGGAATTTATTGAGTCAGTGTTAATTTACCCTATGGGTAAATTAGTCTTTTCATGTATTAGGAGTCGCCTATAAATAGGCCCCTATCCCCTGGGGATAGATGACTGTTTTCCGAGATCAATCTATAGTCCATTATCTTCTCTCCATCGCAAGTTTGTTTTAATCTGCAAATTTTTCCGCCGCGATTGCTTTCGTTGGTTTTTTCTCCGCCGTCGAAACGTTTCCCATCTGAATTCTTCCTGGCGGTGCTTTCGGCGCAAAGCAGCGGCAGGGAGCCAGCGGCATTGTGCGTGGCGTAGGGCGCCGCCTATATAGGCGTGCGCGAGGCAGTCCTAGCTTGATTGAATCTGGCGGGGAACTGTGCGCATCAGACGAGGCGGTGCTACTAGCGATCACCTCAAGCCTGTTCGCGTGTATTCTCACGGTGTCTGCAGCCTGACGACGCGGCAGTTTTCTCCCTCCGTTATATTTCAGCAGTATATTTTTTGTGGTGGGCAGGTACGGCACAACAACCGAGAGGAGCAGAAGACACAACTTAGCGCATTGAGTGTCTTCACGCGGTTTGTAGCACAACAGATCATTTTTCCGTGCAAGGGCGTAGGTGCGTGTGTAGGCTGCTGCAGCAGTTCTAGGTGTGCGCAGCCTAGCTGCATTTGTAGCATATCTGCACAGCAGACCCTACAGCATACACAGAGGAATCAAGGCTACAATGCGTCCAGATCCTTCCCTGCACGAAATTCGAGGTAAAAAATTACATTAGTGCGGTTGTTTAATTTTTGTTTCAGGTAACACAAAATGTTGATTTAGCTACCATAGAAATTCACGTGTGAACATTAGCCTTCATTTAATTTCCAACATTTATTTTATTCAGCAGACTCTCATGAATATCTAGTACTATTCATGGTCTTGTTAAAATGATCTGTTAGGTAGATAAAATTTCACACGTTTAGTAGTTATCTAATTACCTGTTAATTTTGGAAGTTTAATGAATACTTGATGAAACATATGTGTCTTTGGTGAAATATTTATAGTTCAATCATTTATTTTGTGAGTAGCATTAACCTGCCATTAAACTCTGTGGTGGTGTCTTTTCGATTAGGACACTGGTCGTCTTTAGACTATATTTTTTTAATTAATAATAATATATATTATTAGTCGTAGTAATATTTTTATTCTAGTTTTTCTGTGCAATATTTTCGGATTATTTCTGAATTAACTTTTAATGATCCATGTTTTATTCATTTGATTAGTATTTTATTTCTAGATTGAAATATAAATATTTCGTGATTTAATTAGGTATTTTTATTTACTGTAGTATTTCTATTTAGTTTATATTTAATATCATTTTAATCAGGACACCGGTCATTTTTAGGCTAAACCATTTTTATTCCTGCAATTTTCTTTGCTAATATTATTTGTCTGGCTAAGTTCGTTTGGGTGTTGGGATTAACACATAGTTTAGCAAGAATTTTTTAGGCGCCCATTCACCCCCCTTATGGTCACTACTATCGGTCCTACAACGGCCTGTCTCACTGTGAAAAGTCCAAACTTCATAACCTGGCACGAAACCATATTTGCAAATATGGAATGACAACGTCCTCTTGTCTTGCCAATGAGAATTTCTGCACTTCATGCATGGGCAGCTCGCACCAGTGTTTGTTGTCAAAGTGAAGCACAATCAACAAATTTCTCAGCGTTGATTATCCACTCCCTCGTGTTAGCTCCACTTTTTATCCAATCACTATACATCAACCGTCGGTCGTCCTCAACCATTCTATAGGGAAAACATTCATTCAATCGAGAATGCATCATAAGTACCACATGCCTATGTCTATAGGAAAAGATAGGTACTAAACCCACCCAAGAGAGACCGATAGAACGGGGTATTTATGACGAGCCATGAGTCCGAACGAAATTTCAGCAGCATAACCCCGCTATTCTCCAATTGCACGCCTGATAATGGTGCAATGGAAAACAACAAAGTTATGTCACTGAAATCTCATTCGGACTCATGACTCATCATAAAGACCATGCTCTGTCACCCACTCTAAGGCTATCCAAAAAGGGACAATTCTGGACCTACAGATCTCACACACATGACACGTGTGAGACATGTGGTCCGAAACGGGTGACGCATATGTTTCATTACAATATTTACGTTGTTGTCAAATAAAAAATTGCATATGAAAATAAATATATATAAGAAAGTATATATATATAATACTAATCACCCAATGAAATCATAAAAAACTATAAATTAATACAATAATATAATTAGAATATCACAACATATATTGCATATGAAGAAAGAACATCACATATGAAACATATTTGAGGTGTTCATGGATGCAACATTTAATTATATGAAATTAATGATTTACACTCTTTATCTATATATCATTCTCCTAAGGTAACTCATGCATCGCGGACAAATTCTTGATTTCCATCGACGGATTTGAATTTATATTTCATTTTTGCATAATTTGTTAACTTCTGCTTCAGATGATTCGTCTTTAATTTGGCCAAGAGTTCTTAATCAATTAGCTGGAAGAAAATACAATATTTGCACCACAAATTTATACTTTAGCCATATGACGCCATAAAATATAAAGTATTTGCCGGATTGTTGTACTGTAAGTTAACTTTCAACTACACAGACAATATCATATCATGCACAAATAAAAAGCAAAAAAAATTAAAGCCAAAAAAATTACTTGATCGTCTGGCGGCGACAGGCGACAATCATGGTGGCCCCGGGCGACGGATGGCGATGGCCGGATCGGGGGCGGCGACCAGGAGTTGGCGGCGGCCGGGAGGGGGCGGCGGCCGACGGCCGGCGGCGGCGGGCCGCGGGGGCGGGAGTTGGGCGTGCACGTGTAGAGGGATTAGGTTTCCCTATACGCGCACACGGTTGGGGATTATATCCCTTAACTTCCGTCGGCCGCATTAAAGCCGACGGAAGTTATTTAACTTCCGTCAGCTTTAATGGTGGCCAACAAAAGTTAAGGGATATAATCTCAAACCAGTCTCTACCCACTTAACTTCCGTCGGTCGCAGTCAAAAGCCGACGGAAGTTAAATAACTTCCGTCGGCTCCTCGAGGCCGATGGAAGTTATTTAACTTCCATCGGCGTTTTGTAAAGCCGACGGAAATTAAACTGGTCGACGAAAATATTCTGTTTTATTGTAGTGTATAATGCTTCACAAAACTAAATGACCTAGTTTAAATTCATTAAGTTTAATCTTCGGATCATACCAAGTCTTCGTATGATGTTGATACTTCATTAGGTTTGCAACAACTCGAAGCCTTGTTTCTTCCGTTAAGTCTAGCGAAGCTTGTCTTTCACCTTCTTTTTCAAGTACGATGGTGTGAAGAGATTCTCCTTTAAGCTCCGTCGACGTCATGGCTTCATCTCCGAATAGTAATCTGAAAGGGGTAAAGCCTGTGGACCTTGCTTGAGTGGTTCAAATGGACCATAAAATTTTCGGGAGCTCTTCGGTCCATAACCCTTTCGCCAATCCTATTATCATTCGATTCAGGCCCGATAAAATATTACCGTTAGCTCGCTCGATGGCTCCGTTAGATTGAGGATGACGGATAGCTACAAAACACATTTTTATGCCAAGACCTTCGCAGAATTCTCTGAAGGGTTCAGCATCGAATTGAGTGCCATTGTCGATTATCAACTGTCAAGGTACTCCGAACCTGCATATAATATTTTGCCAGAAAAATTTTTGTACATTCTTAGAAGTGATAGCTGTGAGGGGTTCTGCTTCAACCCACTTAGAAATATATTCAATTACGACCACTACAAATTTTAAATTTTCTTTTGCCATTGGGAAGGGGCCAATGAGATCCATACCCCAACTGGCCATGGGCCACACCGGAGCAATAACTTGAAGAGGTGTTGGCGGACGATGACTTAGTCTTTCCATCCATTGGCAACCTTGGCAAGTGCGGACAAAGGCTTCCGCATCAGCTACTATTGTAGGACAATAAAGCCCCTCACGAAGTGTTTTCCCTGCTAAGGCTCGAGGGGCAAGATGGCTACCGCAAAGGCCTTCGTGAATTTCTCAGAGTATATCTTGGCCTTCATCTTGGGAAATACATCGGAATAAGGGAGAACATACCCCGACTATGTATAAGATATCGTTGATAATATGATAATTCCGGACTCTTAATTGCAATCTTGAAAGCTTCGGCCCTTTGGGTAAATTAGCTTCCCCTTTCAATAATTCCATAATTGAACTCCGCTAGTCGGTGCTTGGTATGCAAAGGACCTCCGCAGGAGGAAGTTTGAGAAACCAAGGGTGGTTTCGATCTGGATGATGAGTGATTGACAAGGATGAGCGTTTGAGCGGTTGAGGTTGGTTGAGTGCATCGAGGGTTTGATGTGAAATGGAGGTTTGGCTGCCGAGGGTTTGGCGGTGCATCGTATTCTTGTTTTGGCTTGTCTTGTTTGTGTAGGGAGGAGATGTTGACCGACTGTCGACGGCGGGTGATCGAGGGTTGAGTGGGGAGCTTGATGCCGGAGGATTAGGGAAGCCGGGCGAAGTTTGGGAAGATCTCAAGAGTGCACGAAGAGACGGAGCGAGACTTGGATGAATGGTTGACTGTGATGGCGTGTCGACCGGGTTCGCGAGAAGGAGGTTAGGACAAGCATTCAGGCGGCTCGAGGGGATCGAGAGTGGAAGTGGCTTGCTGGCGCTCAGAGTCACAAAGCGGTGTCACGAGTCGAAGGGCTGAGAAGGCTTTGTCGGTTTTTGCTGAAAACCGTCGAAACATTTATTATTTTTGTTAACTCAATAAATAGGTGTCTAGTGTTAGTTTAAATTTTCAGTTTAGTAGTGTAACCTCTTGGTATAATTTTTGGAGTGGTTCTACTCTGAAATTATATTAAAAGGAGAGTAAATTTGTAATTTTACTTTTAGTTTTTATAGGGTAATTTTCAGAATTGTTAAATCTGAAATTACTAAGGGTCTATGTATCAAATGGGGGCTTCTAGAAGTGGAGTTGGTAGGATATTATCCCCCATATTGGCCGAACCATTTGAGACTTTTAGATAGCCATTTGCTGGTGAAAAAATGACAAATTTTTTTTGGATTGTGTTTGACGAGGAACAGTGTGCTGGAAGTAGGGGTGAAAGTGGTTCGGATAGTTTCCGACCGTATCCGGAAAAATGGATTTGGATTCAGATTTTTTTGATTCGGATACGGATTTTTCGGATACGGATTCGGATTCGGATATTTTTTTTCGGATACGGAAACGGATATGATATGCTTGATATCCGTCGGATTCGGATACGGATTCGGATAATCCGGATAGTTCTTATTCGGATATCCGGCCCATTAATAATATAGGCCCACTGGCCACACTGCAAGCCCACATCACATAAATAGGCCTTCATATTGGGCTGGCAGGCCCACTGCCATGGCGCCATGGCCCAACCGCCCAAGGAGTTTGAAATAAAAAATCTTCTTTATTTTTTTTAAAAAAACATTTTTTTAAAAAAATAAAGAATATTTTTTTAAAAATATATATATATTTTTAAAAATGGGATAAATTTCTATAAATTTAAACAGATAAAATTTTATAATAAATAAAAAATATTTTTTTAGTTCTTTCAATTTAAATTTTAGAAACACAATGAATTAATGAAAAATAGCAAACTTTGTCAAAATAATTTTAAATTTTTATCACAACATCTATGTATCGTATTATGATACCATGAGACGTATCGTATTTTTCAGACTTAATTTGAATTTTTTAGAATTAAAATTTCATTAAGCTCTACGTTGTCCATCGAGTGTCGTAACATTTTTTTTAAAAAATATCTTTCAATTTAGTGGATACTGACTTAAAATAGACTCACATGCATGAATATGATTTTTCTAGAATTTTTAGTTCATTATTTCATGCACTTGTAGTTCAAATTTGATAAATTTCAATATAAATCAAAGAAACATACATAATGAATTAAAAATAGCAAACTTATGTATAAAAATGTGAATTTTTTTATAAGATTAGATATGTTGTATTTTAATCATAGACAAAAAAATCAAGTTTAAACAAAGATATAACTATTGATTTGCTTTTAAACCTATCACATTCTTCTTATCATTCTAATAACTCATTACTCTCAAATCTCCATCTTTCTTAACATCGTAGATGCAAACTTTGTCAAAATAATTTTAAATTTTTATCACAGCATCTTTGTATCGTATGATGATACCATGAGACGTATCATATTTTTCTGACTTGATTTGAATTTTTTAGAATTAAAATTTCATTAAGCTCTACGTTGTCCATCGAGTGTCGTAACATTTTTTAAAAAACTATCTTTCAATTTAGTGAATACTGACATAAAATAGACTCACATGCATGAATATGATTTTTCTAGAATTTTTAGTTCATTATTTCATGCACTTGTAGTTCAAATTTGATAAATTTCAATATAAATCAAAGAAACATACATAATGAATTAAAAATAGCAAACTTATGTATAAAAATGTGAATTCTTTTTATAAGATTAGATATGTTGTATTTTAATCATAGAAAAAATCAAGTTTAAACAAAGATTTAACTATTGATTTGCTTTTAAACCTATCACATTCTTCTTAACATCTAACTCATTACTCTCAAATCTCCATCTTTCTTAACATCGTAGATGCAAACTTTGTCAAAATAATTTTAAATTTTTATCACAACATCTTTGTATCGTATGATGATACCATGAGACGTATCGTATTTTTCAGACTTGATTTGAATTTGTTAGAATTAAAATATCATTAAGCTCCACGTTGTCCATCGAGTGTCGTAACAATTTTTTAAAACAATCTCTTTCAATTTAGTGGATACTGACTTAAAATAGACTCAAATTCATGAATATGATTTTTTACAATTTTTGGTTCATTATTTCATGCACTTGTAGTTCAAATTTGACAAATTTCAATATAAATCAAAGGAACATACATAATGAATTAAAAATAGCAAACTTATGCATAAAAATGTGAATTTTTTTATGATATTATATATGTTGTATTTTGATATTAAAAAAATTCAACTTTAAACGATCATTTATATTTCAAATTTACAATATTAAACTTTATCTCTCTCACTCCAAAAATAAGTAAATAGTCAACTTTGACTAAAACTCTATCAACCCTAATTTTTCTTTCTCTCTCCCGGTCTCTCCTACTCCTGTCATCTCTCTCCCCGTTCGTGATGATTTATATGATGTTAACTATTATTTGTTATTTGTTTGTGATCGTGAATAAATAAATATATTATTGATATTCGGTAAGTATTCGTAACCGTATTCGTATTCGATTCGTATCCGCTCCGTATTCGTATTCGATGATATCCGACTCCGTATCCGTATCCGGATTATCCGAATCCGAATTCGAATCCGAAAAAATATATGAAAAAGGATATGATATTAGTGATATCCGTCCGTATCCGATCCGTTTTCACCCCTAGCTGGAAGAATTTTTCGGATTGTGCACAGGAAAAACGGCAAGACTATTCACTGTAATCTCTGTTCCAGCGCAGGTATGCATTTGTGACTGAATTCGTTTTTGTGCTGCGTTTTCTGGAAAATCTAGTGCAGAACATGATGTTGAAGTTTATATAACTTTTGTTGTGCGTGATTTGAATGATCCATTTTCGAAAGTTTCAACATGTTTCTATGATGTATTCTGAATTATTTAGCTGCTCAAAGTAGGCACCACAGTGCTGAAAAAATAATTCTGAAAAGTGGTTCAGTTTTGATATTGCACTTCACATGTTTGATGAAATGTTTCATCAAGTGTTCATCATGTTTTTGGATGATCTTTGAGTTGTTTCTTGAGTGATTTCATGATATAAAGATGGAGAACAAAAATTTTTGCTAAGCCTTTCAATCATAGACACTAGAGAAAAAGTTGTGAGAATTTACTTGACTCAGTTCTGAAATTCTGTTCAGCACTTGAAAAATATGAGTCCAGAATGAGTTAAAATAGCTAGTTTGCTGTTTTGAATTGTAGTCTTTTACAGCATGGTGTGGTTTGAATTCAAACAGCATTTTCTATTCAGTTTTCAAGAATCTGAGACATAACTTGTTAGTCTGAAAAAATTAGAGTGTAGTTTCAGAGAAGTTTTGAGAAGTCTGTGTTCCGGATAATCTCTGAAAACTTGATCAATCTGTAATCTGAAAGTTAAATCAAACTGTTTCTGAGTTGAAAATACTGTGTGAAAGGTTGATAGAGTTTTATGGTTGAAATTTGAGATGTGTAGTACAGATATATTCGGTAGTTTGTGTTTGGCTATCTGTTTTGATTGGTTTCATTGATCAAACTTTAGTTCCAGAATTTCAGTTTTGTTCTCAGTGATTATTTCATTAAACCTGAAATTTGAGACTTTCTGAAATAGATACAGAAATTTGGGAAGCAATTTTTCAATCAAAACCTGAGCAATCCTGTAGCGCTAGAACTCTAGATGATCTACAGTGCAACAAAAGGATTTTCGGAATCGCAAGTCTTTTCGGCAACCCTGTACACCATCCAGCGATCAGAAGTTTATCAACACATGAATTGATTCCAGAAGTTTCTGTTTCTAAATTGTGCAGCAGAAGTTTCTTCAGTTCTGGTTTTTTTAAATGCTTGTAGATTGCTTCATCATCTGAATTCAAAAGTATATAAAGGTTTATGAATCAATTTCTGGTTCATCTCTTGAGTACTTTTTTTTGAATTATATTCTAAAACAGCATTTCAGTTCACAATTTGTAGGACCAAAAGTAGCGACCAGAGGGGGGTGAATGGGCGCCTAAAAATTTCTTGCTAAACAATAAAACCTAATCCCAACACCCAAATGTACTTAACCAGACAAACAATAGTAGCAAAGCAAATCACAGTAACTAAAGTTGTCTAGCCTAAAAAATGATCGGTGTCCTAATTAAAATAATATTTAAAAATAAACTAAATAAAAATACTGCAGTAAATAAAAACACCTAGATATATCACGAAATGTTTATATAACAGTCTAAAAATAAAATACTAATCAAAAGAATAAAATATGGATCATTCAAAAATTAATTCAGAAATAAAACTAAAATATTTCACGTAAATAGAGATTAAAAATATTATTGCGACTAATAATATCCTAATTAATTTTGTTTTCTTTTTATACGAGCAGATTAAGAAATACTTAAATAAAAATTATGCGAGTACTAATAATATTCTAGCAGATAAATATTAACCACGAAATTAATAATCAAATCTACAGGCTAATAAAAACGGATGATTATCTATCTAATTAATCTACCTAGGAAACAAGAGATTAGATTAGAAAACACTTGCCTGCATCGCGTGCCCGCAAACGATCCGGTGAAGCTGAAATTTGCCGCCGTGGAGAACGCCGCCCGCTGCCAAAATTTACGCGCCTGCTGCCTTCTTTTCGCTCCAGTCGAGGACGCCCAGAACAGTGCTGATGCTGCCAGGGCTGTCGCTGGCCGACGCTGCAGCTGGCTGGTCATGTCGCCGCGAGTCACTGCTGCACAAAATGACTCTGATGGCTGCTGCAAATCAGTCTTCACACAAAGAAAAATAGCAATCCTGCTGAAGCCTCTGTGTGCGGTCTGCCCGAAAGTAGTGCTGCTGCTGCCAGGGCTCTACTGGCCTTGAGCCCCACGCGTGCGTGGACTGCAGAGCAACCTGCTGCTTACGGGAAAAAATAACGCCTGCTGCGCACGCTGCTGCAACGCGTGGAGAAAAGGTGTCGTCGTGGGGCCCACGCCTTGCGCCCGCATGCGCTACTCGGTCTGCCTGTTGCGCCAAAATCTCGTCAATGCCTTGCGCCGCGTGGAAGAGATGTATCGTCGATGAAAAGAAAAATTGATTGAGGCGGCGGACTGTAGTAGATCGATTATTGGGAAAACAGTCAACCTATCCCTAGGGGGTAGGGGCCTATTTATAGGCGACTCCTAATACATGAAAAAGACTAATTTACCCCTAGGGTAAATTACACTGACTCTAAAATAAAATTCGAAATTACTAAAATACCCTTAGAAAAATCAACTGACTCAAATACAAATATTCTAGACTTAAAAACTAAATATTAATATCCTAAAAACAAAATAATCATCGGTTGTCAATTTTGCACCGAAACTGACAAAGCATCCACCGTCTTCGCACTAGGTACCCGAATTAGGCCGACCTGACCCCGCAGCTTCCTTAGCCTGGCAATCGCTCGCCGCCCGTGTAGCTGAGTCAAACTCAGTCAACATACCAGTGGATCCTCTGCCGCTCCTAGCCCATGTACCCGGATTGGGCCAGCCCGACTCCACAACTCCTCTGCCCGGATGTCGCTCGCTACCCGTGTACCTGAGTCACACGCGCCCTAGACACGGTAGGTCTTCATGTCTCTTCTTGACTTTCGTTGACAATCACTCATCACATCTGGAGCATAGGAACCATGCTCTTCAACATGGTTTCTCAATCTCCCCCTTGATATGTGCATTGTCAACACCAACTTCAGCACTTCTTCAGAACCTGCAAAAACATATGGAAACACGAAAACAAAAACAAAAGAAAATAGAAGGAAGAAAATAAAAGTTTAACCCTAATGACCAAAAGCCAAACATAAGCAAGAAAACTGTGTGTTGATAGCAAAAAATGGCATTAATGGCTAGATTATCAAAATATCAATTTTTGGTGATTTGGGCCGAAAATACATATGTCCAGGGTCTGTCCGAAGCCCTACAGGGCCAAAGCCCATCAAGCTATGGGCTCTGAAAAGCTCTAGCCAGCCCATGGGCTTCGGCCAGGAAGCCTTCGGAGGCCCACGCTGCCGAAGCTTCGGAGGCTTTCGGAGGCCCACACTGCCAAAGCTTTGGGAGTCCACGCTGTCGAAGCTTCGGCCCAAGAGCAAGCCTCGACGGGCCTGGCCGAAGCCCACGCTATCGAAGCTTCGGCCCAAGAGCAAGCCTCGACGGGCCTGGCCGAAGACCATGCCACAAAAGCTTCGGCCCAAGGAGCAGGCCTCGACGGGCCTGGCCGAAGCCCACCTCGGCAGAGATAGAGTTGTACGCATTTGTAGCACAATCTCTATCTCTATCTGGCCGAATTAATAGCAGATTAGATTGGGAGTAAACCCCCTAAAATAGAGAGGCCTGGCCGGCGTGGAGAACCCCCCCAAAAAAAACACAAACCAAACCAAAGCCGTGCTTTGATCATACCTTTACTTTTACCTTTACTTTCCTATACCTCTTCGTGGGTTTGCCTGGAAGCCCTCCGTCCGCCGCTACGCAACAGTGGTAAGCCTTGGTACTTTGCCCATGAAGTCCTCGTTAATCTACGTAATAGATTGCTATCGCTTGTTACTTCGCCTGTGAAGTATCCGCTAATATGCATAACAGATTGCTACCTTCGCTACCCGTGCAACACTTAGCAAAATTCGGTCCTCAGGACGAATTGGTACTTCGCACTCTTCTGTTGCAGGCTTCGCGCTTTCGGAGTCCCCTTCGCCGAAGGTGTCCGGAGCTGAGAGATCGGTTCCGGAGGTCCCCAGGACACCCTTCGACGGAACCGCAGGCTTCGACAACAGGCTTCGCCAGCATACATCATCAACAGGCTTCGCCACGATTACACTCCACATCAGACGAAGTTGCACCCGCGCGTGGCCCTCGCTTCAATATTCTGTAGATTGCTGTATCGGATAACGCACTCCAAACCCCACTGTTTGAAGGTGATTGCCGCGTCCAGATCCGTTCGGAGCTCACCTTCGATCAGATCACTCCGAACAGCGAAGTACCCTTCGGCGGAGCACTTCGCACCAGATCCGTTCGGAGTCTATCTTCGGCCGGATCAGTCTGAACGCCGAAGTACCCTTCGGCGGAGAACTTCGCACCAGACACCGAAGGTAACCTTCGGCGCACCCTTCGAATCAGACTTCGAACCAGACGGGCTCCGACTGGTTTGTTGATTTTATTCTATTTGATCTATCTCTTTCGGTTAATTGGGTTATTTTGTGTAATCTGGTTGCCTAGAGACTCCACCCCCTTATCACTATTAAGGGTAGTCGGAACGCGACGTCGGTGCCACGTCACGCTTAGGCCCATCCATAAGTATTCGTGCACTTTTGGATCGTCGAACTGACCCAAGTGCGGGGGCACGTTTCCGTGTCAACACACTTTTTGTCGACTCCGCTAGGGACAAGCTACGCCAACATAATGAGTACATCTACATCGGCCGCCGGTGCACCTACTTCGACTACTACGTCCATGGATGCCATAGGAGGCGCGGATATCGACAACCACAACATGTTGTCACCTACACTTGAAGATATCCCCACCGCAGACCGAGCAGAGATCGAGGCAAAGCTGAAGGCGCTCCAAGACATGATGCTTGGAGGCTACATCAAGACACGCGCAGGCTTCATCAAGCGCGACATCGTCACCCCTGACCCCGCTCAGGTCCAGGTAACACCTGTATCACCTCGTTTATCTTCTTTAGAAATTGAGCAAAAAATAGCCGCATCAGTAGATCAGGCCGTTAACGCTTCACTAGCTAACCGTTTAGATTCGGCAGTCAGCTCCCAAGTAGAGGGGACTCTTAGAAGGTTCGGCTTTTCTGAGGTTGTACCCCTAATTCCTATTGCTAGCGCACCTTCGACGAATCACGTATACCATAGGACTAATGACATCACTAGAACAATCATATCTCCGGCCTCACCACTTATGGCCGAGACCAATCTTTACACCTACGATCAAGCTAACGCTGCATACCACGCACCACTGGCTGCGCCAATACCCGCGCTACCCGCACCACACGCGCAGACACCTGGACACGAGCACGTTATACAAATAGCACGTAGGGAAGAAGCACACGGGCGACACACCAACATCCCGCCGCGTGTCGCGCCCCCGCATGAGAGGCGCGCACAAGCAACATACCAAGATGATCTAGATGAGCGGATCCGTGCACTATTTAGAGAGTGTGCTGGCTTCGTGCCCAAGGGATGGGTTAGGGTTTACCGTAAGCCCTACCCCGATCATCTTGATACAGTACCCTACCCCCACGACTATAGAATCCCTGAGTTCACTAAATTCGATGGCAAGGGTAACAGGACCACACTAGAGAACGTTAGTCAATTTTTAGCGCAATGTGGAGAGGTTAGCGGGATAGATGCCCTGAAGGTTAGACTATTTTCTCTCTCGCTATCTGGCACACCTTTCACTTGGTTTTCGGCGCTACCACCAAATTCCATTCACATGTGGGACGATTTAGAGCGGAAATTCCATGATTATTTCTACACGGGTGAAACAGAACTTAGACTTTCACATTTGACATCGGTTAAGCAGAAATCTAATGAAAGCACCTCTGAATACATCAAACATTTTAGGGATACTAGAAACCGATGTTTTAGCCTTAACATTTCAGAAAGGGACTTGGCGGAATTAGCTTTTAATGGGTTGCGTTCTGAAATTAAAGAGAGGTTGGATAACCAAAACTTTTTAGAAGTTAGCCAAGTTCTACAGTAGGCTCTGGTCCAGGAAGGCCGAGCCAAAGACAAGAAATTTATTAAGACGTTTAGCAAGCCTAGGGCCGAAATCCACATCATGGAACGCTCTGATGAAGAGGAGTCAGAAGAGGAGGATTCGACCGACATGTACGTGGCCGAATGGGCCTGGAACACTAAGAATAAACCTGTCACCTGCTCCGAGTTACGACCATCCCCCACAAAGAATAGACTTAATGAGGTCAAGTACTCGTTCGATGTGACTAAGTGTGATAAAATATTTGATTTCCTCTTAAAAAGTCAGCTTCTCAGGTTAACTAAGGGTCAAGTTATCCCACCTGCCGACGAGTTAAAGATGAATCCATACTATAAGTGGCATGATTCACATTCTCATAATACTAATGATTGCAATGTTTTTCGATGGCAGATACAATTGGCCATAGAAGAAGGACGATTGAAGATAGACCATGATCCAAAAATGAAGCTGGATAAAGATCCTTTTCCGGTCAACGCCGTCGACCTCGGTGAGAAAAAGGTGTTGATTCGGCCAAAACAGGCCGAGTCTGCTAAAGGAAAAGATGTGTTTGTTGGAGAACCACACATTCACACACTCGTACCAAAGAACCCCAAGGTGGGAGTGTGGAAACAGAACATCAATACCCCTTCGGCTAAGGCTCGCAAGAGGCCGAAGGTAACATACAACATGTTGTTGAACAAGCATCAGAGAAGGGCCAAAGAAGCAGGTCTGCATGCCAAGTTAAAATGGCCGAAGGGTCCAAGACCTTCAAAGGGTGGCTTCGGATCGAGGGTTGTGAACCCTCCACACGAAGGCTTCAGATCGAAGGTTGTGAACCCTCCGCACGAGGGCTTCGGGCCACGGTATCCTGGTGCTCCGCATGGTGGTTCTGGGCCACAATGGCTGAGCCCCCCGTGCAACGACTTCGAACCCCAGTGGTAAGGTTCCCCGCATGACAGCTTCGAACCCTAGTGGTCGGGTCCCCCATGCGACAGCTTCGGCCCCCAATGGCCGAACCCCGCACCATGGTGGACTTCTCCGATGGGAGGCTTCGGCCCGCACTGGGCGAACATACCCCCGGTCTGGCGGGATCCTTCGCTGGTGTGGTCGGAGACACCTTCGACCTAGCCAAACCCCCCTCCGAGCGACGGGTTCGGCTCGCAGCGGCCAAGGCCACTAGAGCCGCCGATGCCTCCGCCGTATGACTGGGCGGGAACCCCGTGGGCTCCGCACATATCTGGGTCAGGGTACCCTCCGCAAACCAACCCTATGCCTTATTTTCCCTCAGAGTATTATGGATGGCAGGAGCAAACAGATGTGGCGGAGGGGGGCATCATCCACAGACTGTCTGTGGTACCTCCAAATCGAACCCTGCAGAGCGAAGCCGAAGGATGCGAGCACGCAGAGGCCGAAGTCAGGGAGTCCGAAGCCATAACCATCAGGGTTGGGTCTCAGGAAGTCCCAATCCCGAAGGCTCTGTCACCGAGGTCTGACGAAGGTAAGTCTCATACTTCGGCCAAGCTCCGCGCCGAAGCCTGGTTCGATCGGCCGAACGAGGTTGATCCGTTCGACGGGGTTCGCAGCGAAGCCCCCTTCGAACACAGGGTGCCCGAGGCTGAAGGGCACACTTCGGCCAGAATTAACAGGGGTCGAACAGTAGCTCCAGACACCAAGCCACAGCCATCTTGGGCTCCTCCGGGCATGTCCAAGTAACAAAAGCGATGCCTACAAAGGCTGCGGGCACAGGAGATGCGTGAGAAGGTAGCTGAGGCCAAGCGCGATGCCATCTTCGACGAAATCCGCCCTCGGCCAGCCACGAAGCAGGTATGGAGGGAGAAGTCAGTTGAGATAACCAACCTGGCTCCTAGTCCAAGTGACGACGAGGACGACATGCTCGACGACGACTACTCGCCAGTCTCTGAGGGACCCGCTCACCAGGTGATGGACATCAACATCGTCATGTTGCCTGCCGAGTTCGCCCTACCACAGGACGAGGCCGAGGTCGCTCAGTTGAACCTTGGTCCATGCAGTGCCATCTTCGAGAAGCCCGAGGACTTGGCTCGCCATCTGAAGCCCCTCTATGTTAGAGGCCACATCGATGGGAAGTCGATTTCCCAAATGCTCATCGATGGCGGTGCCACCGTTAACCTAATGCCTTATTCGTTGTTGAAGAAACTTGGCAGGGACGAATATGACCTGAAGAAGACCAACATGATGCTCAACGGCTTCAATGGCGAGAGCTCCGAGGCCAAGGGAGTACTCTCTATGGAGTTGACGGTGGGCAACAAGACATTGCCAACAACGTTCTTCGTCGTTGATGTACAAGGTAATTACAGCGTGTTACTCGGACACGACTGGATTCACGCGAACTGTTGCATTCCCTCTACTCTACACCAGTGCTTAGTACAGTGGGACGACGATGAAGTGGAGGTCATCCCCGTGGATACTTTGGCCTAAGTAGCTTTGGCCGATGTATCGGTTGACGCCATCCATAACAAGGTAGAGTGTCTGTCAGGTAGAGATCTTTCAGATTATGATGTTGTTAGTGTATCCGGAGGACGGTTTGTACTAGTGTCTGTAAAGCCGGCTAGAGTAGCACGACTATTTTTGTATTAGTGGTCATGTCTAGCAAAAGAAATCTAGATTGGCTAAAGTCTTGTGTGGAGCAGTATCGATCTAATAAAGACGGTATTGCCGAAGCCATCGAGGACTTTAGCGAGGTAGAAAAATTAGTACAAGGCTTTGCGTCGGCCGATCCCTTGGAGGAAGTTGATATAGGTAATGGTAGCATCCCAAGGCCGACTTTTGTAAACCAACATTTGCAGCCCGATGAAAAGGCTGAAGTAATAAAGTAACTTTAGTCGTATGTCGATTGCTTCACATGGGAATATAGCGAGATGCCAGGACTAAGCCGCAAGCTCGTGGAACATTGGTTGCCCATCAAGTCCGGGTTTAGGCCTTATAAACAGCCTCCCCACCACTTTAATTTGGCCGTCTATGACCAAGTTAAGGAGGAAGTGGAACGACTACTTAAGGCTGAATTTATTAGGCCATGCAGGTACGCGGAATGGGTTGCTAACATTGTGCCTGTAGAGAAGAAAGGGAGCAGCAAGATACGAGTGTGCATTGATTTCAAGGATCTGAATAGAGCCACTCCAAAAGTCGAGTATTCGATGCCAATAGCCGACACACTGATCAACGACGCCTCAGGACATAAGGTACTAAGTTTTCTTGATAGCAATGCTGGTTATAATCAAATCTTTATGGCCGAAGAGGACGTCTATAAGACTGCCTTTCGATGCCCTAGTTTTGTCGGTTTGTTCGAGTGGGTCGTCATGACTTTTGGTTTGAAAAACGCCGGCGCCACGTATCAGCGTGCTATGAACTTGATCTTTCATGACTTGTAGGAGTCATGTTAGAAGTTTACATCGATGATGTCGTGGTCAAATCGGACGCTATGGGAAACCATTTAGCCGATTTAAAAGTTGCTTTCGATAGGATGCGGCAGTATGGGTTGAAAATGAACCTACTTAAGTGTGCTTTTGGTGTGTCGGTGGGTAAGTTCTTAGGTTTCATGATTCATGAGAGAGGTATAGAGATTGATCCTAAGAGACTTGAAAAAATTAGAAACGTCGCAGCGCCGGCATGCAAGAAGGATGTGCAAAAGTTGTTGGGCAAGTTGAACTATTTGCGTCGCTTTATATCCAACCTGACCGGCAAGATTGATGCCTTTGTCCCCATACTCCGGCTAAAAAATGAAGCCGAGTTCACTTGGGGGCAAGCCAGCAAAATGCTTTTGAAAAGATCAAGGAGTGCTTGTCATCACCACCCGTGGTGAGAGCACCCAAGGCCGGGATTCCGTTCTGGCTATACATCACCGCTGAAGACAGCGTGATTGGAGCCGTACTAACCCAGGAGGTGGAGGGGAAGGAGTACATCATCACATTCTTGAGCCCCCGCCTGCTGGACGCCGAAACCAGGTACGCATTTGTGGAGCGATTATGTTTATCACTTTATTACGCGTGCACCAAGTTACGCCATTATCTTCTCCCCACCACATGTGTTGTCGTTTGCCAAACCGATGTTATAAAGCACATGTTACAGAAGCCGATTCTAAGCGGAAGAATCGAAAAGTGGGCTTACGCGTTAATTGAGTACGATTTGGCCTACGAGCCCCTAAGAGCGATGAAAGGCCAAGTCATAGAAAACTTCATAGTTGACCATCACATAGATGCTAGCTGGAGTGATGCTATTGCTCTAGTTGAAGTAGTGCCATGGAAAATTTATTTTGATGGTTCGGCTTGCAAAAGTGGCCAGGGTATTGGAGTGGTTCTCATATCACCTAACGGTATGTGCTTTGAAACCTCGGCCCGACTAGAGTTTTCTTCCACTAATAACCAAGCCGATTATGAAGCTTTGTTGCTAGGTCTTGAGCTACTAGAGTCTGTAGGCGCTAAGCATGTTCACGCGTACGATGATTCATTATTAGTAGTACAACAAGTAGCCAAGAACACTCAATGTTTTAATGGCTTGCTGAATAGCTACTTGGACAAATGCCTAGACATAGTTGCTACTTTTGATGATTTCAAAATATCTCATGTGTCTAGAGAAGCCAATTCAATCGCTAATGATTTGGCTAAGCAAGCATCTGGCTACCAAGTCAAGAGAGGGAAATTTTCCGTATTAAAGAAGTCGATGTTTGGTCTCATTGCCGAAGCCAGTGATGCTGGATAGGCGCACCCTTCAGGTCGAAGCCCTCAGGTCGCTGAAGGCCACCGCATGCCGGAGCCCCCGGATCGGAGTGCTCCGCCCACCGAGGGGTCCGGCATGCCGAAGCCTATAGTCCGAAGTCTCTCGGACGGGGAAGGCTCTCCAGAGTCCGAGCCCTCCGAAGGGCTTTGGCCTAGCACACCCCGAGCGGCCACTTCAGTCGGGCTTCGGCAGGGGTTCGAAGGGTTCGGGGGGCACCCCGAAGCCAGTGTTTTAGAGGTTTTCTCGGAAGGTGTACCAGCGAAGCCCTCTGAAACCTGTAAGGGCGATTGGAGAGTCCCAATCGTCCAATATTTGAGAGACCCTAGCCGAAAGGTTGATCGGAAGGTTCGGCGACAAGCGTTCAAATTCGTGTTGGTAGACGACACATTGTATCACCGAACCATCGATGGAATGCTATTAAAGTGTTTAGACCATGAGCAGTCCCAGGTGGCTACAGGAGAAGTCCATGAGGGGCTTTGCGGCACTCATCAGTCGGCCCAAAAGATGAGTTGGATGCTCAAAAGAGCGGGTTTTTATTGGCCGACTATGACTGAATATTGTTTCAAGTACTACAGAGGGTGTGAGGCATGTCAGAGGTTTGGCAACATCCAGTTAGCTCCTGTCTCATTGCTCAATCCTATTGTCAAGCCATGGCCATTTCGGGGTTGGGGATTAGACTTCATCGGCCAGATCTACCCTCCTTCCTCGAAGGGGCAGACGGGGCAGAAGGGGCATCAGTTCGTGTTGATGGCGACAAACTACTTCACCAAATGGACCGAGGCCGTACCTCTCAAGAACATGACTCACAATGAGGTACGTGATTTTATTTTAAAGCACATCATACATAGATTCGGCATCCCTCAAACTCTTACTACGGATCAAGGTAGTTCATTTGTTTCTAAAGAAGTAAGGGACTTCGCTGAATACTATGGCATTAAGTTGGTAAACTCTTCACCTTACTATGCTCAGGCTGAGTCTAGTAATAAAACCGTGATTAAGCTTATTAAGAATAAAATTGAAGAGTTTCCTAAAAGGTGGCATGAAGTGCTTTCCTAGGCGTTATGGGTTTGTAGGATTGCAAAGCACGGTGCCACCAAGGTCAGTCCATACGAGTTGGTATATGGACAAGAAGTCGTTCTACTTGTAGAGGTAGATCTTGGCTCCTTAAGAGTGTTAAAGCAAGACGGCTTATCGGTCGACGAATACGAAACTCTTCTATAAGATAATCTAGAGGAAGTGACCGGTAAGAGACTAAGGGCTTTAGAAGCCATATAAGTGGACAAGAAGAGAGTAGCTAAAGCCTACAACAAGAAGGTTAAACAAAAATCGTTTCAAATAGGAGACTTGGTGTGGAAAACGATTTTGCCTTTAGGCACGAAAAGTCCCAAATTCGGCAAATGGTCACCAAGTTGGGAAGGTCCTTTTAAAATAGCTGAAATCACTCCTGGCAACGCATATGTGTTGGAATCCTTGCAGGGAGAGCGGTTTCGAAGGGCTTTGAATGGTAGGTACTTGAAAGGGTATTTCCCGAGTGTGTGGCAAACGTCATAGAAATGTTGGAAGGCCGATATGAACAGTATCGTCTCAAGCTCGTTGTGCTTTTAGTTCACTATTTCACTAAAAGGCAGGGGGCATGTGTTGATAGCAAAAAATGGCATTAATGGCTAGATTATAAAAATATCAATTTTTGGTGATTTGGGCCGAAAATACACATGTCTAGGGTCTGTCCGAAGCCCTACAGGGCTGAAGCCCATCAAGCTATGGGCTCTGAAAACCTCCAGCCAGCCCATGGGCTTCGGCCAGCAAGCCTTCGGAGGCCCACACTGCCGAAGCTTCTGAGGCTTTCAGAGGCCCACACTGCCGAAGCTTCAGGAGTCCACGCTGTCGAAGCTTCGGCCCAAGAGCAAGCCTCAACGGGCTTGGCCGAAGCCCACGCTGTCGAAGCTTCGGCCCAAGAGCAAGCCTCGACGGGCTTGGCCGAAGCCCACGCCACCGAAGCTTCGGCCCGAGGAGCAGGCCTCGACGGGCCTGGCCGAAGCCCACCTCAGCAGAGATAGAGTTGTATGCGTTTCTAGCTCAATCTCTATCTCTATCTGGCCGGACTAATAGCAGATTAGATTAGGAGTATACCCCCTATAAATAGAGAGGCCTGGCCGGCGTGGAGAACCCCCCCACCCCAAAAAAACACAAACCAAACCAAAGCCGTGCTTTGATCGTACCTTTACTTTCCTGTACCTCTTCGTGGGTTTGCCTGGAAGCCCTCCGTCCGCTGCTACGGAACAGTGGTAATCCTTGGTACTTCGCCCATGAAGTCCCCGTTAATCTACGTAACAGATTGCTATCGCCTTGTTACTTCGCCTGTGATGTATCTGCTAATCTGCGTAACAGATTGCTACCTTCACTACCCGTGCAACACTTAGCAAAATTCGGTCCTCAGGCCGAATTGGTACTTCGCACTCTTCTGTTGCAGGCTTCGCGCTTTCGGAGCCCCCTTCGCCGAAGGTGTCCGGAGCTGAGAGATCAGTTCCGGACGTCCCCGGGACACCCTTCGATGGGACCGCAGGCTTAGACAACAGGCTTCGCCAGCATACTTCATCAACCGGCTTCGCCACGACTACACTCCACATCAGACGAAGTTGCACCCGCGCGTGGCCCTCGCGTCAATATTCTGTAGATTGCTGTATCGGAGACCGCACTCCGAACCATGCTGTTCGGAGGTGATTGCCGCGTCTAGATCCGTTTGGAGCTCACCTTCGATTAGATCACTCCGAACGCCGAAGTACCCTTCGGCGGAGCACTTCGCACCAGATCCGTTTGTAGTCTATCTTCGGCCGGATCAGTCTGAATGCCGAACTACCCTTCGGCGGAGCACTTCGCACCAGACGCCGAAGGTACCCTTCGGTGCACCCTTCGCATCAGACTTCGAACCAGACGAGCTCCGACTACTTTGTTGATTTTATTCTATTTGATCTATCTCTTTCGGTTAATTGGGTTATTTTGTGTAATCTGGTTGCCTGGCGACTCCACCCCCTTATCACTATTAAGGGTAGTCGGAACGCGACGTTGGTGCCACGTCACGCTTAGGCCCGTCCCTAAGTATCCGTGCACTTTTGGATCGTCGAACTGACCCAAGTGCGGGGGCACGTTTTCGTGTCAACACGGTGATTATGGCTAACCAAAGAATAAAGACTCAAAAACAAGTGCAATCTCAAAACTACCAACAAGGATATCTAAAGAGTAAAGGCAAAAGACTGAAAAATTCCCCCTGAAATAAATCCCAGAGAAAGCCAAAAATGTCCCCTAAACTCCAAAATTTCTCCCCCTTGTTGACAATTAGACTCATCAAGTGAGACTAAATGCACTCTAAAGAGACATAGACACAAACTCCCCCTGAAATGCAGCTCCCCCTCAAAGTATGCCATGAATGCAAATGGGGTGTAGGTGGAGTGTAAAAAGCAATGCTTCTTAGATATGATTAACTGCAATTACAAGATCTAACAGGTATAGCAAAAGATATACTGTCTAAATACATGACATGATCAGTGCAACAAATGATACCTAAAGAGAGTCATTAGCACGCATTTTTCGAGTTTTTCAAATAAAAGCATCACCAAATTTTCTAGTTGACAAGCAAAGTAAAGAATGAGATGCAAAAGCTAACTGATATCTACCAAGATAAGCATTGTCCATAGCAAAGTGCTTCAGCAAACTTGTCATCTTTTTAAAATTTTCAGACTTTTTCCTTTTTATTTTTCATTTCTACCGGGGGTTATTTGCATGTCAAACCTTATGCTAACCGACCAAGTCAAGCCTAGGCGAGAACTGGACCATAAGAAGCTTAAGACATTGGTCTTGGCATACATTACACCGTCCTAGTTCATACCAAAGTGCTATAGTAAGTAGTTCAGAACAATGCAATGCGACAAAACAAACCCACCTGGATCTTTTCTAATAATCATAAAAATTCATAAATTTTTCATTTTTCTGAATTTTTATCATTTTATAGCACATTTTTCATGTTTAAAGCTTATAGATGTCCAAGTTGCATATCTGCATCTAAGTAAGGATCTAGCTACCAGGCATGTAAAAGATAGCGAAAGCATTCATCCTACACATGCTAGTTACCAGAAGCAATGGTGATAATTTTTCAATTTTAAAGCATAAAAGCCATGCATATGACAAATATCAGATATATCATGTGAATTGAAGCAGAACATGATCATCGACAAGTAATCAAAAGCATATACTAGCTAGAGTAAGTATCCTAAAAAGGATACACGACTCCCAAATCCCCTCGCAAACGCTCAAAAGTAGACTGATCTAGGGGTTTGGTAAAAATGTCAGCCAACTGCTGATGGGTATCAACATGAAAAAGATCAATGATCATGAGTGGGAGCAAACAGTCCAATGCCAGGTTTAGCAAAGGTGCTAAAATAGTGTCGAGCCTTCTGCTCGTATGTAGGAAAGAAGAAGGAATCATATGAGTCTGGACCAAAACGCGGCTCAAAACGCGGTCCTTTGTTCTACCTAAAACCACAGGCACGAGGTCCAAAACCGTGTCCATAATGATCTGGAACTCTGCCGGAACGAAAACCACCCTCCGAAGCATGGTCATAAAAACCGTCTCCTCTACCACCACCTACACGACGTGGCCTGGCCTCTAGCCTCTCTCTACGTCGAGGAACTCTCTGTCTACCACCCTGCTGGTAGAACTGCTCCTGCCCACCTCGAGCTCTCTCTGCTCTCTCAACTCGCTTCCTCCTGAAGCAGAACTCCTCAAGATGCCCGTCTCTATGACAAAACTCATAGTGATAGGTAGGCTTCTTGGGATGTGGTTGAAGCTTGGGATTCTTAGGCTTGGTGGTGTTGGGTGTAGGATCTTTGGTGTGAGAGGGTCCAGGCAAAGAATCAAGAGAACTGTGGAAAGGTTTAGGCTTTGGAACCCAGATTTGCTTCTTGGGTGGAGCTTTAGGTTGTTCTCGGAACACTCCATCGTTGGGCTGACTAACCTTAAAAGACTCAGTGGAGTGAGTCTTGGGATATCTCTGTTCAGGAGTCATCTTACTCTACTCCACTGCTCGGCTAATGGCACTCTCAAAATCAGCCTTGGTATAGGTGTAACCTACCCCAAACCCATCCTGCCTCTTGAACTGCTGGATCATCATGCCGAGCTGTGGCTCTCTGACACTAATCCAACTCGGGATCTGACGGAGGTAAAATTTCTTGTTCTGAACATCATCTAGCTCTTCTCTCAAGGAAGCTAACACCTCCACCTGAGACAAGCAGATCTCACACTCTCTATCAACTTCGACAGACTTCTTAGCTTTTAGCTTGATCACCTCCATTCTCATGGACGAGCAGTTCTCACAAACAGTGGGTGGAACTGACAAGGTCTCAAGCTCTAGCTTAGTCTGCTCCAACTCATCTCTCACTCCAGCTAATTCGCCCAACTGCTCATCACTCTTAGCTCTCAGCTTAGCTATACTAGCTAAATAGGATGGGCAGTCTACACAGGGCATGATGACAGTGGCATGAGCATCTTTCAGCTCCTATTGAGCGCTTTCAAGCTCAATGGCCATAGCATCTCTCTCATCTACTCTCTCTGTGTACCTGGACTTTAGAGTCGTCAGGTCACACAACAACACCTCACAGTTAGGGAACTCACTACTATCATCCAAGCAAGGAGAAGAAGACATACTCTTAATCTTTCCATTCTCCATGGCAAGCTCACTCTCAAGCTCATCTATCCTCTTTTTAGCCCCTCTAAGCAGTTTCTCCCGATACTTCAACTCCTGACGGTTCTGTTCTAGTAAATTAATAACTTCTTGTTCATAGGAAGATACCTTCTCATCGTCCTCATCGTCGGAGTCGTCGGAGGAGCCCTTTTCTTCCTTATCCCCAAGAGCCATTGAACGGAAGCTCTTGCGGGATCTTCGGCTGTGACGCGAGCGACTCTTCAGCTTGTCCCTGAAGGCCATGAAGCAGAGGCCCGCCGGATTGTCCCTATCTGTTGGCGTAAAAGATTACGCTAACAGGTTTCTGTAGAAAAGAAACTAACAAACGAAGTATTTGTGAAGCAAACTGTTCTAAGCCTCCGAAAGGATAATAGCTTAGAATAGTTCGAAAGTGTGTATTGAATCACTTGTATTCGGTCCCTCTTACAGGGTGAAATGGGGGGGGGGTATTTATAGGCCTAAACATTAAGAAAAAGACCTATTTACCCCTCTATTACAACCGACATTAAGGAAACTATTCGGTTTCCTTAATAGGGCTAAAATGGTAAAAGACTAATCTAATAGGATAGAAGATAAGTCTTCCATCTTAGCTGGCAGAAAAAATCTTGAAGGGCTTTAGTTCGAAGACATACTTCGAACCAGTGCCTGTCTTCGGGCTTCGAATGGGGTTCTGAGCATCTTCGAAGATGATCTTCGGACAATCTTCGAACTGGTTGGCTGTCTTAATGCTGCTTCGGCAATAACCCCGAAGATGAGATATTTTCCCCCAACAGTAGCCCCTCGAATACGCTTCTCCGTTAACCTGTAACGTTTAGGAAAGCAGCATACGCAAGAAAAGTAATCATGCGTAGGGGTTAACAGATTTATATCATCTCCGAATTAAGTGGAGATATATGCTTCGAATTAGCATTCGAAGAAGTTACATTCGAAGTAACTTAGAAGTATCTTTAGAAAGATTGAAGACTTTCCAGACTTAGAAGAAATAGCCGTTAGCCTGTTTCTTCTAACGGAAGTTACATGATGCGTTATTTTCGGAGGAAAATAACGGGCGAGAATGCGAAAGGGCAGAAACAAAACGGTAACAAACGGAACATTTAAGCTATAAATAGAAGGCCTAAAACTTACCCGATTACCTTTTCACCGCTTTCTCACAGTCAAAAACTTTTTGAGCCCCTTGAGTTCTTGAGCCCTAGCCTTCATTTCCTCCGAACAATCCAGTGATCGTAATGGTGAAGACCAAGGGATCTGTGCCTCCTTCGGCTTTGGCTCGGCAACAGGCAGCAGCAGCGGCAGCAGCGGCAACATTAGCGGCGGCACCGTCGATGCAGGCGGCGACATCTATGGCGGCAGGGGGGAGAAATCCCCAAATCGCCGATGACCATGGTCTGTGCCCTCCATCGACCAAATATTTGGATCAGTCCTTTGAATTAGGGCCTTCGACCTGCAAAAGAGAGTCCTTGACAATCGCAGTAGGAGGAAATATTGGTGCGGGAGTTATGATTCGGAAACCGGGGAAAGAAGTAATTCCAGTGCCAAGACCCGGAGAAGTAGTAGTGTTCGAAGCCTTTTTCGAAGCGGGCTTGGGTCTCCCTGCAGTGGACTTTTTGGCGGAGGTACTCGACCTATTCCATGTAACCCTCCCCCAACTATCTCCGAATGCGGTAGCTAGATTAGCTATCTTTGAGTGGGCCTTAAGAGCCGAAGGATGTGAAGGAAGGGCTGAAATCTTCGCTGCATTACATAGAGCAACCTGCCAGCCGAAAACCTTCGTAACTCCCGGAGGTGAAAAAGTAGTAATATCTTTTGGCAGTATCAACTTTAGACTTCGGGATGAGTATGCCCTTCGCTTTCCTGCTAAAGCTATCAACGCCAGATGGTACACCGATTGGATTCTGAAATGGTTCTATGCCGAAGTTGGGGCAAGCAATCCTCTGGCCGGGCCCCTTAAAGAAATCCAATTCCGAAAGGAAGCTTTGGTGCGTCCCGACGAAGGCCAATTCGAAGCCCGTCTGAACCTGCTTGAAAAAGTTAGCCGAAGACTTAGTATGCGAGACTTAGCTGAAGAATTCATCGGTCTTCAAATTCCTCCACTGATGGCCAACTGGCCTATCATCTTCGAAGATGACTCCGAAGGCGGTCTTCGCAAAATTAACTTGACTTCAAGTCCTACAGGTAACTTCGAAACCAACATGCATTAAACATATTTACTTCGAAGAAAAAACTGACTTGAATTATTTATTTTGCAGTTTCTTCAGCCCCTGTTACTTCAGAACAGATTATAAGGGCTTCGGAAAAGATCTTGGGTGCTCCAACTCCGACTGAGAAAGAGTGGCGAATTAAACTGGTTGAGAGTTGGGAGAGATTTAACAGAGTATGGGGAATGCTGAAACTCACTCCTCCCCCTCTGATGGATTGGGCGCCTTTGGAGAAAGGGCCTCAAAAAAGGAAAGCCGAAGCTGGAACTTCAAGTTCAGCAAAAACTCCGGTGAAGAGGGTGGCTCGGAAGCCGAAGAACCTCGCACCTTTAGATCCTGTACCTTCGAGCTCAAGAGCTTCGGTTTCCGACTCCCAAGAAGAAACGGGGAGGTTACTTGTGCACCTGATGGAAGAGAATGAAACTCAAAGGGCCGCACAAGCCGAAGTACCTGCGAACATACCGGAGTCCGGAGAAAATGTTGATCAACCAAGGACTTCGGTAGTTCAAGAAGATGTACCTCAGGACGGAGTTCCTGTGAATGAAGGTGAGGTCGCAGTCACTATGGCTTCGATTCCTGAAGAAGTAACGAGGACTGCCCAGGACGATGCTCCTGCAGTCCAAGATTTAACGGCTGATTCGGATGAAGAATTAGCCTTCGATCCACCAAACAGTCCGACGATGACTCCTCCGCAAAATGCCGAAGGTAGACTTCGAATAACTTTTTGTATTTATTTGAGTATTTATACTATGTATAATACCTTTCATTATTTTACAGAGCCCACTCCTATGGAAGAAGTCCGTCAGGAGGAAATAATTCCTGGGCCTTCGACGACTTCGGAGCCAGCCCTGAGAGTTACTCAAAAGGGACCTGGAAGAGGCAAAAGACAAATAGAGCCCCTGCCTGCTATAAGCTCCGAATCAACTCCGTCTGATTCAACAGACGAGAGCCAATCTTCCAGGGAGATTCAAACTCCAGTGGCTCCGAAGACCATAGGCCAAAGCTCCGGTCCTTCGTTGAACGAAGATGACCAAGAGGCAATAAGCATGCTCCCCTTGCTGGCTCCTTTCTTAGGGCAAACAACTGGTCTTCGGACTTTGCTCGAACCTTTGGATCGAGCTAGTTGTGACATAGGGGAGACCAAATTAGTGGCCATCCTGAGCAAGGCTGACAGGACGGAGCTTAATGCCGTTATTGAACGTACAGCCTACCAGGTACGAAGTAACTGTGAAATATTATAGAATTTATCTTCGAATAAATATTAACTTTAGTTTTTATTTTGACAGCAAACTGTCTTGGCCCGAGCTGCAAGTCTATGCAATGACGAAGAAATCGCTCGGCTTCGGGAAGAAAATAGCACTCTTCAAAGGAATTTTAACATCTCTGAAAGTCGAGTGACTCAAATGGACAATATAATATCAACAGAGCGAAGGGCCAGGCAAAGCTTGGAAGCTGCAAAGAAAGAGCTCGAAGCGGAGAGGATTGTGCTTCGAGCAGAGGTTGAAAAACTGCGGGCGGAGCATGCTACTGCAGGGTCTAGGCTCGTCCGACTCGAAGAGGAAGCTAGCCAACTATTGACTTAGAAAAACACTTTGACCACTGAGAATGCTAGGCTTTCTGGGGTTTTGGACGAAGTTACTTCGACGAAGGATGCGCTGAACGAAGATAAGTTGAAGTCTGAGAAGGTGGCTGCGGAAGTTATGAATCAGTTGTTAGATGTCTTGGAATACTTCGGTACTACCGGAACTCTCCCTTCTGATGATAACATCAGCCTTCTGCGCCGGTTGAAAAGGATCCAAGGGGTGGCGAAGCAGATGAAGACGTCGGGCATTAGATACGGAGAACTCTCCGGACAAGTGTCTGCTGTTGGTCTACTTCGCTATTACGAGGATTTGGGCCGATCAATAACTCCGGACGCAGGAAGAGGTCCAATCACCTTTGACGACGACCGACTTCTCAAACCTTCCGAAGGTGTAGCTGCTGCTTGGCGAGCCTTCCAAACTTCGTGGAGAGCCGAAGGTCGTTCTGCGATCAAGGCTTGGATTGATGAAGGCCAACGCCAGAAGCAAGTTCGGAGCCAAGCTTCGAGCAGTCAACCTCCTTCGAACCCGCAGGTTTAGGAATGTTTTAGGATTTCTAACCATGTAAAGCTTTATGCTTGTAAACATTTATCAATGAAAGTCTTGTTTGTCATATTTTTAGGCTTTGCCTCTTATGGAAGATATCGAAGTGTTAGAGCTTAACAGCGAAGTTCGCTTATTGTGGAACACCTTCGAACTTCTAAAGAGTTATAAGCGTCCTCGATTTCTTATTCCTCGAGATGACTCCGGCGTTATTGCGCCCGAAGTAATCAAAGACGTATTGTCTTATATTAAAGAGGAAGATAAAGAGATTGACGCAAACACCTCGTCTTCTGAAGACACTAAATGGTCCGAAGACGAAGGTGAAGCAAAAAATAAAAGATCTGAAGATCTTAGAAGCTGGGAAAGAAGCCCCGAGCGGCTTCGAACTTGGGCTGAGCTTCAACAAGAGCAGAAGGATTTTAGAGCTTCGAAGGGGAGGAAGAGAGTTAAACGTAAAGTTCTTAGAACTTCCGATGTTGGAACTAGTCGTTCCACCCCTAGCTCTCGAGACCGAAGAGGTCTCCGATTCCTTCTTGGTATAGATACCAATTTTTCATAATATAATCTGTAAATACATTTATTTCAATAATGAATGCCGATTTAAAATTGTCTCCATATTTACTAGCCCCTCTTTGGGTATAAGCAACTTCAAACTGTATTCAAAGATGGTTATGCACAAAGAAAAAACTTCGGAGTACAATTTTTTGGGGGTTCGGAGCCCCTCTGTCATTTAAAGATCTTTTGAAATCTTATGAAATGCCTTCGACTTTTTGTAGTCAGAAGAATGGTAACTTGATACCTTTGTCTAACGAAAGAAATCAATTGAGATAACTTTCAGGACACTTTAGTGTCTTAAGAAATTTGTCACTTTGGACTTATATGAACAGACATTCGAAGCTCATGGCTCAAATGCTGTTTTGCTTTAGCCACCTTCGGCTATTTGTGCAGAAGTCTACCAGCCAATGGCTTGGACTTCGAAGAATTTGGCCACCTTCGGCTCTTTTTACGGATGTCTACCAGCCAATGGCTTGGACTCCGTATAATTGTAGCCACCTTCGGCTATTTTTGCAGAAGTCTACCAGCCAATGGCTTGGACTTCGCAGAATTTGGCCACCTTCGGCTCTTTTTACGGATGTCTGCAAGCTGCAGCTTGGACTCCGCAGATTTTGGCCACCTTCGGCTCTTTTTACGGAAGTCTACCAGCCAATGGCTTGGACTCCGTAGAATGTGGTATTGGCTCTTTTACGGATGCCTACAAGCCGTGGCCTGGGCTCCGGATGGATTTCAGCCACCACACCGGAGGCTTCGACTTTATGGGTACGAAGTCCGGAAATACAGCCCAGCTTAATGACACTTCCCTCACGGTCGACCCCACGGTTCCAGCGCGTCCGCTCGGGAAGCTGGGAGTTTATGAGGGGAAGGCAACTATCAGGGTGCATGCTTTATTAATTTAGAGGTGATTACAAACGAATTACAAGGAGCCCTTATGCGAAGTATCGCTTTAGGTGCTCCGCATGCCAAGTGTGTGCTAACTCTTCACCTTCTAAATTAGCTAATTTAAATGAACCAGGGCGCCCTGAGCGGACAATTAGATATGGACCTTCCCATTTATTGCCTAACTTCCCTGGTGCTATAATGCTTCGTAGAACAAGATGACCCGGCCTTAACTCGCTGAGCTTAACCTTTGGGTCATACCAAGTCTTCGTCTACTGATGATACTTTGATAAATTAGCTACAGCCCGAAGTCTTGTTTCTTCTGACAAATCTAACGAAGCTTGTCTTTCTTCTTCGATGTCCGGTTCGGTGCTGCGAAATGACCCCCCTTTGAGCTCCGTTGGAGTCATAGCTTCATCTCCGAATAGTAGTCTGAACGGAGTAAAACCTGTGGACCTTGTTTGCGTAGTCCGAATGGACCACAGAATCTTTGGAAGCTCTTCGGTCCACAGTCCCTTTGATAATCCTACTATTCTTCGATTTAGCCCTGATAAAATATTTCCATTGGCTCGCTCTACGGCTCCATTCGACTGAGGATGTCTCACTGCAGCAAAACATAGTTGAATGCCTAGGTCTTCGCAAAACTTCCTGAAGGGTTCTGCGTCGAACTGTGTTCCATTATCAACTGTGAGATATCTAGGCACTCCGAACCGGCAAATAATGTTCTTCCAGAAGAATTTCTGTACATTGTTCGAAGTGATAGCTGTTAAGGGCTCTGCTTCTACCCACTTAGAAAAATATTCAATAGCTACCACTGCGAACTTCAGATTTCCCTTTGCTAACGGAAAGGGACCAATTAGATCCATACCCCATCTGGCCATAGGCCATACCGGAGCAATGACTTGAAGAGCTGTTGATGGGCGATGACTCCGTCGACCCATCCACTGGCATCCTTGACAAGTGCGGACCAAGCTCTCCGCATCAGCTGTTATTGTGGGCCAATAAAGCCCCTGGCGAAGTGTTTTTCCTGCCAGAGCTCTAGGGGCTAAATGGCTTCCACAAAGGCCTTCGTGAATTTCTCGAAGAATTTCTTGGCCTTCGGCTTGAAATATACATCGGAGTAGAGGGGAACATACTCCGGCCTTGTACAGTATATCGTTGATTAACTGATAGTTTCTTGCTCTGAGCTTTAATCTTGACAATTGGGGCTCTTCGGGCAAATTTGTTCCTCCTTGCAAGAGTTCTATGATCGAATCTTTCCAATCTGCTCTAGGAATGCAAAGAATCTCCGCAGAGGCAATTTGTGGCACCGAAGGTACATTGAGCTCCTCGTAGAAAGCTTCGTCAGGCACATCCACAGCTCCGGCTGCAGCCTTCGCTAGAATGTCCGCTTGCACGTTTTCAGCTCTTGGTATACTCCGAATGGAAATACCCTTGAAGTGTGCTTCGATCTTGCGGATTTCTTCTAAATACTTTGCAAGCTGTGGATGTCGGACTTGAAAACTTTTGTCTACGTGCCCTGCTACTATCTGAGAATCTGTTTTTATAATTATCCTTGTAGCCCCTAGAGCACGTGCCTTCCGGAGTCCCAATAAAATCCCTTCGTACTCCGCTATATTATTGGTAGACTTAAAGTTGAGTCTTGCGGAGTACATTGCTCTTTGTCCTGACGGTGAAATCAATACTGCCCCAATGCCTGCTCCGGATGCTTGGAAAGCCCCATCGGAGTAAATAATCCAAACTCCGTCATCTGATTTCTCTGGAGTCAACTTCGCAGGTGGAGTCCACTCTGCTACGAAGTCTGCTAGGACTTGAGATTTGATAGCTGTCCTTGCCAGGAAAGATATGCCGAAGGGTGCTAGCTCTACTGCCCACTTTCCAATCCTTCCAGTGGAATCTTTGCTTCGGAGCATATCTCCTAAAGGATACGAAGTTGGTACAATTACATTATGAGCCAAAAAATAATGTCTTAGCTTCCTCGAAGCCATTATCAGAGCATAAACGAACTTCTCAAGTTCGGAGTATCTTGTCTTCGCTCCTGACAATGCTTCGGATACAAAATAGACAGGATTTTGGACCAACTTCCCATTGATATCCGCTTCTCTGACAAGGACTGCGCTGAAAGCTGAACCTGTAGCTGCAAGATACAGGAGTAGGGTTTCGTCCGCAATAGGCACCGTGAGTGTAGCAAGATTGCTGAGATAATCTTTAATATCTTCGAAGCTTTTCTGACACTCCGGTGTCCATGCAAAATCTTCGGACCCTTTCAAAGCTTTAAATATTGGCAAGCTCCTCTCCGCAGACCTTGATAAAAACCTGCTAAGTGCGGCCAGACGTCCAGTCAGCTTTTGCACTTGCTTTAAATTTTCCGGAGGAGCCATCTTCTGCAGCGCAGTTATTTGAGTAGGGCTAGCTTCAATTCCCCTGCTTGAAACTAAGTACCCTAACAACTTTCCAGCCTTAGCTCCGAATATACATTTTTCGGGGTTAAGGCGGATCCCACATGCCCGAAGGCTATTGAATGTTTCTGCTAAGTCTAGGCTATGTTGGTGCTTTAAAGCACTCTTATTACAATATCATCCATATAGGCCTCCACATTGCGGCCTAGTTGATGACCTAGAGCCTTAGCAACTAATCTTGAAAAAGTAGCTCCGGCATTTCTTAGGCCGAAGGGCATTCTTACATAGCAGAAGACTCCCGAAGGAGTTACAAAGCTCGTCTTGATTTCATCTTCGCGCTTCAACCATATTTGATGATAACCAGAATACGCGTCAAGGAAGCTTAGTAACTCCGAACCTGCAGTGGAGTCAACTAGTTGATCAATTCGGGGCATGGGGTAGGGGTCACGTGGGCACGCTTTATTCAGAGATGTGAAATCAATGCACATGCGCCACTTCCCGGAAGACTTCTTCCTGACGAAGACTGGGTTGGCTAACCATTCTGTATGGGCCACTTCTCTGATAATCCCAGCCTTCAACAGTTTTTCAACTTCGTCCTTAGCTAGAGCAGCTCTCTCTGCGGACATCTTCCGGAGCCCTTGTCGAACAGGCCGGGCCTTCGGGTTTACAAGCAAACTGTGCTCAATAATATCCCGATCGACTCCGGTGATATCTTCGTCGGACCAAGCGAAGACATCCAAATTTTCTTCCACGACTTTTTCCAAGGAGGTTGCAACTTCAGGAGGTAAATCTTTACCAAATTGAAAAGTGTATTCTTTACCATCTTTAACAATGATCTTCGTTGCAATCTCTCCTTCGGGACTTGGTCTTGGAAACGACTTCTTCGAAGCTTCGGAGGAGGCTGAAAAAATTTCTTCATTATCTTGGACACTATTTACTTGCCTCGGATCGAGAGGAGGACCATGACCATATTCTGCCCTCCGAGCCATGGCTTGATCTCCGAAGATTGTCAGGACTCCTGCTTGTGTGGGCATCTTCATGCACAAGTAGTTGTGATGCGCCACAGCTCCGAACTGATTCAACATGCCCCGTCCGAAGATGACATTATAAGCATACGGGGCATCTACCACATCAAAGATAACTTCTTCAGTTCGGGCTAGTAAACCTTCTCCGAAGGTTACTTCCAAGCCTATCTGGCCAAGTGCATGAAGCGGAGGTCCTGCGAAGCCTTGCAGAGGACGAGCCGCTGGGAGGAGATGCTTCCGGGAAATGCATAACTGATCGAAGGCTTGCACAAAAATGATGTCTGCCGAGCTACCTCTGTCAATTAGCACCCTTCGGACTTCAGTCCCCGCAATATCAGCAGTGATAACCAATGGATCTGCATGCGGGAACTTAATACCAGCTGCATCCTCCGCAGAGAAAGATATTGGAACATGAGACCACTCCGGCATTGCAGCTGCAGATGACGAAGTCCCAATATGGCCTACCTCCCGAACGTACTCTCTTCGCTGTCTCTTGGACATGCTTCCAAGGGTACCTCCTCCGGAGATAGGGAGAACTACTCTCTTTCCTCTATCTTGCCCTTCTTCTTGCTTCGGAGGTGGCATAACATTGGCCACCGGAGGGTGCCTTGCAGCATCAAAATTTTCTATCCGCGCCACAGCCTGGACTGGGTCTGGGCGCGCTGCTGCTGGACTTCGGTCGGTACTGCCTCGACCCGAAGTTCTTTCCAAGTATTCTCCCCTTAGGGTAAGGATAGCCTTGCAAGTGTCAGTTGCATGGCTTCGATTCTCTCCATGAATACAGCAAAAAAGGGTCTGGCCCTTGCCAGCCGTTTTCCCTGGCGGCCTCTAGCCGCTGGACTTGTTCCCCGCAGACTGTGGAGCTCTTGGTGCAAACTTCTGTGGGGGTGCAATGTTCAAGACTTCAGAGCGAGGGTGCTTTTGCCCTCTTCTTCGATCATGCTGCGCTTCGAAGACTGGTTCTTGCGGCAGTGCCGAAGTCTTCGTCTCTGTTTTAACTTCTTGCAATACCGTTGAAGCAGCAGCAGTCCTCCGAAGCCAACCCTCTTCTGACCTCGCATACTCCTCGAAGTATGACATCAGCTGTGATACTGTGGTGATGCTCTTCCGATGCAGTTTATCCAGAAGGCCTTTATGACTGACGCCTTCCCGAGCCGCATCAACCACTGAGGATGTGGACAACCCCCGAATTTGCGACTTCGTGTGAGCGAAGCGCTTGAAGTACTGCCTCAATGTTTCTCCGGGGAGCTGTTTCACTTGGAAAAGGCTTCCTGTTGACATGGGAGGCACGAAGGTGCCTTGAAAGTTACTTATAAACTTCCTCTTCAACTGTGACCATGAATTGATTGATCCTGGCTTTAAAGACCAGAACCATCTCAACGCCACTCCTTGAAGGGCTAACGGGAAGCACTTCGCCATAGTATCTCTATCTCCGCCGCTAGCCTCAATCGCTAGGGCATAAGAACGCGCGAACTCTCCGGGATCTTCATCTCCGGCATACTTACAGAGCTTCGAAGTTTTGAACTTTGGGTCAAAGCGAACCTTCTGTAGCTCAGGATGCAACGGAGATTCATTGTCATAAGAGGCGTTCTCCGGGGCTTCGGGATAACCAAGATCATCGTCTTCGGGTACTTCGGGGATAGCTGGGGTGGCTTGAGAGCGAAGCCTGTTCGCAGCCTCTTGTCGCCACCTCGCTACCTCAGCTTGAAGGATGGCCATTTGAGTGGCCATGTCTCCAAGGCTATCTTCATCTCCTCCGGAAGGACCTTCCGGGTCTTGAGAACTGGTATGATCAGTTCGAATCGGGATGGAGGGTGGTGGAATAACTCCGGACGGTCGGAGTATGGAAGGGGTTGGCGGAGAGGTTTCGTATCCTCGAGGGATAGAAGCCCCTTGCGGAGTTTGAGGTGGAGGGATAGTCGAAGACCCTCCGACTTCGACTGTGTCGAAGGGTATCTCTCCGGAGATCCGAGAGGACCTCCGAGTGGGATTGCGAGGTGCGCTCCACTTAGGAGGCATGATGTAAGAAGTTGGTAGAGAACGAAGTTTTTTGGACTAAGTTCCCCACGGACGGCGCCAACTGTTGGCGTAAAAGATTACGCTAACAGGTTTCTGTAGAAAAGAAACTAACAAACGAAGTATTTGTGAAGCAAACTGTTCTAAGCCTCCGAAAGGATAATAGCTTAGAATAATTCGAAAGTGTGTATTGAATCACTTGTATTCGGTCCCTCTTATAGGGTGAAATGGGGGGGTATTTATAGGCCTAAACATTAAGAAAAAGACCTATTTACCCCTCTATTACAACCGACATTAAGGAAACTATTCGGTTTCCTTAATAGGGCTAAAATGGTAAAAGACTAATCTAATAGGATAGAAGATAAGTCTTCCATCTTAGCTGGCAGAAAAAATCTTGAAGGGCTTTAGTTCGAAGACATACTTCGAACCAGTGCCTGTCTTCGGGCTTCGAACGGGGTTCTGAGCATCTTCGAAGATGATCTTCGGACAATCTTCGAACTGGTTGGCTGTCTTAATGCTGCTTCGGCAATAACCCCGAAGATGAGATATTTTCCCCCAACACTATCCTTCCCTTTCCTAATCACGATCTCTTCATCACTTGAGCTTGAAGATGAGGAGGAAGACGAAGATCTCTTGGAGTAGATTTTCTCCATCTCGGCGAAGAAGGTCTTGTCTTGCTTCTTGTTCTCACGCATGTAGTCCTTCAAAGCCTTTCGAAAGAATCTTGTCTTGGGCTTGCCCTTTGTGGAAGTGGAGTTGTCATACTTGCCGGAGTCGTAGGAGTTACTGCCGGTTCCCTTTTTGTAGCTCTTCCGCTTGGGGCAGTCGATGATGAAATGACCTGGATCACCACACTCAAAACATCCGGACTTTGTGCCGTGTCTTTTAAGCATTCGTTTATCATAGACACATCACACCCGATTATTAAACAAACACAGATCATCATATCCTAGCGAATCAAGTTGTTCCTCAGAGATATACATCAAGGAAAAAGCAGTACAACTCAAGGCAGTAGGATTAGCAAACAGTGTCGCAAGTGCCAGAGTCTTTGAGCCAGAACCAGTGAGATTTGATCTCAACTAGATATCGACCTCTAAGGCCTTGAGCTTACTAAAAAGCTCTGCGACAGTCAAGGTATCATAGGAAGCGCTCTCAACAATAGAGGAAACCTTGATCTCCCAGATCTTAGGGTCCAAGGTATGGAGAACCTTGAGCGCCTGTTCATGATCTAAGACCAGCTGATCACGCTCGGCCTTGTTGACCCGAAGCTTGTTAATGATCGATTGAAAACGACCAAACAAAGCCTCAATAGTCTCACCTGGCTTCTGTGAGAAATTTTCATACTCACGCCGGTAGGTCTGATAGAGCCTAGCCTTGACTTGAGTTGTCCCCTCATTGTGTGCCTGTAGGGTAGCCCAGATCTCTCGAGCAGTGGTGAGATGACTAACACGCTCAAACTCACTAGGACCTAGACCAGGGAATAAAATGTTCACCGCTTTACTATTGTTTTGATGCTGGGCAATTACATCAGCAGAAGTAACCTCAGCAATAGGCACTATGGTGAAAGTAGGATGAACACAAATATCCCAAATATCCGAGCTCTGGCTCATAAGATAGGCTCGCATGCGAGTCTTCCAATAAGTGTAGCCAAAAGCTTCAAGGGACGGGATTTTACTAGAAGACGTCATGATCACTACCTGTGTTTAGAACCGGTTAAGGTATGAGAAAACCCTAACCTTGCTCTGATACCACTTGTAGGACCGAAAGTAGCGACCAGAGGGGGGTGAATGGGCGCCTAAAAATTTCTTGCTAAACAATAAAACCTAATCCTAACACCCAAATGTACTTAACCAGAATAACAATAGTAGCAAAGCACATCACAGTAACAAAAGTTGTATAGCCTAAAAAATGATCAGTGTCCTAATTAAAATGATATTTAAAAATAAACTAAATAAAAATACTGTAGTAAATAAAAACACCTAGATATATCACGAAATGTTTATATAGCAGTCTAAAAATAAAATACTAATCAAATGAATAAAACATGGATCATTCAAAAATTAATTCAGAAATAAACCTAAAATATTTCACGTAAATAGAGAATAAAAATATTATTGCGAATAATAATATCTTAATTAATTTTGTTTTCTTTTTATACAAGCAGATTAAGAAATACTTAAATAAAAATTATGCGAGTACTAATAATATTCTAGCAGATAATCATTAACCACGAAATTAATAATCAAATCTGCATGCTAATAAAAAATGGATGATTATCTATCTAATTAATCTACCTAGGAAATAGGAGATTAGATTAGAAAACACTTACCTACATTGCGCACTCGCAAACGATCCGGTGAAGCTGAAATCTGCCACCGTGGAGAACGCCGCCCGCTGCCAAAATTTACGCGCCTACTGCCTTCTTTTCGCACCAGCCGAGGACACCCAGAACAGAGCTGCTGCTGCCAGGGCTGCCGCTGGCCGACGCTGCAGCTGGCTGGTCACGTCGCCGCGAGTCACTGCTGCACAGAATGACTCTGATGGCTGCTGCAAATCAGTCTTCACGCAAAGAAAAATAGCAATCCTGCTGAAGCCTCTGCGTCCGGTCTGCCCGAAAGAAGTGCTGCTGCTGCCAGGGCTTTGCTGGCCTTGAGCCCCGCGCGTGCGTGGATTGCAAAGAAACCTGCTGCTTACGGGAAAAAATAACGCCTGCTGCGCACGCCGCTGCAACGCGTGGAGAAAAGGTGCCGCCGTGGGGCCTGCGCCTTGCGCCCGAATGCGCTACTCGGTCTGCCTGCTGCGCAAAACTCTCGTCAACACCTTGTGCCGTGCGGAAGAGATGTATCGTCGGTGAACAGAAAAATTGATCGAGGCGACGGACTGTAGTAGATTGATTATTGGGAAAACAGTCACCCTATCCCTAGGGGGGTAGGGGCCTATTTATAGGCGACTCCTAATACATGAAAAAGACTAATTTACTCCTAGGGTAAATTACACTGACTCTAAAATAAAATTCAAAATTACTAAAATACCCGTAGAAAAATCAACTGACTCAAATAAAAATATTCTAGACTTAAAAACTAAATATAAATATCCTGAAAACAAAATAATCATCGGTTGTCTGTTTTGCGCCAAAACTGACAAAGCGTCCACCATCTTCGCACCGGGTACCCGGATTGGCCGACCCGACCCCGCAGCTTCCTCAGCCCAGCAATCGCTCGCCACCCATGTACCTGAGTCAAACTCAGTCAACAGACCAATGGATCCTCTGCCGCTCCTAGCCCATATATCCGGATTGGGCAAGACCGACTCTACGACTCCTCTGCCCGGCTATCGCTCGCTGCCCGTGTACCTGAGTCACACACGCCCTAGACACGGCAGGTCTTCATGTCTCTTCTTGACTTTCGTTGACAATCACTCATCACATCTCGAGCATAGGAACCATGCTCTTCAACATGGTTTCTCACGGAGTTTCATTTTGTATCAGATTTGGTATTACTTTTTATTACATTCAGTGTTGGAGTTTCTCTGAACTCCGGGATAGTGAATTCTATTTAAATTGAGTACTTAGGTTTCAGATCCATTTTTAATTTTCAAATGTTAGTCTGTTTAGAATATTTCAATCTATTTTCTTGAGTTGCCTTGTGAAGAGAATTTTCAGTCTAAATCTGTTATCCTAGTGTTGTCGTTTTAAGTACAGTGCTTGTCGATATTACTTTTCTTCATCAAGAAGGGCTAGAATAGTTGAATAGCTAAGCTGTGTATTGAGATATATCTTGAGATTTGAATGTCTTAATTTGAATAGAAAGTGCTGGATATTATCAAACTAGCTATAGTGTTTCCTGAATCAATTGTTTACTATTTTTCTGAATTGGTTTGCTGTGATGATTGTTGGTTTTGAAATAGTGTTGGCGTTGTTGATAGCAAAAAATGGCATTAATGGCTAGATTGTCAAAATATCAATTTTTGTGATTTGGGCTGAAAATACACATGTCAAGGGTCTGTCCGAAGCCCTACAGGGCCGAAGTCCATTGAGCAATGGGCTCCAAAAGCCTCTAGCCAGCCCATGGGCTTCAGCCGGGAATCCTTCGGAGGCCCACGCCACTGAAGCTTCGGCCCGAGGAGCAGGCCTCGATGGGCCTGGTCGAAGCCCACATCGGTAGAGGTAGAGTCGTATGCGTTTCTAGCTCAATTTTTATCTCTATCTGGCTGGACTAATAGCAGATTAGATCAGAGATTAATCCCCTATAAATAAAAAGGTGAGGCCAGCGTAGAGGCCCCCCCAACTCAAACCAAACCAAAGCCCTAGCTTTGATCGTATTTACTTTACCTTTATTTTCCTGTACCTCTTCGTGGGTTTGCCTGGGATCCCTCCGCCGGCCACTACGGAACAGTGGTAACCCTTGTTACTTCGCCTGTGAAGTATCCGTTAATCTACGTAATAGATTGCTATCGCCTTGTTACTTCGCCTATGAATTATCCGCTAATCTGCGTAACAAATTGCTACCTTCGCTACTAGTGCAACACTTAGCAAAATTCGGTCCTCAGGCCGGATTAGTACTTCGAATCATCTTTGTTGCAGGTTCCTACGTTTGGAGCTACTTCGTCGGAGGAGTACGGAGCTGAGAGATTGGTTTCGAAGGTCACCAGGACACCCTTCAGCGGGACTGCAGGCTCCGGCAACAGGCTTCGCCAGCACACTTCGTCGCAATAGGCTTCGCCACGACCATACTCCGCACTGGACGAAGTTACGCTCGCGCGTGGCCCTCGCGTCATTATTCCGTAGTTTGTTGTATCGAAGATCTCACGCCGAACCCCGCTGTTCAGAGGTGATCATCGCGTCCAGATCCGTTCGGAGTCCATCTTCGGCCGGATCGGTACGAACGCCGAAGCACCCTTCGGCAGAATACTTCGCGCTAGACGCCGAAGGTACACTTCGGCGGCCCCTTCGCATTAGACTTCGAAGTAGACAGGCTCCGACCGGTTTGCTGATTTTATTTTGTTTAATATATTTCTTGCAGCTAATTGGATTATTTTGTGTGATCTGACTGCCTGGCGACTCTACCCTTCTTATCACGACGAAGGGTAGTCGGAACGCGACGTCGGTGCTACATTACGCTTAGGCTTGTTCCTAAGTATCCGTGCACTTTTTGATCGTCGAACTAACCCAAGTGCGGGGGCACATTTCTGTGTCAACAAGCGTGTAGAGGGTTTTACAATAAATCTATTTTGTTGTACAGTAGATTGAAGTTTCAGCATCTAGCTTTCTTGTTAAGTGTTAAATATTCACGTGCTGATTGAATCTATATTGAAACTGAGTTTTGCAATCTGAACTATAATTCGACAAAGGCACTTTGGTGAAGTTACCATTACTATTCATCGTACGAAAAATTTCAAAAGTGCATGAATCTCATGTGTGATTGAATTGAATTGAGCTAATTCATTACTACAAACTTGAATTGATATTTTGTGTGAGTGTTTTGATATTGGTTAATTAAAAAATCTTGAAACAAAGCTGTTTTGGGGTTTTTGATTCTAGTTGAGCTTAAATTTGTATTGATTGGTGTAAATCTTGATTTTGGGTATTTAGAGGTGCGTTGGGTGATTTGATTAGGCCATCATATTCGAAAGAAAGTGTCAAAGCGCCTATTCACCCCCCTCTAGTCGCTATTCCGATCCCACAATTGGTATCAGAGCCGGTTTGATCACGAGTTGACCTTAACCGGTTGTGATCCTTGTTTTGGCGACATGGAAAGGAATTCAAAGATTCCGGTATTTGATGGTCGAGACTATGCTTATTGGAAGGTGCGCATGGAGGCTTATTTTCTTAGCCAAGGAAGTGCGATATGGGACATTGTTGCATCCTAATATGTTATTCCTGACAATCATACCTCAGAGACTGAGAAGGCTCAATATGAATGTAATAGCAAGGCTAGAAACATTCTTTTTATCAATCTGAATCGCAACGAGTTCGACAATGTAGCGCCCCGATTTATCAAATCGAGACATTATTGAATTTCAGAAGAAAAACAATAATACAAGAGGTTCATCATGCGACAACGTACATACGACAACATCCATGGTACGCAGACCATAATTATTACATCAAAGTTTTAGTAAAAACAGTAATAAAAATAATTAGAAAGCGGCATGACGAACATCTCCTTCAGGATCTTTCTTCTCGACTGGGTCGCTACTCCAGACCGTCTTCATAGTAAGCATCCTCTGTGGGGTCCAACGGGTATGAGTACAAAAATTACTCAACAAGCCACCGCAAATGCAAGTAATAATGCAGGATAATAATAAACAAAGAAGGGTAATGGCTAACTTTGCGGAAAAGCACAGTTTCAGTTATTGCATTTAGTGTAGTCACATTTTAATCATGCGGAAATGTAAACATGAACATCAACATCATCATCTAACTCGAGGAGTACGTTTTACCTCCTCGCACAACAGTCCTTACATGTCAATCCATCATGCACATACATATTCAAAGTAATCTAACTGGGGATGTCACGCACCCCGCCCTTGACCGTGGGCTTGGCTTTTCGAAAAGATTTAAGACTCTGATCAGAGATGTACTACTGTACCCACAAGGCACGCACTCATTCCAAACGAGATGACCCATACCACGGGAACTCATGCCAAAACCTCGGCATGAAATGTTCCAAGCGATAACCACCCGCTCTAGGTTTCGCCGGCGCGCCGGGCCGCATCCCGGCTAACGTCGCACCCCTTTTGCGCCACATTGGTACAAGTCACCCGCAGGTGCAACTTGACCCATCTCCAAATGGTGGCCTCGGTTTGGAACAACCCATACCTTAGTTAGGACTTACCCACTAGACTTGTGGTTAGTACGTAAGTGTATTGCAACGGATCCCTCAGACCGGTCCTTATAGTGCTCCGGGTGCTACCGACCAATGCCCTAGCTTGCACCCGGAACCCACCATGCATTCACTCACAACCACAACTCCAACAACGACAGAATTCCATAGATAAGAAACAATGGGGATCATATAGTAGAACCATGTACTACGACTCATTTTTATCCTATAGCGATCGTGTCGATACATTGGACACTAGCTAATAACATTTATCATATGGTGAAGAGGAGTTTAGGCTAGAGAGCATGGCTTGGGTTGCACATCAAGGTCGGGGGATCCTAAATAAATATATTGTAAGGGTTCATTTGACTAATGCATATATAACCTATGTGTTTTAGCGATAGTTTAATCAAACGTGGGTTCAATATGCTCAAAAGATTGTGTTGGTGACTTGCCTTGTTCAGCAAAGGGAGAGGGAGGGACTTCGGGGAAGTACTCCGGCTCCTCGGCGGCGTTGTAGTCTTTTTGATATAGTAAAGTAAAATAAAAAGAACACAACATTCAAATCAAACAATATAACATTACATTATAAGCACATAAGTTAAAGTTGGTTTGATTATAAATAAAATAAATTCAATTGTTAAGGTTCTGTGATTTATTTCATAAATAAATTTTAAAGAAACTAAAGAGTTGTCCTTTTTAGAAAGGGGTGTTTAAATGTGATTATTGTCATATTAAGTTCTCAAATAAATTTGAAATGAAAATTTCATGTTAATTTAATGGTTTTCAGTAAATGGACAGAAAGGAAAATAAATATAAATTTTTCTGAAGTTTAAACATTTGAATTTATATTTAACCCTAAAGGCCTTTGAACATTCATTTGAATAAACATGAAATGTGCAAAGTAAACCTACTGTTTTTATTGCATAATCAGGTAATGAATAATATTATGAATTTTCTGAAATTGGAATGGCAATTTTTAGAGTTCAAATGTGCCAGATATGAATTTTACAAGTTTAAAAGTATTTCTGAAATTCATTTTCAATTTTTAAACCCCTCGGGTCCACGGTGAGCCAGGCCCACGGTGAACCCGCGCACTGTGCGCGTGCACCGGGTCGATCTGGACCGTTGCATCTAGATCCAACGTGCGCAGGCGAGGCGGGGCGCTTAAGTTATAATGGACGGCCGGGATTAAAACGCGCGAAAGGGTATAACGTGGACGCACGAGATTGAGTCAAGGCTTTTAAAAGTGATCAACGGCCCAGATGGCCTGGTACCCCTTTGACCGGATCAAGGGCGGAGATTAAATCCCGTAGGGCTTTAATCAGAGCGCTCCGATCGCGATCGTGCGGCCAGGATGAAATCCAGCATGACACGCGCTTAGGGGGTTGTACCCCCTTTCGTCTCCGGCGACGGCGGGGTTCGGGTGCGGAAGCGACGGCGCTGACGAGGGGGCTAGGCCCTAGTTCTATGCAAAAATGGAAAGCGGTCACGACGGTACCTTCGACGGCGATCGGCGGCGAGGGTAGACGCGAAGGGCTTCTCGGGTACTCGACGGCGGTGGGGATCTGGCGATCTCCTTGGCCAGCGAAGGTGTGGCAGAGGTAGGGGCGGTCCTTGCGGTCACAGAGGTGCGGTCGATGAGGACGGAGGGGTACTCCGGCGACGGTGATCGGCGGCTGGTGAACGGGCGGCGGTGTTGCGCTAAAAACCGGGTGGAGGGCATTCTGATCGTGCTCGAAGCGAGTGGGCGTGGGGGTCGGATGCGGCGGAGGCCGGGGGGGTTAAATAGGACGTCGGAGGGGGCTCGCATGCAAGGAAAGCCGAGGAGGGCTTTACTCACCGGCGAAGGCGCGACCATGCGCGTGAAGGCGATCCAGGGACTTAAACGTGCGCCTTAACGCGCTTAATTGACAGGTGGGCCTCGGGGAAGTTAATGCCGGCCTCGGTTTAACGGAAGGGGGAGCCGGCGAGCGGATCCGAGGCAAAGTTCTCGCCGGCGGGATTAGGGGGGCCTGGCGCGAGGTTGATGACGAAGCTGACAGGCGGGGGCCACTGGTCGGCGGGCGCGGATGAGTGAGGGTGGCGACTGACGGGTGGGCCGGGCTCGGGCGCGAGAGGGAACGGTTGGCGCCGACAGGTGGGGCCGGGGTGTCGGGTGCGCGCGTGAGAGGAGAGGAGGTCACTGACGGGTGGGCTCCACAGGTCAGATGGCGCGCGCGGGAGGGAGTAGGCTGGGCCGGCCGGGAGAGAGAGAAGGGAGGGGAGGGAGCCCGTTACTGTTTTAAAGCATTTCTGAATAAAAATAATTCCAGGAAATAGATTAAAATCTTAGGGCTACTTCCAAGGTTGGTAAAAATTTATAAAAATTCTCAAAAATATATTTTGGTCTTAGGATCATATACAAAAAGTTTCACCTCCTAGTTTGGCCATCTACTCTATGTTGTAGTTCAAAAGGGTATAAAAGAGAATTAAAAGTATTTTCAGAAATATAAATTCCAAGAAATTGAATTTAATGATATTTTTATTGTTTTGGAAATTTGGGGTGTTACAAACCTATCCCCCTTACAAGAATCTCGTCCTCGAGATTGGAACGCTACTCGAATAACTCGGGATATTGGGCTTTCAGTTCGTCTTCCTTTTCCCAAGTTGCTTCTTCGGTGGGATGGTTGTTCCATTGAACCTTGCAGAAGCGAACGACGCGGCTTCTGGTTACTCTCTCCTTGGTTTCCAAGACCTTGATGGGTTTCTCTATGTAGGTCAAGTCTTCCTGGACATTGAGCTGCTGAAGGTCGGCTTGCTCGGTGGGTACACGGAGGCACTTCTTCAGCTGAGAGACATGGAACACATCATGAACTCCTGCCAAGGATGGAGGCAGTTCAAGTTGATATGCCACTTCTCCTTGTCGTCGGAGGATCTGGAAAGGTCCGACGTAGCGGGGCACTAGTTTGCCTTTCATGTTGAACCTTTGAGTGCCACGGAAGGGAGTGACTCGGAGATAGACATAATCGCCCTCCTCAAAGGCTAGGTCTCTTCGACGGTTGTCGGCATAGCTCTTCTGCCGAGATTGGGCTGCCTTCAATCGGTCTCTTATGATTTTGACCTTCTCTTCAGCTTCTCTTAATAGATCGGTCCCAAATAGTTGTGACTCTCCGGTTTGATCCCAGAGCAACGGCGTTCTGCACTTACGCCCGTAGAGTGCTTCAAACGGGGACATTTGCAGGCTGGCTTGATAGCTGTTGTTGTAGGAGAATTATGCATAAGGTAAGTTCTTGTCCCACATTCCGCCAAAGTCTAGAGCACAGGCTCTAAGCATATCTTCCAATATCTGGTTGACCCTTTCGGTTTGACCGTCGGTCTGTGGATGATAGGCGGTGCTAAAGTTCAGCCGGGTGCCGAGTTCTTCTTGAAGGTTCTTCCAAAACTTGGAGGTAAACTGACTCCCGCGGTCAGATACAATCTTCTTAGGAACTCCGTGAAGGCACACGATCCGGGTCATATACAACTCAGCCAACTTGGCGACGGTGTAAGTTGTCTTGACCGGAACGAAGTGAGCTACCTTGGTGAGTCGGTCGACGATCACCCAGATAGAATCATGACCAGCTTGGGTCCTGGGCAGTCCCGTGATGAAGTCCATTCCTATCTCTTACCACTTCCATTCAGGGACCTTGAGAGGTTGAAGAAGTACGGCAGGCCTCTGATGCTCTGCCTTGACTCGCCGGCATGTGTCGCACTTGGCCACATACTCAGCTATTTCTCTCTTCATGCTGACCCACCAATATTTTTCCTTCAGGTCTTGATACATCTTTGTACTCCCGGGATGGATGGAGTATAGAGTATCGTGGGCTTCTTGAAGGATGAGGGTCTTCAATTCAGGCTGGTCGGGTACACATATCCGGTTCCCGAACCAGATGGTACTATGCTCGTCCTCGGAAAATCCGGGGGCTTTACCCTTCGTCATGTTCTGCTGGATCTCCAGGATGTCCGGGTCTTCCTTCTGCTTTTCTCGGATCTGGTCTATTAAGACAGGCCGAGACTCCAAGGCAGCGAGGTACGCTCGAGTGGTGATCCCTAGGTTTAGCCTTTCCATCTCCTTATAAAGTAAAGGAGCTTGGTCCTGAACCATGATGGCATTGCAGTACCCTTTTCGACTAAGGGCGTCTGCCACCACATTCGCTTTGCCCAGATGATAATGGATCCCAAGTCATAATCCTTAATCAGTTCCAACCATCTCCTTTGCCTGAGATTCAGATCTGGTTGGGTGAATATGTACTTGAGGCTTTTGTGGTCGGTGAAGACCTCACACCGATTCCCCACAAGGTAATGTCTCCATATCTTCAAGGCATGAACCACGGCTGCTAATTCCAGGTCATGGGTTGGGTAGTTCAGCTCATGCGGCCTTAGCTGTCGGGAGGCGTAGGATATCACTTTCCCTTCTTGCATTAAGACGCATCCCAACCCTTGACGAGAGGCATCACAGTAGACGTGGAAGTCTTTCCGGATGTCTGGCAGAGTCAGAATAGGGGCTGACACTAGCTTCTTCTTGAGGGTCTGGAAGCTTTCTTCGCAGTCGGGGGTCCATTCAAACTTCACTTCCTTCTGCAAAAGTCTGGTCATAGGCTTAGCGATCTTGGAAAAATTCTCGATGAACCGGCGGTAGTATCCAGCCAATCCGAGAAAACTCCGGATCTCGGTCACGGTCGTGGGCTGCAGCCAGTTGGTTACCGCTTCAACGGTGGTTGGGTCCACTGCTATTCCTCCGGCAGATATAACATGGCCGAGGAACTTAACCTCAGATGACCAAAATTCGCATTTGCTGTATTTGGCGTACAGTTGCTGCTCCCTTAGCTTTCCGAGGGTCAGACAGAGGTGAGTCTCGTGTTCTTCCTTGGTCTTGGAGTAAACGAGGATATCATCGATGAATACCACGATGAACTTGTCCAAGAACTCCATGAATACATTGTCCATCATGTTCATGAAAAAGGCCGGGGCATTCGTGAGTCCGAACGACATCACGGTGTACTCGTAGAGTCCATAGCGGGAGGTGAAGGCAGTCTTGGGTATGTCTTGTTCCCTAATCCTCAATTGGTGATAACCTGACCTGAGGTCAATCTTGGAAAACACCGAGGATCCTTTCAGCTAATCGAACAGGTCGTCGATCCGAGGCAATGGGTACTTGTTCTTGATGGTTACGTCGTTCAAGGCTCTATAGTCCACGCACATCCTCTTGGTCTTGTCCTTCTTCATGGCAAATATAACCGGTGAACCCCAGGGTGAGGTACTCGGTCGAATATACCCTTTTTGCTCTAGGTCTTCGATGTTGCTCTTGACTTCAGCTAGTTCATTAGCGGCCATCCGGTACGGGCGCTTGGAGATTGGAGTGGTCCCGGGGACAAGTTCGATTCTGAATTCGATGTCCCGCTTGGGAGGCATTCCGGGTAGGTCTTCAGGGAAGACGTCCGCAAACTCCTTGACTATGGGTACCTCTTCAAGAGCTATCGAGCGAAGGAATGCTCCGAGTGGTTTGCGACTGATCATTCGAAAGGTGACGGCTGCGCCTTCAGGGTTGGTCACTGTGACGGACTTGTTGGCACAGTCGATCACTCCCTTGTGCTTCATCAACCAATCCATCCCTAGTATGAGGTCGAGTCCGGTGCATTGGATGAGGACTGGCTCGGCCCGAAACAGTGCTCCTTGGATGTCAATTTGAACCTTAGGGCTGTATAAGCGGGCTAAGGTCCTATTGCCGGGAGTGGCAATCACCATGGGGATGGGTAGAGGGAGCAAGTCCAGTTCGTTTGTTTTTGCAAAATCTTCCGAGACGAAGGAGTGGGTTGCTCCAGAGTCAAATAATATTACGGCTGGTACGGAATTCACAGTAAACGTACCGAGCACAACTTCAGGAGCCTCCTGAGCTTCCTCCGCGCTGATGTGGTTGACGCGGGCACGAATCGCCTGGTTGGGTGCCACGCCTTGAGTCTTCTTGGGGTGAGGACACTGGTGCGAATAGTGCCCTTCCTTGAGGCAGTTGAAGCAGACGACCGGCCTTCCTTGGTGATCCTTCAAGATCGGAGCCTTGGCGGCTGGCGTCGGCTGAGCGGCCAGAGCTGGTGGAGCGGGGCGAGGGTGCCTGGCGTTGGATCCACCGGTGGCGTGAGGTGGCCTGTAGGCGGGCCGAGGATGGTAGATGGGCGCAGGTGGCGGAGGGACGAAGCGGGGCCTCTGAGAGTTCGCCTGCTGGTGCTTGAAGGCGATCATCTTCCTCTTCTTGAGGTCCAACCTGTTTTGCTCAATCTCTTGGATGAGCGCTTTGTTGACCAGCCGTTGGAAGTCGGCGTAGTCGGTGGCGACAAGCTGGATGGATAGCTCATCCTTAAGCCCCCGGAGGAACTTGGCTTGGCGGAGGGCGTCGGTGCGCACTTCCTCCGGTGCGTAGCGGGCGAGGCGATTGAACTCATGGAGGTACTCCATGACGGTCCTGTTGCCTTGCTGCAGGTCGCGGAACTCCTGCTGTTTCACCGCGATGACACCGGCGGGGACGTGGGCGGCACGAAAGGCGATGGTGAACTCCGCCCAAGTCACCACGTGGTCCTCTGGCTGGGACTCATGATAGTTGTCCCACCATTCAGCGGCGGGACCCTGAAGCTGGTGAGTGGCGAAGGCCACTCGCTCCCAGTCGGTGCAGGGGAGGAGGTCGAGCTTCTTTCTGATGGTGCGAAGCCAATCTCCGGCCTCCATCGGGTTGGTGGTGCTTGAGAAAATGGGCGGGCGCACGCGCAGGAACTCGGAGAGTTGCGGAGCGGGCGCGGGTGCTGGTGCGCGAGGGGTAGGTTCCTCGTTCTGGAGACGGTCCAACTGAGCCTGTTGGTTCTGCATCTGAGTGAGGAGGGCGGTGATCAGTTGGTTCTGATTCGCCATCATCTCTGCCAAGGTGGGGTGGTTGGCGGTGGGCGACCCAGACTGACGCGGGCCCGTTGCACCCTAGTTGGGTACAACACCCTCGGGTGCATCACGGCTTCCTCCTGCTCTGTTGTTGGAGCCGGTGTTCTGGTGGTCGGCCATCTTCTGAATTCATAAGGTTATAAAGCAAAAAGTTGACAACACAATTAACAAGAATAGTTTAAGCATATATAAATCAAGTGGTAAAATGTTCATTACAACCAAGATCTTATTCTACCCACAACACACTTGTCGTGGGTAGCACCACATACAAAATTAAGCTTTTATTAAAGTAGCGACTCCTAACGCCTACTCGCCACCGGAGGCGGTCTCCGTGCTCTCAGAACCACGAGTACGCGGCTCCAGAGGGATGGTGGGTTCGAGAAAATTCTCGATGATGGAGTCGGAGACGAGGCCAGGGCGTGGTGCAGGGGCGCTGGTGGAGGCTCTGGCGGGGGAGGGTCGTGGCGGGATCCTCTTGGGGGGAGGAAGGGGCTCACGGATGGGCTTCTTCTTCCTTGGAAGAAGAGGAACCATCTCCGCAATATCCTTCTGCAGCTGCATGATCTTGCGCTGCAAGTCGCCGTTCTGTTGGATCAATTTCTTCGTCTCTTCACGAAGGAACTCAACCGCCTCATGGTGCTCGTCGGCGTCGAGCACCGCCTCGGTATGGAGATCGTCCATAGCCTGTAGAAGACACGACTGCCGGGCCATGACCGGATCACGCACGGAGTGAACTCCGAGGTAGATGCTACGGTGGGCTCCGGGAGTACGCTTCGGCACAAGCCGGAAGGACGAGTTCTGAAGACGATCATCGTAGATCATCCTAAACTCCATGAGGGCCTAGAGGGCGACTCGTTGGCACGCGACGTCGAAAGTCGGGCCTCCAAGTGCCGTGGTGTAGGGCGGCAAGTGTTCTCCGGAGCCGTGGACGGTGAGGGAGATGTCACAAGGCCCGGCGAACTCGTCGGGGTACACTCCTTGGAATTCGGGTTCGAAGAGGAACCCGAGGAAGGTGAGCATCATACGGAGCTCCCGGACGAAGCCCTCGTAGTGGCGACAGTAGCTGTGCACTTGGTATACTGGCATCTACAAAACAGCAAGTTGAATAAAAGTGAGAAGAGGAACAAAGTTTGTAAAATAGATTTTCGAGAAATAATTTCCTGTGACTAATGGCTAGGCGGGTCTGTTTGGCTTCCAACAGTCAAGTCGGCTCTGATACCATCTTGTAGCGCCCCGATTTATCAAATTGAGACATTATTGAATTTCAGAAGAAAAACAATAATACAAGAGGTTCATCATGCGACAACGTACATACGACAACATCCATGGTACGCAGACCATAATTATTTCATCAAAGTTTTAGTAAAAACAGTAATAAAAATAATTAGAAAGCGGCATGACGAACATCTCCTTCAGGATCTTTCTTCTCGACTGGGTCGCTACTCCAGACCGTCTTCATAGTAAGCATCCTCTGTGGGGTCCAACGGGTATGAGTACAAAAAGTACTCAACAAGCCACCACAAATGCAAGTAATAATGCAGGATAATAATAAACAAAGAAGGGTAATGGCTAACTTTGCGGAAAAACACAGTTTCAGTTATTGCATTTAGTGTAGTCACATTTTAATCATGCGGAAAAGTAAACACGAACATCAACATCATCATCTAACTCGAGGAGTACGTTTTACCTCCTCGCACAACAGTCCTTACATGTCAATCCATCATGCACATACATATTCAAAGTAATCTAACTGGGGGATGTCACGCAACCCACCCTTGACCGTGGGCTCGGCTTTTCCAAAAGATTTAAGACTCTGATCAGAGATGTACTACTGTACCCACAAGGCACGCACTCATCCCAAACGAGATGACCCATACCACGGGAACTCGTGCCAAAACCTCGGCATGAAATGTTCCAAGCGATAACCACCCGCTCTAGGTTTCGCCGGCGCGCCGGGCCGCATCCCGGCTAACGTCGCACCCCCTTTTGCGCCACATTGGTACAAGTCACCCGCAGGTGCAACTTGACCCATCTCCAAATGGTGGCCTCGGTTTGGAACAACCCATACCTTAGTTAGGACTTACCCACTAGACTTGTGGTTAGTACGTAAGTGTATTGCAACGGATCCCTCAGACCGGTCCTTATAGTGCCCCGGGTGCTACCGACCAATGCCCTAGCTTGCACCCGGAACCCACCATGCATTCACTCACAACCACAACTCCAACAACGACAGAATTCCATAGATAAGAAACAATGGGGATCATATAGTAGAACCATGTACTACGACTCATTTTTATCCTATAGCGATCGTGTCGATACATTGGACACTAGCTAATAACATTTATCATATGGTGACAAGGAGTTTAGGCTAGAGAGCATGGCTTGGGTTGCACATCAAGGTCGGGGGATCCTAAATAAATATATTGTAAGGGTTCATTTGACTAATGCATATATAACCTATGTGTTTTAGCGATAGTTTAATCAAACGTGGGTTCAATATGCTCAAAAGATTGTGTTGGTGACTTGCCTTGTTCAGCAAAGGGAGAGGGAGGGACTTCGGGGAAGTACTCCGGCTCCTCGGCGGCGTCGTAGTCTTTTTGATATAGTAAAGTAAAATAAAAAGAACACAACATTCAAATCAAACAATATAACATTACATTATAAACACATAAGTTAAAGTTGGTTTGATTATAAATAAAATAAATTCAATTGTTAAGGTTCTGTGATTTATTTCATAAATAAATTTTAAAGAAACTAAAGAGTTGTCCTTTTTAGAAAGGGGTGTTTAAATGTGATTATTGTCATATTAAGTTCTCAAATACATTTGAAATGAAAATTTCATGTTAATTTAATGGTTTTCAGTAAATGGACAGAAAGGAAAATAAATATAAATTTTTCTGAAGTTTAAACATTTGAATTTATATTTAACCCTAAAGGCCTTTGAACATTCATTTGAATAAACATGAAATGTGCAAAGTAAACCTACTGTTTTTATTGCATAATCAGGTAAAGAATAATATTATGAATTTTCTGAAATTGGAATGGCAATTTTTAGAGTTCAAATGCGCCAGATATGAATTTTACAAGTTTAAAAGTATTTCTGAAATTCATTTTCAATTTTTAAACCCCTCGGGTCCACGGTGAGCCAGGCCCACGGTGAACCTGCGCACTGTGCGCGTGCACTGGGTCGATCTGGACCGTTGGATCCAGATCCAACGTGCGCAGGCGAGGCGGGGCGCTTAAGTTATAATGGATGACCAGGATTAAAATGCGCGAAAGGGTATAACGTGGACGCACGAGATTGAGTCAAGGCTTTTAAAAGCGATCAACGGCCAGATGGCCTGGTACCCCTTTGACCGGATCAAGGGCGGAGATTAAATCCCGTAGGGATTTAATCAGAGCACTCCGATCGCGATCGTGCGGCTAGGATGAAATCCGGCAAGACACGCGCTTAAGGGGTTGTACCCCCTTTCGTCTCCGGCGACGGCGGGGTTCGGGTGCGGCAGCGATTGCGCCGACGAGGGGGCTAGGCCCTAGTTCGGTTTAACGGAAGGGGAGCCGGCGAGCGTATCCGAGGCGAAGTTCTCGCCGGTGGGATTAGGGGGGGGCCTGGCGCGAGGTTGATGACGAAGCTAATAGGCGGGGGCCACTGGTCGGCAGGCGCGGACGAGCGATGGTGGCGACTGATGGGTGGGCCGGGCTCGGGCGCGAGAGGGAACGGTTGGCGCCGACAGGTGGGGCCGGGGTGTCGGGTGCGCGCGTGAGAGGAGAGGAGGTCACTGACGGGTGGGCTCCACAGGTCAGAAGGCGCGCGCGGGAGGGAGTGGGCTGGGCCGGCCGGGAGAGAGAGAAGGGAGGGGAGGGAGCCCGTTACTGTTTTAAAGCATTTCTGAATAAAAATAATTCCAGGAAACAGATTAAAATCTTAGGGCTACTTCCAAGGTTGGTAAAAATTTATAAAAATTCTCAAAAATATATTTTGGTCTTAGGATCATATACAAAAAGTTTCACCTCCTAGTTTGGCCATCTACTCTATGTTGTAGTTCAAAAGGGTATAAAAGAGAATTAAAAGTATTTTCAGAAATATAAATTCCAAGAAATTGAATTTAATGATATTTTTATTGTTTTGGAAATTTGGGGTGTTACAGACAGGGTCCAGCACCATCGCACTGCATGAGAGATTTGGTCGACCTTGAGTACTTTTCATGAGGGCACATCGCAGATTAAGGCTAGGAGGCAAAGCACGTATAATCAAGAATACCAAATGTTCGTGCAAGGCCCTGGCGAATCTATTGATGCTTTGTTTGCTCGCTTTGACGGAATTTTTAGTAACTTGCGCTCCACTGGGACGCTAGCTTACTCTAATCATGACCGAGTGATCAAACTTCTCTATGCTCTGGATCATAGCATATGGGAAGTTAAGATCTCAAGCATTGAAGAGTCTATGAGTTTTGATACTTCGACATGCGATGAACTCTTCAGTAAGCTTAAGTCCATCGAGATCGCCAAGGCATCTCGTTCTGGGATTGAGAGCTCTTTGCCACAATCCATGGCACTAATTTCCGGTTCCGGTAGTGGCACCTTATCTGGAGGTAATTCATCAGGTGTTTCTGGAGCTTGTGTTTTCTCTAGTGCTTTTGACTTGTCCTCCCTTGTCTCTGTCACAAAAGAACAAGTGGATGCTCTAGATGATGAGGAGCTAGCTCTCATTGTAAGGAAGCTCACTCGCTTTTACAATGATAGATGAGACTAAAGGAGAGGAGGGTCACATCGGTGTTTTGAGTGTGGATATACGTCTCACATTAAAGAAAATTGCCCTAAACTGAAAATGAAAAATGAAAATGAGCAGAAGCACCAAAAAATGGAACAAGAAACCCTATTTCAGAGGAAAGCGAGGAAAATTGGCTAAGAGAGTAGCCAGAGCTTTTGTGGCCACCCTCATCGACATCGACAGTACTTCAAGCGAGGAGCCAAGCTCGGAGGAAGAGGAGCCTCCCAAGAAAGAGAAGAAGGAGAAGAAGGAGAAGAAGATAGTGGACCTCACCGACCTTTGCTTCGCGGTCGATGGCGACGACAGCAGCGACGCGCTCTACACTTCTAAGGTATATCTATCCCGTGATCAGCTTCTTGTTCAGAATGATGAATTGCATGATGCTATTTATTCTCAGGAGAGATTGCTTAAACTTGCTGCTAAAGAACATAAAGAACTAAATCTCTGACTTGAAGCTATCTCCACTAAACTTTCTATTTTGAAATCTAAGTCTGATGTTGCCGATTGTGAGTCATGTCTTACTGTTATGGATAAGCTTCCTCAGCTGCATTTTATACATGCTCAAATTGTTGAAAAACTTGAATTAACTGAAAAGAAGCTTTTGTTGGTGGAGTCTAGTCCTGCGGTCATTAACGAATGCCTGAACTGTCCTTTGCTTGTTGAGAGCATCAATTTGAGAGATAGGCATGTTGATGAACTTAAGGCTAGATTGGAGAGTGCTGAGTGTTCAAAGGATGTGCAGCTAGTGTGTCCCACCTACATCACCCTTAAGAACCAACTCAACTTTGCTAGAGAGCAAGCGGAAAAATTGAAATGTGAGAATGACTACCTTCTCTCCGTTGTGGAAAAATGCACTGAAGGAAAGTGTAGGATGGACCTATTTTTGGCTAAAACCAAAATGTGTGCTGACAGGGAAGGGTTAGCTCTCGGGTTGGGTTATGAGAGAACCACTCCAAACACTTTGAGCGAAACTGTATTCACTCCTCCCACTACACTTGAGAAAGAGAGAGCCCAGTTAGACACCGATCAAAAAGCCAAGAATCCTACCCAACTGACAAAGAAAGCTCTTCGTGCTTCAGATGAACCTCCTCAGCCAAAACCCAAGAAAATTGTGAGACTTGCGCCTAAGACCCATACCCACACACCCAAGAAAGTGTATCACTGTTCTTATTATCATCAGGTGGGTCATTTGGTTGGGTTTTGCTTTCATCATATCGGGATGAGCGACGGTCTTTTACTATGAGTTTTCAGGACATGCACTACCCATCTTTAGGTATGCATGAGTCAACTTTTCGCTCTTATCCTGATGTTGAGGCCCCACGTGGTTTTGAGAGTGATTTTGCCCCTCGTGGTGTACACCATGCATCATATGGTGATAGATCACGTGTAAGAGGCTTTGATGCTCCACAGGTTGGGAGACCTCGTCGATTTCTAGGTTCTCGCTTAATTTATTACTAGACCATGCACCTTTTATCATGGTTTATCTCCTGTTCATGGTCAGTCATATACTTTGCCTGGATCTCGATTTTTGCGAAACTGGATTCCAAAACAGTTTTTAACTCACCCTCTCACTGAGCATCCGAGAGATACTAGAATGTTTTGAGGGGGAGTTGTGTAGCATTGCATGAGCTTCTGTCATATGATTAATTGCTTTTACAAGTACATGCTTTGTTATGCCTTTGTAGTATTGTCTTTAATATTGTTCACTGTACTTGGCATGTCTTCATCTGAGAATTGTCATGAGCATGGCTTTTATTTGTGAAAATTTGAAAATGGTCACTGCTTGGTCTAGAAACTAGCTTGAATGGGTTGAGTGCTTTTGCTAGCTTTTACACACCTGATAGCTAGGTCCTTTTCACTTAGATGCAAATACGCAACTTGATTCCATCAAAAATGAATGAAAATGAAAATGAAAATTAAAATGAAAATGGAAATGAATGTCATTCATGATGTTGTATGCTGAAATTGAAAAGATCTAGGTGGGTTTGCTTTGTCGCACTATTTTGTTCTGGACGGCTTACCATATCACTTTGGTAAGAACCGGTATGGTGTAGTGTTTTGCCGAGACCATTGCTTTAAGCTTCTGATGGTTTCAACCTAGGCTTAGCTGAGGAGCCATGCAGAATAGCGTGGGCCTCATGGCTCCAGAAGTGATGAGTCATTGTCAACGATAGTCAAAGAGGACAGAAGAAGAAGAGATCTGTTGTTTCATGGGCCGCGTGTGACTCAGGTACACGGGCAGCAAGCGACTGTCGGGCAGAGGAGGCTGCGAAGTCGGGCTGGCCCAATCCGGGTGCATGGGCCAGAAGCAGTAGAAGACCCACTAGGCTGTTGACCAGGGTTGACTCAGGTACACGGGCGGTGAGTGATTGCCGGGCTGAGAGAGCTGCGGAATCGGGCCGGCCCAATCCGGGTACCTGGTGCAAAGTCGGTGGAGGCTTTGTCAGTTTCGGCGCAAAACTGACAACCATTGATCTTGTATCCGACTGTCCAAAAGAGAAGTCGTAGTCGCTACGAAAACTTAGCTTCCGGATAAGTCATCTGTATCTCTAGGCCCACAGTCAGTTAGTCGTGTCTGTAAAAATACCTAAGGGCAGTAGAGTCTTTTCCTTTATTCTTGAGTCTGTAAAAACCCTAAGGGGCTGGTAGAATATTCCTAGTGTTGGGCAGCCTATAAATAGGACCCCAATCCCTAGGGTTTTGACTACCCCTTCTAGAATTCACTTTTCAATCCATTGGGTCATTTTGTCTCTCACGTTCTCTCTCCTGGGTGCGCCGCCAGGCACTGGTTCGTTCCTTTTTGCCTTGCATTTACTATGCCCTGTGAGATTGAATCTTTTGTTCTTTGTTGAGGCGTGTGCATTGATTCCTCTGATTCAAGAAGCTTCGGTTTGTTGTGCTGTGTTGATTTTATTCCTGAGGGTGTGTCTCTGTTGCGTTTGTTCTTCACGCAAGTAGTAGTAGTTCTTGCTGTTGCATGTAGTACTACTTTTCTGTGGCAACAGTACACAAGTACCTGCTCTGCTTTTTTTCAGCGTAGCTTTTTGATCGAAGCAGACTGGATTGAATGCCTTTTTGACTGTTTCTACGAAGCCATTTTTTCTCTCTCTATTCGAAGTCCCTCAGCTCCGTGAGGCAGGCTTCGACCTAACATTTTAAAGGCTTCGTTATTTGACTTCACTCTGTGCTGATAGCTTCGATGTATATTTCTGTGCTGTCTTCTAACCTAACATACTTCGACAATCATTGCGAAGTTTTTCCTTGGGTCTAAGCTATTCGAAGGGTGTGCTTCGACTCAAAGGATTCGGTAGAGTTTCGAACTTCATTTTGTGTTCTGAGATGATAACTTCGAAGTACTTTTTGAACTGACAGTGTCTCATACTTCGAACGTCTGTGCGAAGGTGCTCCGACTCGAGCTCTTCGAAGTCCACACTTCGACGGGTTTCGAAGTTGGCTTCGGAGCTTGTTCTTCTGTTAGACTTCACTCAGTATTTTTGATTCCGACTTCTTCGAAGGTTGTCCGTCTGTGTTGCGTTCGAAGTTTTCTGTTCGAAGGTTTGGCTTCGAAGTACTTGGTTCAAAGCTGTGTTCGAAGCCTTGCCTTCGAAGTACATACTTCGAAGCAGGCTCCGACTTTGTCATACTTCGAACTAGGCTAGATCAAAACACCTTCGGCATTTTCAACAGCCTTCGGCAGGCCTCGCAACCGACCTCCGAAGCAGGCTTCGACAACCATCTCCGAAGCAGACCTCGACAGGCGAAGCAGGCTTCGCCGAGTTCCGAACAGGAGACAAATCTGAATAGTAACTTCTCATTTCACTTAACATATACTTAGATCATTTCATTGGGAAGTTTAGGCCTGACATACTTTGTTTATCTGTTTATTAGCACTGCTTTGATAGTTCTCTGTTTGACATCAGTTGCTTCTAGGCTAGATACCTTTAGACTTAGGCTATCTGTTTATTTTCTGCTGCTTAGTTTGTTGAGGTGCGTTGGGTGTTGGGAACAGGCCATATATTCGAAAGAATTTTTAAGGCGCCCATTCACCCCCCCTCTGGTCGCTACTTTCGGTCCTACAAGTGGTATCAGAGCTTGGTTAGAGTTTTTCCATACCTTAACCGGTTCTAAACCCCGGTAGTGATCATGACGTCTCCTGGCAAGGTCCCGTCCTTGGAAGCCTATGACTATAATTATTGGAAGACTCGCATGTGAGCCTATCTGTCGCGCCCCGATTTAATAAATCAGGACTTTATTGAAATTCCATAGAAAATCAATAAAACAAGACGTTCATCATGCGACCACGTACAATACGGGCAATCATTCACGGTTCGTAGACCGCATTAATACAAAAGTGAATAAAGATGAAGAGAAACTAATAAAACAAGGGTCCTAGATGAACGCCTCCTTCCAGTCTCGCCTTGACTGGGTCGCTACTCCAGACCTTCATCCTCCTCGTAGTAGACGGGCTCTGATGTTGTAAGTCAACGGGGTGAGTACAGATGTACTCAGCAAGCCACCGAATGCAAATATAATGCAAGATAATAACAAGGGGGATAGTGGCTAATTTTGCGGAAGCAGCATAATTGTAAAGCTTTAAATGTGAGCAATTTATTAGTACGGAAAAGTAAACAGGTGCATGTGTATCATCATCTTCTAACTCGAGGGGTACAGTCAGCCCCACCTCGCTCAACAGTCCTTACGTGCCATGAATAACTCGAACATTCAAACAATTGTAAACTAACTGCGAGTAGTCACACAACCCGCCCTTGACCGTGGGCTCGGCTTTTCGAAAAGATTGGATTACTCTGATCAGAGATGTACCACTGTACCCACAAGGCACGCACTCATCACCTACACCGAAGTGTACCGAGATGACCCATCACACGGGAACTCGTGCCAAAACCTTCCATATAGTCCTCCCCGACCCAATAGCACCCTCTTATGGGTTTCATATGGTGTCCCGATGCATCGGAGCCCCACCATACCACCCCTTGAGCCTCGTCGGTACAAGTCGCCCGCAGGCTAGCCCCTTGCCCCCTCCTCTATGGTGCATCGAGCCGGAGTATTCCATACTTCCAATTAGGACTTACCCATTAGACTTGTGGTTGGTACGGAAGTGCTTTGCAACAGATCCCGCAGACCGGTCCTTATAGTGCCCCGGGTGCGACAAACCAGTGCCCGAGCTTGCACCCGGAACCCACCATACTTATAACCTAGCCAACTCCAACAGAGTCCAGAGACGAGAATAACAGGGAAATTCATATACAGAATCCAGCTATCTACGACTCGTTCTTTTTAACCTATAGCAGTTGTGCCGGTACATTGGGCACTAGCTAATATTTTTTTTATAGTAGAGTGACAAGGAGTTAAGGCTCAATAAGCATGGCTTGGGTTTGCACACAAGGACGGGGATCTAATAAATATAAGTGTAAGGCTTGAATATTGGACTAATGCAATATTAACCTATGAGTTATAGCGATAATTTATTAAAACATGGGCTCAATTATGATCAACTGTTTCCACAGGGATGGTCGATGACTTGCCTTGATCAGCAAAGGGGGATGGAGGAACCTCGGGGTAGAACTCCTGCTCCTCGACGAACTCGTAGTCTTCTCGATACGGAAAAATAAATAATCCATTCAATAAACAGATAAAATCAACCAAATAAAAGAACATACATTGTTGTGGGTGTTTTTATGTGAAGTAATATTTTAATATTCTGAGTTTTTGCATAAAACAGTGGAGTTTATCTTTTTAGGATTTTTCCTATTTTATTTTCTGTATTATTAATTTTAATCCTAAGGGATTTTTATTCATTTATTTATTAATAATATTTTGGGTAACAGTAACATACTGTTTTTATGGCATTAATGTGTAGAGAATATTATTCTGGTTTTAACAAAATTTGAATGGTGAAATTTGGAGTTAAAATGAGCAAGATATGAATTTTTGAAGTTTAAACTATTTTCTGGATTTTATTTAAACAGAAAAACAGTCCCTGGTCCACGGTGAACCAGGCTCACCGTGAACCCGTGACTATGCGCGTGGACCGATCGGATCTGGACCGTTGGATCTGGATCCAGCGGACAGATGCGAGGCGGGGGTTTTAATGAGATTGAACGGCCCGGATTAAAATGTGGCGAAGGGGTATACGTGGACGCACGAGATCAAGTCAAGATTTTGAATAACGATCAACGGCCCAGATGCCTCGGTAACGGTTTGACCGGATGGACGCCTCGGATTAAACCTGGATGGGTTATAATCCTAGCCGTTCATCACAGATCGAACGGCCGTGAGTGCGTCCGGCACGCCACGTGCGTAAGGGGCTTGTACCCTTCGTCTCCGGCGACGGCGGGACTTCGGGTGCAACGGCGACGGCGGCGGCGAAGGTCTGGGGGCCTAGCTATGGCCAAAAATGGAACGCGGAGGGGATGGGGGTCATGATGGTACCTTCGGCGGTGAAGGTTGGCGACGGACGGCGACGACGGCGAGGGGTAGACGAAGGAGGCCTTCGGGGAGCTCGTCGGCGACGATGATCCGGCGGGTTCCAAGGCCAATGAAGGGGTGGCCGAGGATGGGGGTTTGTCGACGGTCACTCTGGTAGCAGTGGCTAGGTCGGAGGTGGCCGGAGTTGACGGCTATGGCTCGCCGGAGTTGCACAGAGGGGAAAAATTGAAAGTGGAGGGGGAAGCACTCTGGATGGCTATGGTTCGGGCTACGGCGGTGTGGATTGAGTGCGGTGAGGTTGAGGGTATATATAGGGGCTTGCCGGCGTCCGGAGGGCAAGAAATGCCGAGGAACCCGAAGGTTTATTTCCTAACTCCGACGAGGTTCCTTTTTAGCTCGGATTTGCTTCCATAAGCGTAAAAACGCGTTGAGTTCTGATGGAAGGAGGTCGGGGGCGGTCGGGGAAGGGAATCCGAGAGTGATCGGGTGCGATCGGGCGGCCGACGGTGAAAAATTGGAAGGGGATCGCCGGCGGGAGGGAAGGGGGATCCCCTTCCAAGGAGGAAGACGGAGCTGACAGGTGGCCCCCACCTGTCAGTGGGCGACCCGAAAATGGAAAAACCACAGGTGGTCCCCACGCGTCAGAGAAACAGGGAGGGCCGCGGGTGACTGCCATGTGGGGCCGAGCGGGGACGGGCGCGGAAGAGAGAGGAGGGAAGTGGTGCCGACAAGCGGGCCCCGCCTGTCAGTGTGAGGGGCTGAAGTGGGTTGGGCCAAAAGGCCTTTGAAGGGAGTTTCAGGGTTTCAGCCCAATAAGATTAAATATTGTTTTCTGATTAAATTTAATTCTAGAAAATCAAATATTTGGTTAAGGGTTGAATTACTGTTGATAAAAATTTGTAAAAATTCCTAAAATTATATTTTGGGCTCTAGTTCATCTCATAAAAATTTCAGGTCCAAATTTTGAGTATTTATCCCTGTTTGGCTTTAGTTGGGTTCTTTTCTGATTTTCCTTTAATAAATAAATCCAGAAATGATTTAAATAATATTTTTCTTTTATTTTATTTGTTTTTATTTCTTGGGGTGTTACAATCCTATCCCCCTTACAGAGAATCTCGTCCTCGAGATTCGGATCAATCCTCGAATAGCTCAGGATGCTGTGTCTTAAGTTCATCTTCTTTTTCCCATGTGGCTTCTTCTACCGGATGATTGCTCCACTGCACTTTGCAGAAGTGGATTACTCGACTCCTGGTGGTTCTTTCTTTGACTTCCAATATCTTGACCGGCTTTTCCACATAGGTCAGATCCTCTTGGACATCCAACTGCTGAAGATCCACTTGCTCTGTGGGGACACGAAGACACTTCTTGAGTTGAGATACGTGAAATACGTCATGTACTCCAGCCAATGAGGGTGGTAGTTCCAACTGATAAGCTACTTCGCCTTGGCGTCGGATAATGGGGAATGGTCCAACATATCGAGGGGCCAACTTTCCTCTCATGTTAAACCGTTGAGTCCCACGGAGAGGCGTAACTCGAAGGTAGACATGATCTCCTCCTTCAAAGACTAGGTCTCGGCGATGATTGTCTGCGTAGCTCTTTTGTCGTGATTGGGCTGTCTTGAGTCGGTCTCTGATGATCCGTACTTTCTCTTCAGCTTCACGAAGGATATCTGTTCCGAATACTTGGGATTCACCGGTTTGGTCCCAAAGTAGAGGCGTTCTGCACTTACGTCCATATAGGGCTTCAAAAGGAGACATCTGAAGGCTGGCTTGATAGCTGTTGTTGTACGAAAACTCAGCGTACGGCAAGCTCTTGTCCCAAGTGGCTCCAAAATCCAAGACACATGCTCGAAGCATATCCTCCAATATCTGATTTACCCTCTCTGTTTGTCCATCTGTCTGAGGGTGGTAGGCGGTACTGAAATTCAATCTCGTGCCCATCTCCTCTTGAAGGTTCTTCCAGAAACGAGAGGTAAACTGACTTCCTCGGTCAGACACTATCTTCTTGGGCACTCCATGAAGACATACGATCCTGGCCATATATAGCTCTGCAAGCTTAGGGCCACTAAAGGTTGTTTTGACGGCTATGAAATGAGCCACTTTCGTAAGCCGATCGATGATCACCCAAATAGAATCATACCCAAGTTGGGTCTTAGGCAGTCCGGTGATGAAATCCATACCGATCTCTTCCCACTTCCATTCTGGCACTTTAAGTGGCTGTAACAATCCTGCAGGTCTCTGGTGTTCAGCTTTTACTCTTCTGCAGGTGTCACATTCGGCGACAAACTGGGCAATCTCTCTTTTCATGCTGACCCACCAATAACGCTCTTTCAGATCCTGGTACATCTTGGTACTGCCGGGATGAATTGAGTATAATGTCTCATGGGCTTCTCTTAGGATCAGGGTTTTTATCTCGGGTTTATCCGGCACACATATCCGGGTTCCAAACCATATGGTGCCATTCTCGTCCTCTGAAAATCCGGGGGCTTTTCCTTGTCTCATGTTCTTCCTAATGGCAGCTATATCCGGGTCCTCCAACTGAGCTTCACGGATCTGCTCAAATAGAATAGGCTGGGTTTCCAAGGTGGCTAGATATGCCTTGGTGGTCAATCCAAGGTTTAACTTTTCCATCTCTCTACATAACAAGGGTGCGTGTTCTTGAATCATCATGGCTGCGCAATATCCTTTGCGACTTAATGCATCAGCTACCACATTTGCTTTTCCAGGGTGGTAGTGAATACCTAAGTCATAGTCCTTGATTAGTTCTAACCATCGTCTTTGCCTCAAGTTAAGGTCTGGCTGTGTGAAGATATACTTCAAGCTCTTGTGATCCGTAAAGATCTCACATCGATTTCCAACCAAATAGTGCCTCCAAATCTTAAGGGCGTGCACTACGGCGGCTAATTCCAAATCATGGGTCGGATAATTCAACTCATGAGGTCTCAACTGACAGGAGGCATAAGAGATAACTTTCCCGTCTTGCATAAGAACACATCCCAATCCTTGGCGAGATGCGTCGCAATAGACATGGAAGTCCTTCCGGATATCGGGTAGGGTCAGTATGGGTGCTGACACCAAACGGGTCTTGAGAGTGCGGAAACTTTCCTCGCATTCAGGAGTCCATTCAAACTTCTCTCCTTTCTGCAACAACTTGGTCATTGTCTTGGCTATCTTAGAAAAATTCTCGATGAATCTTCGATAATATCCGGCCAAACCCAGAAAACTTCGTATCTCTGATACGTTCGTGGGTGGCAGCCAATCCGTAACTGCTCCTACGGTGGCAGGGTCTACTGCGATTCCTTGCGCAGAGATGATGTGTCCAAGGAACTTTACTTCTGCCGTCCAAAATTTACACTTGCTGTACTTGGCATATAACTGGTGTTCCCTTAGCTTGCCTAAGGTTAACCGGAGGTGAGCCTCGTGCTCTTTCTGGTCCTTGGAATAAATGAGGATGTCGTCTATGAAGACCACGATGAACTTGTCCAAATACTCCATGAACACTTTATTCATCATATTCATGAAGAATGCAGGGGCGTTGGTTAATCCAAAGGACATAACCGTGCACTCATATAATCCATAACGGGTGGTGAAGGCAGTCTTGGGTATGTCCTCCTCTCGGATTCTTAACTGATGATAACCAGAACGCAAGTCGATCTTTGAGAATACTGTAGCTCCTTTTAGCTGGTCGAAGAGATCGTCGATCCGGGGCAACGGATACTTATTCTTGATGGTTACTTCATTCAAAGCGCGGTAATCCACACACATACGCTTTGCCTTGTCTTCTTTCTTCTCGATGAAGATGACGGGAGCACCCCATGGCGATGTGCTGGGTCTGATGTAGCCTTTCTTTTCAAGATCCTCCAATTGCTGCTTCATCTCAGCTAATTCGTTGGCGGCCATCCGGTATGGTCGCTTGTAGATAGGGGTGGTTCCGGGCACCAAGTCAATCCTGAACTCGATGTCCCTCTTGGGTGGCATCCCTGGTAGATCCTCTGGGAATACGTCCGGGTATTCATTGACTACTGGTATCTCTTCCAAGATAATCTGATGTAGTCTTGTCCTTCCGGCCTTCATGCTGGGCATCTGGAATGTGACTATAGTCCCTTCTTCATTAGTCACAGTCACTTTTCTCTGGGCACATTCTATAACACCTTGGTGTTTATTTAGCCAATCCATCCCTAGAATGAGATCCAAACCTTGGCATTCTATTAGAACGGGGTCGGCCCAAAATATCGTGCCTTGGATTTCTACCCATACCCTTGGACTAAAGGAACAGGCGAGGGTTTGCTTGCCCGGGGTAGCTATCAATACTGGCCTGGGTAGTTTACTTATGTCCAGGGCATTATTTTCCACAAAAGCAGTTGATATAAAGGAGTGGGTAGCTCCGGTGTCAAATAATACCACTGCAAGCGATGAATGAACCGTAAACTTACCCATGACAATCTCTGGTGCAGCCTGGGCTTCCTCGGTGGTGACGTGGTTCACCTTGGCGCGGACGGCGGGGTTGGAGGCGACGCCTTGAGCACGCTTGGGATGAGGGCACTGATGGGAGTAGTGTCCCTCCTGGCGGCAGTTGAAGCATACTACAGGCTTGCCATGCCTGTCTCTCAAAACTTCCGGCTTCTTGGCCGGGGCAGCTGGGACGGTTGGTGCAGCGAGAGCGGGATGAGGTTGGCTGGCTCCGGCATTAGCGGCTGGTGGCGCCGGACGATACACCGGGCGGGGGTGGTACTGCTGTGCTGGTGGAGGTGGAGCAAAACGGGGTCTCTGGGCCATGCCCTGGTTTTGCCGGAAGGCAATCATTCGCTTCTTCTTCAGGTCGACCTTGTTCTGCTGGGTCTCCTGCATGATAGCCTTGTTCACCAACTTTTGGAAGTTGGCGAAATCTCTGGAAATAAGCTGTAGGGACAGCTCATCCTTTAGTCCCTGGAGGAACTTAGCCTGTCTGGCCGCATCCGTACGGACCTCCTCAGGTGCGTACCTGGCCAGACGGTTGAACTCGTGCAGGTACTCTGTGACAGACCTACTCCCCTGCTGCAGGTCTCGGAACTCTTGTTGCTTTTGGGCGATGACGCCGTCGGGGATGTGGGCGGCACGAAAGGCGGCTGAGAACTCGGCCCAAGTAGGGGCGTGGCCCTCGGGCAGAGTATCGCGATGATTGTCCCACCACTCTGCGGCGGGACCATGAAGCTGGTGGGTGGCGAAGGCCACCCTCTCTTGCTCGGTGCAGGTCAGCAGATCGAGCTTCTTCTCGATAGCTCGCAACCAATCCCCAGCCTCCATGGGGTTGGTGGTGCTCGAGAAGGTCGGGGGACGGACTCGGAGGAACTCCGAAAGCTGGGACGCGGGAGCGGGAGCTGGTGTGGTGGGTCGGGGCAGCTCGGGCTGTTGGTGGAGGCGGAAGAGATGAGCCTGCTGCTCTTGCATCTGCTGCTGCATCTGGTGCAGAAGGGCTGAGACCAGCTGGTTTTGGGTGGCCATCATCTCGGCCAGAGTGGGGTGGTTGGCGACCGGGGCTTGCCTTTGCCCGGTGGCTCCCCATTGTGGCAAGTTGCCACTCTCTCCTCCGTTCTGAGGAGCGTCGGAACCCTGAGTGTTGGTCATCCTGGAGTTTTCAAGGTAGACACATTTATTTTAGTGAACTTCTTCATATTTTATTTCAAAAGATACCGTTCTTGCGGTTACATTGATTTAATTTCTTCATTCATGCCTTATGTTTTGACATGAATGCTAATACAAGCAAGCAAAACTGAAAATAACAATCAACCGTAAACTACGTCTACGGTAGCTCGGGGGACGGCTCGATCTCGGGCTCGTGGGAGGTGGTCGGGGTCGAGGAGCTGGACGGTCCGACGGGTGGTGCGCTGTGGGAGATCCTCTTGGGCCTCACAGTGGGAATCCGAAGGGGTTTCTTCCTGCGAGGCGGAAGAGGTGCGATCTCCTCTATGTCCTTCTTCAACTCCTCGATCTGGTAGCGGAGTTGGGGGTTGGTGGCGACACGCTGTCGAAGGAGCTCATTTTGGCGCCGTAGTTCCTCTGCCTCGGCAGCCAAACGATGTCCCTGCTGGATGCGGCGACGAAGCTCGCCGTTCTCGCGGTTCAGATCCTCGGAAGAGTGTCGGTAGAAGCTGATGGTGTCGCGCTGTCCATTAGCGTCCTGCAGTGCCTCGTAATGGAGATCATCCATGGCCTCCAACAAGCGCATGGTATGACCAATCGCATAATGGCGCTGGGAGAGTGTGCTGACGAAGACACTGTGTGGACTCCCTGGGGTGCGAAGAGGCACGAAGCGAAAGTCCGTGTCGTAGAGCTCGCTGTCGTAGATCATCCAGAGCTCCGTGAGTGCCTGGAGAGCGGTGCACTGGCTGGCGACCAGGAAGGTAGGTCCTCCTCCGCGGTAGGTGTGAGCTGTCTGAGGGGAGGGCTGGACGACGACGGTGACCTCGCAGAAGCTCTCTTCCTCGTCGGGGAAGACTCCATGGTACATCGGCTCATGCTCAAATCCGAGGAAACTGACGAGCATGCGTAGCTCGCGAATGAATCCGGCCTCGTCACGAAGGTTCCCATTCATGGTACGGACCGGCATCTACAAAAGAGAGAAAATTTTTGTGAAAACCTCGGAAGATGAGAGGATAAGCAGTGTTTGTAAGAAAATATAGTAAGTATAAGTCCTAAGGTCAGGTCTGTTTGGCTTCCTACAGTCAAGTTGGCTCTGATACCATCTTGTCGTGCCCCGATTTAATAAATCAGGACTTTATTGAAATTCCATAGAAAATCAATAAAACAAGACGTTCATCATGCGACCACGTACAATACGGGCAATCATTCACGGTTCGTAGACCGCATTAATACAAAAGTGAATAAAGATGAAGAGAAACTAATAAAACAAGGGTCCTAGATGAACGCCTCCTTCCAGTCTCGCCTTGACTGGGTCGCTACTCCAGACCTTCATCCTCCTCGTAGTAGACGGGCTCTGATGTTGTAAGTCAACGGGGTGAGTACAGATGTACTCAGCAAGCCACCGAATGCAAATATAATGCAAGATAATAACAAGGGGGATAGTGGCTAATTTTGCGGAAGCAGCATAATTGTAAAGCTTTAAATGTGAGCAATTTATTAGTACGGAAAAGTAAACAGGTGCATGTGTATCATCATCTTCTAACTCGAGGGGTACAGTCAGCCCCACCTCGCTCAACAGTCCTTACGTGCCATGAATAACTCGAACATTCAAACAATTGTAAACTAACTGCGAGTAGTCACACAACCCGCCCTTGACCGTGGGCTCGGCTTTTCGAAAAGATTGGATTACTCTGATCAGAGATGTACCACTGTACCCACAAGGCACGCACTCATCACCTACACCGAAGTGTACCGAGATGACCCATCACACGGGAACTCGTGCCAAAACCTTCCATATAGTCCTCCCCGACCCAATAGCACCCTCTTATGGGTTTCATATGGTGTCCCGACGCATCGGAGCCCCACCATACCCCCCCTTGAGCCTCGTCGGTACAAGTCGCCCGCAGGCTAGCCCCTTGCCCCCTCCTCTATGGTGCATAGAGCCGGAGTATTCCATACTTCCAGTTAGGACTTACCCATTAGACTTGTGGTTGGTACGGAAGTGCTTTGCAACAGATCCCGCAGACCGGTCCTTATAGTGCCCCGGGTGCGACAAACCAGTGCCTGAGCTTGCACCCGGAACCCACCATACTTATAACCTAGCCAACTCCAACAGAGTCCAGAGACGAGAATAACAGGGAAATTCATATACAGAATCCAGCTATCTACGACTCGTTCTTTTTAACCTATAGCAGTTGTGCCGGTACATTGGGCACTAGCTAATATTTTTTTATAGTAGAGTGACAAGGAGTTAAGGCTCAATAAGCATGGCTTGGGTTTGCACACAAGGACGGGGATCTAATAAATATAAGTGTAAGGCTTGAATATTGGACTAATGCAATATTAACCTATGAGTTATAGTGATAATTTATTAAAACATGGGCTCAATTATGATCAACTGTTTCCACAGGGATGGTCGATGACTTGCCTTGATCAGCAAAGGGGGATGGAGGAACCTCGGGGTAGAACTCCTGCTCCTCGACGAACTCGTAGTCTTCTCGATACGGAAAAATAAATAATCCATTCAATAAACAGATAAAATCCACCAAATAAAAGAACATACATTGTTGTGGGTGTTTTTATGTGAAGTAATATTTTAATATTCTGAGTTTTTGCATAAAACAGTGGAGTTTATCTTTTTAGGATTTTTCCTATTTTATTTTCTGTATTATTAATTTTAATCCTAAGGGATTTTTATTCATTTATTTATTAATAATATTTTGGGTAACAGTAACATACTGTTTTTATGGCATTAATGTGTAGAGAATATTATTCTGGTTTTAACAAAATTTGAATGGTGAAATTTGGAGTTAAAATGAGCAAGATATGAATTTTTGAAGTTTAAACTATTTTCTGGATTTTATTTAAACAGAAAAACAGTCCCTGGTCCACGGTGAACCAGGCTCACCGTGAACCCGTGACTATGCACGTGGACCGATCGGATCTGGACTGTTGGATCTGGATCCAGCGGCCAGATGCGAGGCGGGGGTTTTAATGAGATTGAACGGCCCGGATTAAAACGTGGCGAAGGGTTATACGTGGACGCACAAGATCAAGTCAAGATTTTGAATAACGATCAATGGCCCAGATGCCTCGGTACCGGTTTGACCGGATGGACGCCTCGGATTAAACCTGGATGGGTTATAATCCTAGCCGTTCATCACAGATCGAACGGCCGTGAGTGCGTCCGGCACGCCACGTGCGTGAGGGGCTTGTACCCTTCGTCTCCGGCGACGGCGGGACTTCGGGTGCAACGGCAACGACGGCGGTGAAGGTCTAGGGGCCTAGCTATGGCCAAAAATGGAATGCGGAGGGGATGGGGGTCATGATGGTACCTTCGGCGGTGAAGGTTGGCGACGGACGCGACGACGGCGAGGGGTAGACGAAGGAGGCCTTCGGGGAGCTCGTCGGCGACGATGATCCGGCGGGTTCCAAGGCCAATGAAGGGGTGGCCGAGGATGGGGGTTTGTCGACGGTCACTCTGGTAGCAGTGGCTAGGTCGGAGGTGGCCGGAGTTGACGGCGATGGCTCGCCGGAGTTGCACAGAGGGGAAAAATTGAAAGTGGAGGGGGAAGCGCTCTGGATGGCTATGGTTCGGGCTACGGCGGTGTGGATTGAGTGCGGTGAGGTTGAGGGTATATATAGGGGCTTGCCGGCGTCCGGAGGGCAAGAAATGCCGAGGAACCCGAAGGTTATTTCCTAACTCCGACGAGGTTCCTTTTTAGCTCGGATTTGCTTCCATAAGCGTAAAAACGCGTTGAGTTCTGATGGAAGGAGGTCGGGGCGGTCGGGGAAGGGAATCCGAGAGTGATCGGGTGTGATCGGGCGGCCGGCGGTGAAAAATTGGAAGGGGATCGCCGGCGGGAGGGAAGGGGGATCCCCTTCCAAGGAGGAAGACGGAGCTGACAGGTGGCCCCCACCTGTCAGTGGGCGACCCGAAAATGGAAAAACCACAGGTGGTCCCCACGCGTCAGAGAAACAGGGAGGGCCGCGGGTGACTGCCATGTGGGGCGAGCGGGGACGGGCGCGGAAGAGAGAGGAGGGAAGTGGTGCCGACAAGCGGGCCCCGCCTGTCAGTGTGAGGGGCTGAAGTGGGCTGGGCCAAAAGGCCTTTGAAGGGAGTTTCAGGGTTTCGGCCCAATAAGATTAAATATTGTTTTCTGATTAAATTTAATTCCAGAAAATCAAATATTTGGTTAAGGGTTGAATTACTATTGATAAAAATTTGTAAAAATTCCTAAAATTATATTTTGGGCTCTAGTTCATCTCATAAAAATTTCAGGTCCAAATTTTGAGTATTTATCCCTGTTTGGCTTTAGTTGGGTTCTTTTCTGATTTTCCTTTAATAAATAAATCCAGAAATGATTTAAATAATATTTTTCTTTTATTTTATTTGTTTTTATTTCTTGGGGTGTTACACTATCTTATGAGCCAGGGTTCGGACATTTGGGATATTTGCGTTCACACCACGTTTGTCATATTGCCAGTTACTGAGCAGGGTACTGCTGGTATCATTGCTCAGCATCTGAGCAACAGTAAGGCTGTGAACATTCTGTTTTCTGGTTTAGGTCCCACTGAGTTTGAGCGTGTGAGTCATCTCTCCACTGCGAGAGAGATCTGGGCTACCCTCAAGGCACACCATGAGGGAACAGCACAGGTCAAGGCTCGGCTCTATTAGACCTACCGATGTGAATATGAGAATTTCACACAGAAGCCGGGTGAATCTGTTGAGGCTTTGTTTGGTCGTTTTCAGTCGATCATAAACAAGCTTCGGGACAACAAGGCTGAGGGTGCTCAGTTAGTCTTAGATCACGAGCAGGCGCTCAAGGTTCTCCATACCTTGGACCCAAAGATCTGGGAGATGAAGGTATCCTCTATCGTTGAGAGCACTTCTTATGATACCTTGACCATTTCTGAGTTGTTTAGCAAGCTGAAGGCCACTGAGGTAGATATCCAGCTGAGATCAAATCTCACTGGTTCTGGATCAAAATCCCTGGCCCTTGCTACACCTTCTGTTGATCCCTCTGCTGTGAGCTGTGCTGGGTTCTCTTTGATGTCTATCACTGAGGACCAGCTTGAGTCTTTGGGAGATGATGATTTGTGTCTGTTTAACAACCGGGTGCGTCCTGTCTATGACAAGAGAATGTTCAAAAGACACGGCACAAAATCCGGATGCTTTGAGTGTGGTGATCCAGGACACTTCATCGCCGACTGCCCCAAGCGCAATGGACACAAGAAGGGCACCAGTGGCAGCTTCCACGACTCCGGCAAGCATGAGAGCTCATCCTTCAACAAGGGCAAGCCGAAGACCCGATTCTTCAAGAATGCCCTGAAGGACTACCGGCGAGAGAACAAGAAGCGCGACAAGGCCTTCTTCGCCGAGATGGAGAAGAGCTACTCCAAGCAGTCCACGTCTTCTTCCTCTTCATCGAGCTCAAGCGATGAGGAGATCGCCATCAGGAAGGGGAAGGACAAGGACGATCCGGCGGGCCTCTGCTTCATGGCCTTCGGAGACAAGCCGAAGAGCCGCTCCCACCAGCGCCGAAGATCCCGCAAGAGCTTCTGTTCAATTGCTCTTGGGGATAGGGAAGAAAAGAGCTCCTCCAATGACTCCGACGACGACGACAACAAGGTATCATCCTATGAACAAGAAATTGTTGATTTACTTGAGAGCAATCGTCAGGAGTTAAAGTATCGGGAAAAACTGCTTAGGGGGGCTAAGAAGAGGATAGATGAGTTAGAAAGTGAGCTTGCCGTGGCCAACGGCAGAATTGAGAGTCTATCTTCTTCCCCTTGCTTGGGTGATAGCAGTGAGTGCCCGAAGTGTGAGGTGCTTCTGTGTGACCTGTCGACTCTGAAGTCCAGGTACACAGAAAGGGTTGATGAGAGGGACGCTTTGGCCACTGAGCTTGAAAGCGCTCAGTTGGAGCTGAAAGATGCTCAAGCCACTGTCGTCGCACCCTGTGCTGATTGCCCATCTCATCTAGTTGTCTTAGCTGAGCTGAAAGCCAAGGGCGATGTGCATTTGGGTGATTTGGAGAGAGTGAGAGCTGAGCTTACCCAGACTAGGCTAGAGCTTGAGACACTATCAGTTCCACCCACTGTCTGTGAGAACTTTCTGTCTCTTAGAATGGAGTTGATCAAGCTAAAAGCCGAAAAGTCTGTCCATGTAGAGAGTGAGTGTGAGACCTGCTTTTCTCAGGTGGAGGTTCTAGCTTCCTTGAGAGAGGAGCTAGCAGATTCTCAGAATGAGAACTTTTACCTCCGTTCTATCCTGAGTTGGATCAGTGCCAGAGAGCCACAGCTCGGCATGATGATCCAGCAGTTCAAAAGGCAGGATGGGTTTGGAGTAGGTTACACCTACACCAAGGCTGACTTTGAGAGTGCCATCAGCCGGGCAGTGGAGTGGAGTAAAATGACTCCAGAGCAGAGGTATCCCAAGACTCACTCCACTGAGTCTTCCCAGGCTTGTCAGCCCAAGGATGGAGTGATCCATGAACCACCTAAAGCTCCACCCAAGAAACCTATCTGGGTTCCAAAGCCCAAACACCTCCACACTTCTCTTGACTCTCTTCCTGGACCATCTCAGCCCAAGAAGACCACACCAAACACTACCAAGCCCAAGAATCCCAAGCCTCAACCACATCCCAAGAAGCCCACCTATCACTGTGAGTACTGTCAGAGAGACGGGCATCTTGCGGAGTTTTGCTTCAGGAGGAAGCGGGTTGAGAGAGCAGAGAGAGCTCGTGGTGGTCAGGAGCAGTTCTACCAGCAGGGTGGTAGACTGCGTGTTTCTCGACGCGGGGAGAGGCTGGAGGCCAGGCCGCGCCGTGTAGGTGGTGGTAGAGGAGACGACTTTCTTGCCCGTGCTCCAGTTGGTGGTGTCTGTTCCGGCAGAGTTCTAGACCATGTTGGCTATGGTTCTGGACCTCGTGGCCGCAGGGTTAGGCAGAACCGAGGACCACGCTTTGAGCCGTGTTTTGGTCCAAACTCTTTTGATGGTTTTCGCTTTCCATCTTTTGAGCAGATGGCTCGACACTGGTTTAGCTCTTTTGCTAAACCTAGTGCTGGACCATTTGCTCCCACTTACAGACACTGATTGTGCAGGACCAGGGACTGGAGGATGTTTGGATCATGGACTCAGGATGCTCTCGCCACATGATGGGACATCGCAGATGGTTCTCTAGTCTCACTCCCCCGAGCTCCAAAGAATACATCACGTTCGGGAACAGCGGTCAAGGGAAAGTAAGTGGCATAGGCTCAATTTGCATTTCAGATCATTTCTCTTTGAAGAATGTTGCTTTAGTTAAGAATTTGAACTTCAACTTGATTTCTGTTTCGCAACTTCTTGAGGATGGTTTGGAAGTGCGTTTTAAGAAGGGCAATTCTTCTGTGGCTGATTCTAGAGGGTCTTTGATTTGCCAGATTTTACCATTCGGTAAAGTTCTTCGAACTGACTTCTCTAGTTCTTTTGGTCCTTCTCGCTGTTTGATTGCTGGATCCTCCTGATGGGGGACTGGTCCTGATCTTTCGTTAGGTAAAGGATAAACTTGGGTTGGTGGAGAATCTCGACGTTGGCGATCCAAGGCTCTGGTCCGGCGGATCAAAACCTTGCAATCGTTACACCACTGTCTCCGTTGGTTATAGACCACGCAGGACGCGATTGACCTCGCCACGAAGGCTAATTCCTGCAAGCGAACCCAAGAACACAAGCAAGATGGAGAGTGTACGGTTTACCACCTCTGTTTGACCTTCAGTTTGCGGGTGACAAGTTGTTGCAAATAGCAATTTTGTGCCAAGCTTGGCCCACATTGTCTTCCAAAAGTAACTCATAAACTTCACATCACGATCTGAAACAATGGTTCTAGGCATCCCGTGCAATCTCACAATTTCCCTGAAAATAAATCAGCAATATGTGAAGCATCGTTGGTCTTGTGACAGGGAATAAAGTGTGCCATTTTAGAAAACCGATCCACTCTTACAAATATGGAGTCTCTTCCCTTCTTTGTCCTAGGCAATCCCACAATAAAGTCCATGCTAATATCTTCCCAAGGTGCAGTAGAAACAGGAAGTGGAGTATACAAACCATATGAGTTAAGTTTGGACTTAGCTTTATGGTATGTGGCACAACGCTGCACAAATCGTTCAACATCTCTCCGCATCTTGAGCCAATAAAAATAATTGGACAGCAGGGCCAAAGTCTTTTCTCTCCCAAAGTGTTCCATTAATCCACCGCCATGTGATTCCTGCAACAACAGCAAACGTACGGACGAATTTGGAACACATAGCTTGTTAGCATGGAACAGAATCCCGTCATAAACATGAAATGTTTTCCAGTCTTTCCCATCATTACATTTAGTGAATGGTTCAGCAAATTCTTTATCTACAACATACAAATCTTTCAAACTTTCCAAATCTGGAACATTGATATCAAGTTGAGATAAAAGAACAATCCTACGAGACAATGCATCAGCAACCACATTTTCTTTGCCATTCTTGTATTTCACAATGTATGGGAAAGGTTCAATAAATTCAACCCATTTAACATGTCTACGGTTCAGTTTAGCTTGCCCTCTCAAATATTTTAGGGCTTCATGATCAGAATGTATAAAAAACTCCTTAGGAAAAAGGTAATGTTGCCAAGTTTCAAGCACACGCACTAAGGCATATAATTCCTTATCATAGGTGGAATAATTCAACTGTGGATCATGCAATTTCTCACTAGAATAGGCCACGGGTTTACCTCCTTGTAGCAGCACACCTCCTATTCCAACACCACTAGCATCACATTCTAAATCAACAGGCTTACTGAAGTCGGGTAGCTGAAGTAGATGTGCACGTGTAAGGCGATCCTTGAGTGTGGCCAAAGCTTGTTCTTGTGCTGGCTCCCAAGTAGAAGTAACTCCCTTCTTGGTCAACTCAGGTAAAGGGCCGGCTATGGTGCTGAAATCTTTCACAAAACGCCGGTAGAAACCTGCAAGACCAAGAAAACTACGTACTGCAAGGTTAGTTTTAGTTGCATACATGACACGTCCTTTTAGATTAATAACTTGTGATGAAGAAGGAGAAACAACTTTATCTTTTTGTTGCCTCGAAAGTGTTTCAGCTACTTGCTGATTTTCAGAAGGTTGTTTGCTCTTTTGTGAGTCCCTAGCACGTTTTTCTTGTTCAAATTTCACAATTTCAGCAGGAGTCATAGGAAGCAATGTAACTTTCTTTCCTTTATACATAAATGTGTACTTATTGCTCCTACCATGGTGTGTAGGATCAGTATCATATACCCAAGGTCTACCAAGTAATAGAGAACATGCTTGCATTGGTACTACATCAAAATCAGCAACTCCGAAGTATGTACCAATGGAAAATTCGATGTGAGCAGTTTGTGTTACCTTTACCTTACCGCTATCGTTGAGCCATTGCACGTGGTAAGGGTGTGGATGTGAACGTGTGGGAAGTTGAAGCTTAGTTACCACGTCGAGGCTCACCAAATTGTTGCAACTACCGTTGTCGATGATGACACGCGCACGACGGTTATTGATGAGGAAGAAGGTCTGAAATATATTGTTCCGTTGTGCCTGGTCGTCCTGGTCCATGTGAGTGCTCAAGTCACGTTGTACAATAAGTGCTGCCATGTTAGTGAAAAGACAAAGCAACAAAGAATAATCCTTATGTAAAACAGCTAGGTGGGTGCTGGATGTGTGGTGGAAGCAATCCGTCAAGCGCCTTACCCACGCTTGCAAGTGTTCTTACCACGCTGCAGTGAGGCCACCGGCCTACAGGTGATGAACCAAGTGGAGAGTGGTGTACAATTGCAAGAAATGAACCTGTCCTGACCAAGAGAAAGGTGTAGCTTGGAAGGCAAAGTGAGTAGCAAGGATTAGCAATAGTAATAACAGTTAAACCAAGTTCAATAAGTGTTCCCTAGTACTCGTCAAAGTTGCTGGCCTTAGTGCTCCCAAGGTGAAAATTCAAGCAATGGAGGGAAACTATGTGCCCAAAACTCAAATGGAAGCAACACAGGCCAAATTCAGCTCTCTACAGATCGGACAAGAGATCGGACAAGGGATCGGACAAAGGATCTGTTACCTCCGTTGATACTTCTGTTACTACCGCTGATCGGACAAGAGTTCGGACAAGAGATCGGACAAGCAGAATCTGTTACTGCCGCTGATAACTCTGTTACTACCGCTGACCGGACAAGAGTTCGGACAAGAGATCGGACAAGCAGAATCTATTACTGCCGCTGAGAAGCTGTTACTGCCAAATCTGTTACTGCCGCCGATAATGCTGTTACTACCACTTCTTCTCTTTTTTTGATTTTTTTTCTCTCTTCTTTTTTTTCACTCTATTTTTTTGAACAAGGATGACCAGAGATGCAACCACAAAAATTGGCACCTACAACTGAGGTGGGATGTGGCTCACAGAAATTCAAACAAGTTCGCTGTCCGGGGAGCAAAAACTTTGACCAATTTTTTTTCTTTATCTTCCTGATTTTTTTTGGCGATTTTGGTGAGGGCTAACAGTGGAACCTGTTAGGGTACCCACCCAAATTGGGTCAGGAACACGCTCAAAAAAATTCAGATTTTTCTGCCAAACGAGCGAAAAGTTGTGCCTCTTTTACTGAAGGGGGGTCACAAAGAGTCGATGTGGAAAAACGAAATAGGGTTGCGGAAGGGGGGTTTTCGGTGGGGAATTTTTGAGACACAAGAACAACTACTACTCAAACGACACAAAGGGATTACTAAACCAGCAACAAGACTCGACCAAGAACACGAACTCAACAAAGTTAAAACTGAAATTAAAATCGCAAGGCACAAAGGGATTCTCGGTGGGGAATTTTTTTGGTGCGGTTTTCTAGACTCTAGGTAAAAACAAAAGCAGATCGAGATTACCTAACGGGAAAACTGAGCTCTGATACCAACTGATGGGGGACTGGTCCCAATCTTCCGTTAGGTAAAGGATAAACTTGGGTTGGTGGAGAATTTCGACGTTGGCGATCCAAGGCTCCGGTCCGGTGGATCAAAACCTTGCAATCGTTACACCACTGTCTCCGTTGGTTATCAACCACGCAGGACGCGATTGACCTCGCCACGAAGGCTAATTCCTGCAAGCGAACCCAAGAACACAAGCAAGAACAGGAAGGATACAAGTCGAATGCCAAATCACAGACAAACGATGATAAGGTGAGGTTTCACAAACGCCAATGCAGCAGCCAATCGGTCCGGTGCAAGAGGCGGGATCTAAACACAACAGTGTAGATGCAAACAAAGCAAAACCTAACCCTAGAGGCGGCTGGCATGAGAATATATAGGGAGGCAGCCTGTTCCTAAGCAACAAAATATCACTAGTATTCAGTAGCATCCCATCCAAACAAATATTGACATAGTTGCTAAGGAAAGAATTAACCTCATGGTTCAAGCGACGGGCACGGGCGCGTGTGATTCGTCCTAGTAACTGAATTGTAGGTGGAGGCTCCATGTGTGTATCATGTGAAGTGATGTCCTCATCACCTCCTCTGAGCTCTGGAAGTGGCATAGGAGGTTAGGTCATTTGAGTTTTGATCTACTAGTCAGGTTGAGCTCTACGGACCTCATCCGAGGATTGCCCAAGCTTAAGATGGAGAAGGATCTAGTTTGTCATCCTTGTCATCATGGGAAAATGTTTGCTGCTTCTCACTCACATGTGACTCAGGTAATGACTTCGTATCCAGGCGAGCTTTTACACTTGGACACTGTAGGTCCAGCTCGGGTACGTTCAGTCGGTGGGAAGTGGTACGCACTTGTGATTGTTGACGACTTCTCTCGATTCTCGTGGGTTTTCTTTTTGGAGTCTAAGGACGAAACTTTTCAATTTGTTCATGACCTTATTTTGAAGCTGAAGAATGAGAACAATGGTCGGATGCGAGCAATTCGCTCCGACAACGGCTCTGAGTTAAGGAACTCTCTGTTCGTCAGCTTCTGTAGTGATCAGGGTCTGGACCATCAGTTTTCTTCTCCTTATACTCCCCCACAGAACGGCGTTGTGGAACGAAAGAACCGCACGCTAGTCGAGATGGCCAGGACGATGCTCGATGAGCACAGGACTCCCAGGCGTTTTTGGGCTGAAGCCATGAACACGGCTTGCTATCTGGCCAACCGCATCTTTCTTAGAGCTTACCTTGGTAAGACATCATATGAACTGCGGTTTGGCAGACAGCCCAAGGTGAGCCACTTGCGAGCGTTTGGTTGCAAGTGCTTTGTGCTCAAGAAGGGAGGGCATTTGGACAAGTTTGAGTCTCGTTGCTGGGATGGTGTTTTTCTTGGTTATGCATTGCATTCTCGAGGCTTCCGTGTTTGGAACCTCGAATCCCAGCTGCTTGTCGAGACCTGTGAGGTTTCATTTGATGAGTCCTTGCCTTCTTTGACTCCTTCTTTTGAGCCTTCTGATGGTGAGCTCGGAGAGTCCATCTTCGAGGAAGATGATGACACTCCAGCCGCTAATGAGGGTGGGCCTTCTGCATCCCCCGCAGAGCCCACACCTTCTGAGACTTCGACTGAGGATGAGGGCGGACCTCTGATCACTTCTTCCACTACGATCGAGCCCCCTCAGTCGAGTCCAGAGGTGCCTGCTGCTGACTCCGGTGAGGTGACTTCAGATCACCAGGGAACCCGAGCAGTTCAGCGTGACCATCCCTTAGAGCTCATTATAGGTGATTTGACTGAGAGAACTTTGCGTTCTTCTGCCTCTCTTGTTGTGTTTGCTGAATCTGCTTTTGTTGCATCTTTTGAGCCTAGAGATGTTTCTCATGCTCTTTCTGATTCAAATTGGATTAATGATATGCAAGAAGAGCTTGAGAATTTTGTCCGTAATCGGGTTTGAACACTAGTTGAGCCGCCACCAGGATGCAACCCCATAGGCACCAAATGGGTGTTCAAGAACAAACAAGGTGAAGATGGGGTTGTGGTGCGCAACAAAGCTCGACTAGTTGCCCAGGGTTTTTCCAAAAAGAGGGTATTGATTTTGAAGAAACTTTCGCCCCCGTTGCTCGTCTTGAGTCCATTCGTATTCTCTTAGCTTTTGCCACTTCGAAGGGTTTTAAGCTTTTTCAAATGGATGTTAAGAGTGCTTTTCTGAACGGGTTCATAGAGGAGGAAGTTTATGTTAGGCAGCCCCCCGGTTTTGAGAACTCCAAGTTTCCTCGACATGTTTTTAAGTTGCAAAAAGCTTTATACGGGTTGAAGCAAGCCCCCAAGGCTTGGTATGACCGATTGAAGCAGTTTTTGTTGGGGAAGGGCTTTGTGATGGGTTCTGTGGATAAAACTCTTTTCCTGCTCAGAGATGCTTCAGATTTTTTAGTTGCTCAGATTTACGTGGACGATATTATTTTTGGCGGTACTACTAATGATCTTGTGTCCAAGTTTTCTGAGCAGATGCATAGTGAGTTTGAGATGAGCCTCATGGGTGAGCTCAAGTACTTCTTAGGGCTCCAGATCAAGCAGACCAAGGACGGCACCTTCATCCACCAAGGTAAGTACACTCGTGATATGTTAAAGAAATTTGACTTTGGTGGTGAATTGAAGCCATAGATGACCCCGATGGGCACTTCTGGGGGTCTGGACAAGGATGAGAGCGGCGTCAAGGTCAATGAAAGGGAGTTTCGAGGGATGATCGGTTCGCTGTTGTACTTAACGGCAACAAGACCGGACATACAGTTCGCCGTGGGACTTTGCGCGCGTTTCCAGTCTTCACCACGCGCGTCTCATCGGCAGGCTGTCAAGCGCATCTTCAGGTATCTCACTTATGCGCCTGATCTTGGTCTTTTCTATTCAGCATCATCTTCTCTCGATTTATCTGGATTTTCGGATGCCAATTTTGGTGGGTGCCGGTTGGATCGCAAGTCGACTTCCGGTACTTGCCAGTTTCTCGGTTCTTCTCTTGTTTCTTGGTCTTCTCGAAAGCAATCTAGAGTTGCTCTTTCGACCACTGAGGCTGAGTACGTAGCTGCTGCTAGCTGCTGCTCACAGTTGGTTTGGATGATTTCCACTCTACGAGATTTTGGGTTGTTTTTTCCTACCAGAGTTCCTTTGTTTTGCGACAGCACCAGTGCAATTAGTGTAGGGAAAAACCCATGTCTCCATTCAAAAACCAAATACATTGATGTGCGCTTTCACTTCCTGCGGGATCAATATGAGAAAGGTGTCATTGACCTTGTTCATGTTGATACCCATCATCAGTTGGCTGATATTTTGACCAAACCCCTAGATCAGTCTACATTTGAGCGTTTACGAGGGGATTTGGGTGTTGTGTATCCTTTCTAGGATATTTTTGCATCAGTTTTCTTTCTTCTTTACTCTTTTCTTGACTCTTTTTGTGTGTGTTCATATCTTGCATATTCACATATCACACCTTAGAGATGCTTCTGTTATATTATTGAACTGCTTTACTTATTCTAGCTGGTACATGCTCTTGAATACTTGTCAATGATCATGCTTTGGTCCAGTTCACTTGATATGTCTGATATCTATCATATGCATGGCTTTTATGCTTTAAACTTGAAAACATGATCACCATTGCTTCTGGTATCTAGCATGCGTAGGCTGAATGTTCTTGCTATCTGTTAACATGCCTGGTAGCTAGTTCCTGACTTAGATGCAAACATGCAACTTGGACATCTTTCTGCTTTAAAACATGGAAATGTGCGTTAAAAATGATAAAAATCAAGAAAAATGTAAATTCCATGCCTTTTTATGCATAACTTGAAAAGATCCAGGTGGGTTTGCTTTGTCGCATTACATTGTTCTGGACTGCGTACCATAGCACTTTGGTATGAACTAGGACAGTGTAGTGTCTGCCAAGACCAAATGTCTTAAGCTTCTGATGGTCCAGTTCTGGCCTAGGCTTGACTTGGTCGGTCAGCATAAGGTTTGACATTCAAATAACCCCTGGCAAAAATGAAAAAGGAAAGAGAAAAAGCCTGAAAAATGAAATGATAACAAGTTTGCTGAAGCACTTTGTTTTGGATAATGCTTATCTTGGTAGATATCAGATAGCTTTTGCATCTCATGCTTTACCTTGCTTGTTTACTGAAAAATGTGGTGATGCTTTTGTTTGCAAAAACTAGAACATGCGTGCTAATGACTTTCTTTAGATATCATCTGTTGCACTGATCATGCCATGTGTCCTAGACAGTATGTCTTTTGCTCTACTTGTTAGATGTTGTAATTGCAGTCAATCATATCTGAGAAGCATGCTTTATTCACTCCACCTACACCCCAGTTGCATTCATCGCATATTTTGAGGGGGAGTTGCGTTTCAGGGGGAGTCTGTGTCTCTTTTTTGAGTGCTTGATGAGTTCACTTGTCAACAAGGGGGAGAAAATTTGGGATCAGAGTTTAAGGGGGAGTTCTTACTCTGTTGATATCCTTGTTGTTTTGAAATTGCACTCATTTTGAGCTTTTACATTTTGGTTAACCATAATGACCGCTTCTTGCTTTTGTTCGGCTTTTGGTCATTAGGGTTAAAACTTTTTACCTTAATTTTCTTCTTCTTTGTTTTTCTTGTGCTTTGTTTTCGTGTTTCCACATTTGTTCGCAGGTGCTGAAGAGCTGAAGATGAGAAGTGTTGACAATGCACTCATCAAGGGGGAGATTGAGGAGCCATGCTGAATAGCGTGGGCCTCATGGCTCCAGAAGTGATGAGTCATTGTCAACGATAGTCAAAGAGGACAGAAGAAGAAGAGATCTGCTGTTTCATGGGCCGCGTGTGACTCAGGTACACGGGCAGCAAGCGACTGTCGGGCAGAGGAGGCTGCGAAGTCGGGCTGGCCCAATCCGGGTTCATGGGCCAGAAGCAGTAGAAGACCCACTGGGTTGTCGACCAGGGTTGACTCAGGTACACGGGCGGTGAGTGATTGCCGGGCTGAGAGAGCTGCGGAATCGGGCCGGCCCAATCCGGGTACCTGGTGCAAAGTCGGTGGAGGCTTTGTCAGTTTCGGCGCAAAACTGACAACCATTGATCTTGTATCCGACTGTCCAGAAGAGAAGCCATAGTCGCTACGAAAACTTAGCTTCCGGATAAGTCATTTGTATCTCTAGGCCCACAGTCAGTTAGTCGTGTCTGTAAAAATACCTAAGGGTAGTAGAGTCGTTTCCTCTATTCTTGAGTCTGTAAAAACCCTAAGGGGCTGGTAGAATATTCCTGGTGTTGGGCAGCCTATAAATAGGACCCCAATCCCTAGGGTTTTGACTACCCCTTCTAGAATTCACTTTTCAATCCATTGGGTCATTTTGTCTCTCACGTTCTCTCTCCTGGGTGCACCACCAGGCACTGGTTCGTTCCTTTTTGCCTTGCATTTACTATGCCCCTGTGAGATTGAATCTTTTGTTCTTTGTTGAGGCGTGTGCATTGATTCCTCTGATTCAAGAAGCTTCGGTTTGTTGTGCTGTGTTGATTTTATTCCTGAGGGTGCGTCTCTGTTGCGTTTGTTCTTCACGCAAGTAGTACTAGTTCTTGCTGTTGCAAGTAGTACTACTTTTCTGTGGCAACAGTACACAAGTACCTGCTCTGCTTTTTTTCAGCGTAGCTTTTTGATCGAAGCAGACTAGATTGAATGCCTTTTTGACTGTTTCTGCGAAGCCATTTTTTCTCTCTCTGTTCGAAGTCCCTCAGCTCCGTGAGGCAGGCTTCGACCTGACATTTTAAAGGCTTCGTTATTCGACTTCACTCTGTGCTGATAGCTTCGATGTATATTTCTGTGCTGTCTTCTAGCCTAACATACTTCGACAATCGTTGCGAAGTTTTTCCTCGGGTCTAAGCTGTTCGAAGGGTGTGCTTCGACTCAAAGGATTCGGTAGAGTTTCGAACTTCGTTTTGTGTTCTGAGATGATAACTTCGAAGTACTTTTTGAACTGACAGCGTCTCATACTTCGAACGTTTGTGCGAAGGTGCTCCGACTCGAGCTCTTCGAAGTCCACACTTCGACAGGTTTCGAAGTTGGCTTCGGAGCTTGTTCTTCTGTTAGACTTCGCTCAGTATTTTTTATTCCGACTTCTTCGAAGGTTGTCCGTCTGTGTTGCGTTCGAAGTTTTCTGTTCGAAGGTTTGACTTCGAAGTACTTGGTTCGAAGCTGTGTTCGAAGCCTTGCCTTCGAAGTACATACTTCGAAGCAGGCTCTGACTTTGTCATACTTCGAACTAGGCTAGATCAAAACACCTTCGGCATTTTCAACAGCCTTCGGCAGGCCTCGCAACCGACCTCCGAAGCAGGCTTCGACAACCATCTCTGAAGCAGACCTCGACAGGCGAAGCAGGCTTCGCCGAGTTCCGAACAGGAGACAAATCTGAACAGTAACTTCTCATTTCACTTAACATATACTTAGATCATTTCATTGGGAAGTTTAGGCCTGACATACTTTGTTTATCTGTCTATTAGCACTGCTTTGATATTTCTCTGTTTGACATCAGTTTCTTCTAGGCTAGATACCTTTAGACTTAGGCTATCTGTTTATTTTCTGCTGTTTAGTTTGTTGAGGTGCGTTGGGTGTTGGGAACAGGCCATATATTCGAAAGAATTTTTAAGGCGCCCATTCACCCCCCCCCTCTGGTCGCTACTTTCGGTCCTACATTAGCATGGTCAGTTAGCATACGGTTGACATGCAAATAACCCCTGGCACAAAAATGAAAAATTTGAAATTCATTGCATATCATGTCTGTTGAAGCACTTTGAAGTGGGATACACTTATCTAGTGTGTGCTTGTTTAGCTTTTGCATCTCTTGCCTTGACATGTCTAGTATACTAGTCTGAGTGGTGATGCTTTTATTTGCTAAAACCTTAAAATGCTTGCTCATGCCTTTTCTTTTAGATGATATACATATGAGGATGTCATACAATACTTTTAGATGATATTCAAGGTGAATACTTGTTTGTACTGTAATTGCAGTAGCTCATGTCTCAGAAGCTCACATCTCTGCTTTACCCTCTTTTCCCTCTTTGCATCTTTTTATCTCCTTGATGCCTGCATTGTCAAAGGGAGAGAAATGATCTACATGATGCTTTGGCTTTTGGATTGCTTGGTTAAGAGGGAGTTGGCTTTCATGTTGAAATGCTTTTTGATGCGACGCGCTTTCATGTTGAAATGCTTTTGATGCGATGCGCTTTTGATGCTTTTGCCTTTGCTTTGCCTTGCATAAGGTTTTTACCCAAGCAGGGAGATTTTTTACCAAGTGACATGTTTTGCTCTTTTATGAGTTTTTATGGTCACTTGTGCGCGTAACTTGCTAGCCTCATCATGTGTTTGCTTTGGGGTTGTCAATGCATTCATCAAGGGGGAGATTGAGAAACCAGGGGTGGTTTCGATCTGGATGATGAGTGATTGACAAGGATGAGCGTTTGAGTGGTTGAGTGGTTGAGGTTGGTTGAGTGCATCGAGGGTTCGATGTGAAATGGAGGTTTGGCTGCCAAGGGTTCAGCAGTGCGTCGCGTTCTTGTTTTGGCTTGTCTTGTTTGTGCAGGTAGGAGATGCTGACCGATTGACGATGGCGGGTGATCGAGGGTCGAGCGGGGAGCTTGATGCCGGAGGATCAGGGAGTCCGGGCGAAGTTTGGGAAGATCTCAAGAGTGCACGAAGAGATGGAGCGAGACTTAGACGGACGGCTGTAGGACCGAAAGTAGCGACCAGAGGGGGGGGTGAATGGGCGCCTTAAAAATTCTTTCGAATCTATGGCCTGTTCCCAATACCCAACGCACCTCAAAAATACTATGCAGCAGAAAGTAGACAGTAGGCCTAAGTCTAAAGGTTTCTAACCTAGAAGCAACTGATGATAAACAGTGTAAACCTAAAGTGGTGCAACTAGGCAGATAAACAAGTTGTAACAGGCCTATACTTCTCAATGAAATGATCTAAGTATGTATAGAGTGAAAAGAGAAGATATTGTCCAAAGTTGTCTCCTGTTCGGGTCTTGGCGAAGCCCCCTTCGCACGTCGAGGTCTGCTTCGGAGGTTGGTGTCGGAGTCTGTCCGAAATGCCGAAGGTGTCACTGTCTAGCCTAGTTCGAAGAAGTAAGAAGCGAAGTGTACTTCGAAGCGAAGTAAAAGCAGTGCCGGAGCTTGGTTCGAAGTAAGCACTTCGAAGACAAGACTTCGAACGCAACTTCGAGTCACGAGCTTCGGAGCGAAGTAAACAGTGTCGAAGCCTTCTTCGAAGTATACACTTCGAAGACAAAACTTCGAACACACTTAGAACCGAAAGCTTTCGGAGCTAAACCTTCGAACACAAAAACTTCGAACACAACACACAAACAAACAACCTTCGAACAAAGAAGCGAAGTCTGTCAGAACAGACAAAACTTCGAACCCCACTTCGAAGCCTAACGAAGTGAGCACTTCGAACAGATAGATTCGGAGTATGCCAGTTCGAAGTATGCGATGATTTCGATACAGGGGAACTTCGAAGCTAGCAACTCAGACACAGAAACCGAAGTTCGAAAAAACTGAGCGAAGCCTTTAACAAGGTTCGATCGGAGCTTGCCTCACGGAGTTGAGGGGCTTCGGACAGAACCGAGCTTCGGCAGACACACCAGGAAAAGGCAAAAGAGACTGTCAGCTTCGATCAAAAAGCTGGGCAATAGAAGGTGAAAAGCTGCAGCCGAACACTGTAGCTACAGTAAAGCAGTACTATTTGCAACAGCAAGAACTAGTACTACCACCGTGAAGAACACACCCAGCCGAAGAAGCTTCTTCCCAAGAAATAAATACAGCAGCCCGAATCCAACTCAATAACTCTCCAAACCAACCAGATGCAAACAATAAATTCTCCAGGGACCAAGGATTAAAAGCATCCAAGAGATTTGAGCCAAAATGAGCCACGAACAGAGGAGCACAAGGGCCTGGCGGCGCACACAGGAGAGAGAAGACAGGGAAAAGAGTGACCCAAAGAGTGGTATTCAATTTCAGCAAAAGGGTAGTCCAAACCCTAGGGGTTGGGGTCCTATTTATAGGCAGCCCAACACTAGGAATATTCTACCTGCCCCTTAGGGTTTTTACAGACTCAAAAATAAAGGAAAAGACTCTACTGCCCTTAGGTATTTTTACAGACACGACAGACTGACTGTGGGCCTAGAGTTACAGATGACTTATCCGGAAGCTAAGTTTTCGTAGCGACTACGGCTTCTCTTCTGGACAGTCGGATACAGAATCAATGGTTGTCAGTTTTACGCCGAAACTGACAAAGCCTCCACCAGCTTTGCACCAGGTACCCGGATTGGGCCGGCCCGACTCCGCAGCTCTCTCAGCCCGGCAATCGCTCACCGCCCGTGTACCTGAGTCAGTCCTGGTCAACAGCCCAGTGGGTCTTCTACTGCTTCTGGCCCATGCACCCGGATTGGGCCAGCCCGACTTCGCAGCCTCCTCTGCCCGACAGTCGCTCGCTGCCCGTGTACCTGAGTCACACGCGGCCCATGAAACAGCAGATCTCTTCTCTTCTTCAGTCCTCTTTGACTATCGTTGACAATGACTCATCACTTCTGGAGCCATGAGGCCCATGCTATTCAGCATGGCTCCTCAATCTTCCCCTTGATGAGTGCATTGTCAACATTCCTCTTTTCACAGCTCTTCAGCACCTGCGAACAATTGTGGAAACACGAAAACAAAAAACACAAGGAAACAAAGAAGAAGAAAAATAAGGTAAAAGTTTAACCTAAATGACCAAAAGCCGAACAAAAGCAAGAGGTGGTCATTATGGTTAATCAAAACGTAAAAGCTCAAAATGAGTGCGATTTTTAGAACAACAAGGATATCAACAGAGTAAGAACTCCCCCTTAAACTCTGATCCCAAATTTTCTCCCCCTTGTTGACAAGTGAACTCATCAAGCACTTAAAAGAGACACAGACTCCCCCTGAAATGCAACTCCCCCTCAAAATATGCAGTGAATGCAATTGGGGTGCAGGTGGAGTGAAGAAAGCATGCTTCTCAGATATGATTGACTGCAAATACAGTATCTAACAGGTATAGCAAAAGAGATACTGTCCAAGACACATGGCATGATCAGTGCAACAGATGATATCTAAAGAAAGTCATTTAGCACGCATTTTTCAGTTTTGGCAAATAAAAGCATCACCACATTTTCTAGTAAAACAAGCAAGGTAAAGCATGAAATGCAGAAGCTAACTGATGTCTACCAAGATAAGCATTGTTCAAAAAACAAAGTGCTTCAGCAAACTTGTTATCCGTTTACAGTTCAGGCTTTTTCATTATCCTTTGTCATTTGTGCCAAGGGTTATTTGCATGTCAAACCTTATGCTAACCGACCAAGTCAAGCCTAGGCCAGAATTGGACCATCAGAAGCTTAAGACATTGATCTCGGCATACACTATACTGTCCTAGTTCATACCAAAGTGCTATGGTAAGCAATCCAGAACAATATAATGCGACAAAGCAAACCCACTTGGATCTTTTCGACTTAAGCATAAAAAGGAACGGAATTTTCATTCATTTTTGATTTTTATCATTTTATAGCACATTTTCCATGTTAAAGCATAAAGATGTCCAAGTTGCATATCTGCATCTATGTGATGAACTGGCTACAAGGCATGTAACAGATAGCAAAAGCACTCAGCCTACACATGCTAGTTACCAGAAGCAATGGTGATCATTTTTCAAGTTGAAAGCGTAAAAGCCATGCACATGACAGATATCAGGTATATCAAGTGAACTGAATCAAAGCATGATCATCGACATGTAATCAAAAGCATGTACCCGCTAGAATAAGTAAAGCAGTTCAATCATATAACAGAAGCATCTCAAGTGTGATACGTGAATATGCAAGATATGAACACACACAAAAGGACTCAAGAAAAGAGTAGAGAAGAAAGAAAAACTGACGCAAAATATCCTAGAAAGGATACACAACACCCAAATCCCCTCGTAAACGCTCAAATGTAGACTGATCTAGGGGTTTGGTGAAAATGTCAGCCAACTGATGATGGGTATCAACATGAATAAGGTCAATGACACCTTTTTCATATTGATCCCGCAAGAAGTGAAAGCGCACATCAATATGTTTGGTTTTTGAATGAAGACACGGGTTTTTCCCTACACTAATAGCACTAGTGCTGTCGCAAAATAATGGAACCCTGGTAGGAAAAAATAACCCAAAGTCTCGTAGAGTAGAAATCATCCAAACCAACTGTGAGCAGCAGCTAGCAGCAGCTACATACTCAGCCTCTGTGGTCGAAAGAGCAACTCCAGATTGCTTTCGAGAAGACCAAGATACAAGGGAAGAACCAAGAAACTGGCAAGTACCAGAAGTCGACTTGCGATCCAACCGGCACCCACCAAAATCAGCGTCCGAAAAGCCAGATAAATCAAGTGATGATGATGCTGAATAATAAAGACCAAGATCAGGCGCATAGGTGAGATACCTGAAAATGCGCTTGACAGCCTGCCGGTGAGATGCGCGTGGTGAAGACTGAAAACGCGCGCAAAGTCCCACGGCGAACTGTATGTCCGGTCTTGTTGCCGTCAAGTACAACAGCGAACTGATCATCCCTCGAAATTCTCTCTCATTGACCTTGACACCGCTCTCGTCCTTGTCCAAACCCCCAGAAGTGCCCATCGGGGTCATCTGCGGCTTCAATTCACCACCAAAGTCAAATTTCTTAAGCATGTCACGAGTATACTTACCTTGGTGGATGAAGGTGCCGTCCTTGGTCTGCTTGATCTGGAGCCCTAAAAAGTACTTAAGCTCACCCATGAGGCTCATCTCAAACTCACTGTGCATCTGCTCAGAAAACTTGGACACAAGAGAATCAGAAGTACCGCCAAAGATAATATCGTCCACGTAAATCTGAGCAACTAAAAAATCTGAAGCATCTCTGAGCAAGAAAAGAGTTTTGTCCACAGAACCCATCACAAAGCCCTTCCCCAACAAAAATTGCTTCAACCGGTCATACCAAGCCCTGGGGGCTTGCTTCAACCCGTATAAAGCTTTATGCAACTTAAAAACATGTCGAGGAAACTTGGGGTTCTCAAAACCGGGGGGTTGCCTAACATATACCTCCTCCTCTATGAACCCGTTCAGAAAAGCACTCTTAACGTCCATTTGAAAAAGCTTAAAACCCTTTGAAACGGCAAAAGCTAGAAGAATACGAATGGACTCAAGACGGGCCACAGGAGCGAAGGTTTCTTCAAAGTCAATACCTTCCTTCTGGCAATAACCCTGGGCGACTAGTCGAGCCTTGTTGCGCACCACAACCCCATCTTCACCTTGTTTGTTCTTGAATACCCACTTGGTGCCTATGGGGTTGCATCCTGGTGGCGGCTCAACTAGTGTCCAAACCCGATTGCGGACAAAATTCTCAAGCTCTTCTTGCATGGCATTAATCCAATTAGAATCAGAGAGAGCATGAGAAATGTCTCTGGGCTCAAAAGATGCAACAAATGCAGATTCAGCAAACACAGCGAGAGAGGCAGAAGAACGCAAAGTCCTTTCAGTTAAATCACCAATGATGAGCTCTGAGGGGTGGTCACGCTGAACTGCTCGGGTTCCCTGGTGATCTGAAGTCACCTCACCGGAGTCAGCAGCTGGCACCTCTGGACTCGACTGAGGGGGCTCGATCGAAGTGGAAGAAGTGATCAGAGGTCCGCCCTCATCATCAGTCGAAGTCACAGAAGGTGTGGGCTCTGCGGGGGATGCAGAAGGCCCGCCCTCAACAGCAGCTGGAGTATCCTCATCTTCCTCGAAGATGGACTCTCCGAGCTCATCATCACCAGAAAGCTCAAAAGAAGGAGTCAAAGAAGGCAGGGACTCATCAAATGAAACTTCACACGTCTCGACAAGCAGCTGGGATTCGAGGTTCCAAACACGGAAGCCTCGAGAATGCAATGCATAACCAAGAAAAACACCATCCCAGCAACGAGACTCAAATTTGTCCAAATGCCCTCCCTTTTTGAGCACAAAGCACTTGCAGCCAAACGCTCGCAAGTGGCTCACCTTGGGCTGTCTGCCAAACCGCAACTCATATGATGTCTTACTAATGTAAGCTCTAAGAAAAATGCGATTGGCCAGATAGCAAGCCGTGTTCATGGCTTCAGCCCAAAAACGCCTAGGAGTCCTGTGCTCATCGAGCATCGTCCTGGCCATCTCAACTAGCGTGCGGTTCTTTCGTTCCACAACGCCGTTCTGTGGGGGAGTGTAAGGAGAAGAAAACTGATGGTCCAGACCCTGATCACCACAGAAGCTGACGAACTGAGAGTTCTTGAACTCAGAGCCGTTGTCAGAGCGAATTGCTCGCATCCGACCATTGTTCTCATTCTTCAGCTTCAAAACCAGGTCATGGACAAATTGAAAAGTTTCATCCTTAGACTCCAAAAAGAAAACCCACGAGAAACGAGAAAAGTCGTCAACAATCACAAGTGCATACCACTTCCCACCGACTGAGCGTACCCGAGCTGGACCTACAGTGTCCAAATGCAAAAGCTCGCCTGGATACGAAGTCATCACCTGAGTCACAGGTGAATGAGAAGCGGCAACCATTTTCCCATGACGACAGGGATGACAAACTAGATCCTTCTCCATTTTAAGCTTGGGCAATCCTCGGATGAGGTCCATAGAGCTTAACCTGACTAGCAGATCAAAACTCAAATGACCTAACCTCCTATGCCACTTCCAGAGCTCAGAAGAAGATCCAGCAATCAAACAGCGAGAAGGGCCAAAAGAACTAGAGAAGTCAATTCGAAAAACTTTACCGAAGGGTAAAATCTGACAAACCAAAGACCCTCTAGAATCAATCACAGAAGAATTTCCCTTCTTAAAATGCACTTCCAAACCATCCTCAAGAAGTTGCGACACAGAGATTAAATTAAAGTTCAGATTTTTAACCAAAGCAACATTCTTTAAAGAGAAATGGTCTGAGATGCTGATTGAGCCTATGCCACTTACTTTCCCTTGACCGCTGTTCCCGAATGTAATGTACTCTTTGGAGCTCGGGGGAGTGAGACTGGAGAACCATCTGCGATGTCCCGTCATGTGGCGAGAGCATCCTGAGTCCATGATCCAAACATCCTCCAGTCCCCGGTCCTGCACAATCAATGTCTGTAAGTGGGAGCAAATGGTCCGGCACCAGGTTTAGCAAAAGAGCTAAACCAGTGTCGAGCCATCTGCTCAAAAGATGGAAAGCGAAAACCATCAAAAGAGTTTGGACCAAAACGCGGCTCAAAACGCGGTCCATGGTTCTTCCTAACCCTACGGCCACGAGGTCCAGAACCGTAGCCAACTCGGTCTGGAACTCTGCCGGAACGAACACCACCTACTAGAGCACGGGTAGGAAAACCGTCTCCTCTACCACCACCTACACGACGCGGCCTGGCCTCTAGCCTCTCCCCGCGCCGAGGAACACGCAGTCTACCACCCTGCTGGTAGAACTGCACCTGATCACTACGAGCCCTCTCTGCTCTCTCAACCCGCTTCCTCCTGAAGCAAAACTCCGCAAGATGCCCGTCTCTCTGACAAAACTCACAATGATAGGTAGGCTTCTTGGGATGTGGTTGAGGCTTGGGATTCTTGGGCTTGGTAGTGTTTGGTGTGGTCTTCTTGGGCTGAGAGGGTCCAGGAAGAGAGTCTAGAGAAGAGTGGAGGTGTTTGGGCTTAGGAACCCAGATAGGCTTCTTGGGTGGAGCTTTGGGTGGTTCATGGATCACTCCATCCTTGGGCTGACAAGCCTGGGAGGTCTCAGTGGAGTGAGTCTTGGGATACCTCTGCTCTGGAGTCATTTTACTCCACTCCACTGCCCGGCTGAGGGCACTCTCAAAGTCAGCCTTGGTGTAGGTGTAACCTACCCCAAACCCATCCTGCCTCTTGAACTGCTGGATCATCATGCCAAGTTGTGGCTCTCTGGCACTGATCCAACTCAGGATAGACCGGAGGTAAAAGTTCTCATTCTGAGAATCAGCTAGCTCCTCTCTCAAAGAAGCTAGAACCTCCACCTGAGACAAGCAGGTCTCACACTCATTCTCTACTTGGACAGACTTCCCGGCTTTTAGCTTAATCAACTCCATTCTGAGAGACAGGCAGTTCTCACAGACAGTGGGTGGAACTGACAGTGTCTCAAGCTCTAGCCTAGTCTGGGCAAGCTCAGCTCTCAACCTCTCAACATCACCCAAATGCTCATCGCCCTTGGATTTCAGCTCAGCTAAGGCAGCTAGATGAGATGGGCAATCAACACAGGGTGCGACGACAGTGGCTTGAGCATTTTTCAGCCCCAGCTGAGCTCTTTCAAGCTCAGTGGCCAAAGCGTCCCTCTCATCAATCCTTTCTGTGTACCTGGACTTTAGAGTCGACAGGTCACACAGAAGCACCTCGCACTTCGGGCACTCACTGCTATCACCCAAGCAAGGGGCAGAGGATAGACTCTCAATCCTACCGTTGGCCACGGCAAGCTCACTCTCTAACTCATCTATCCTTTTCTTAGCCCCCCTAAGCAGTTTCTCCCGATATTTTAACTCCTGACGATTGCTCTCAAGTAAATCGACAATTTCGCGCTCATAAGATGATACCTTGCTATCGTCGTCGTCGAAGTCGTCGGAGGAGCTCTTTTCTTCTCTATCCCCAAGAGCCATGGAGCAGAAGCTCTTGCGGGATCTTCGGCGCTGGTGTGTGCGGCTCTTCGGCTTGTCTCCGAAAGCCATGAAGCAGAGGCCCGCCGGATCATCCTTGTCCTTCCCCTTCTTGATGGTAATCTCCTCATCACTTGAGCTCGATGAAGAGGAAGAAGATGTGGATCTCTTGGAGTAGCTCTTCTCCATCTCGGCGAAGAAGGCCTTGTCGCGCTTCTTGTTCTCTCGCCGGTAGTCCTTCAGGGCCTTCTTGAAGAACCGGGTCTTCGGCTTGCCCTTGGTGAAGGAGGGGCTCTCATGCTTGCCGGAGTCGTGGAAGCTGCTACCGGTGCCCTTCTTGTATCCACTGCGCTTGGGGCAGTCGGCGATGAAGTGTCCTGGATCACCACATTCAAAGCATCCGGATTTTGTGCCGTGTCTTTTGAACATTCTTTTATCATAGACACGACGCACCCGGTTGTTAAAGAGACACAAATCATCATCTCCCAACAACTCAAGCTGGTCCTCAGTGATAGACATCAAGGAGAACCCAGCACAACTCACAGCAGAGGGATCAACAGAAGGTGTAGCAAGGGCCAGGGATTTTGATCCAGAGCCAGTGAGATTTGATCTCAACTGGATATCTACCTCAGTGGCCTTCAGCTTGCTAAATAACTCAGAAATGGTCAAGGTATCGTAAGAAGTGCTCTCAACGATAGATGATACCTTGATCTCCCAGATCTTTGGGTCCAAGGTGTGAAGAACCTTGAGCGCCTGCTCATGATCTGAGACTAACTGAGCACCCTCAGCCTTGTTGTCCCGAAGCTTGTTAATGATCGACTGAAAGCGACCAAACAAGGCTTCAACAGATTCACCCGGCTTCTGTGTGAAGTTCTCATATTCACGCCGGTAGGTCTGATAGAGCCGAGCCTTGACCTGGGCTGTTCCCTCATGGTGTGCTTTGAGGGTAGCCCAGATCTCTCTCGCAGTGGAGAGATGACTCACACGCTCAAACTCAGTGGGACCTAATCCAGAAAACAAAATATTCACAGCCTTACTGTTGCTCAGATGCTGAGCAATGATACCAGCAGTACCGTGCTCAGCGACTGGCAGAATGACAAACGTGCTGTGAACGCAAATGTCCCATATGTCCGAACCCTGGCTCATGAGATAGGCTCGCATGCGAGTCTTCCAATAATTGTAGCCATAGGCTTCCAAGGACGGGACCTTGCCTGGAGACGTCATAGTCACTACTGGGGTTTAGAACCGGTTAAGGTATGGAAAAACCCTAACCTCGCTCTGATACCACTTGTAGGACCGAAAGTAGCGACCAGAGGGGGGGGTGAATGGGCGCCTTAAAAATTCTTTCGAATCTATGGCCTGTTCCCAATACCCAACGCACCTCAAAAATACTATGCAGCAGAAAGTAGACAGTAGGCCTAAGTCTAAAGGTTTCTAACCTAGAAGCAACTGATGATAAACAGTGTAAACCTAAAGTGGTGCAACTAGGCAGATAAACAAGTTGTAACAGGCCTATACTTCTCAATGAAATGATCTAAGTATGTATAGAGTGAAAAGAGAAGATACTGTCCAAAGTTGTCTCCTGTTCGGGTCTTGGCGAAGCCCCCTTCGCACGTCGAGGTCTGCTTCGGAGGTTGGTGTCGGAGTCTGTCCGAAATGCCGAAGGTGTCACTGTCTAGCCTAGTTCGAAGAAGTAAGAAGCGAAGTGTACTTCGAAGCGAAGTAAAAGCAGTGCCGGAGCTTGGTTCGAAGTAAGCACTTCGAAGACAAGACTTCGAACGCAACTTCGAGTCACGAGCTTCGGAGCGAAGTAAACAGTGTCGAAGCCTTCTTCGAAGTATACACTTCGAAGACAAACTTCGAACACACTTAGAACCGAAAGCTTTCGGAGCTAAACCTTCGAACACAAAAACTTCGAACACAACACACAAACAAACAACCTTCGAACAAAGAAGCGAAGTCTGTCAGAACAGACAAAACTTCGAACCCCACTTCGAAGCCTAACGAAGTGAGCACTTCGAACAGATAGATTCGGAGTATGCCAGTTCGAAGTATGCGATGATTTCGATACAGGGGAACTTCGAAGCTAGCAACTCAGACACAGAAACCGAAGTTCGAAAAAACTGAGCGAAGCCTTTAACAAGGTTCGATCGGAGCTTGCCTCACGGAGTTGAGGGGCTTCGGACAGAACCGAGCTTCGGCAGACACACCAGGAAAAGGCAAAAGAGACTGTCAGCTTCGATCAAAAAGCTGGGCAATAGAAGGTGAAAAGCTGCAGCCGAACACTGTAGCTACAGTAAAGCAGTACTATTTGCAACAGCAAGAACTAGTACTACCACCGTGAAGAACACACCCAGCCGAAGAAGCTTCTTCCCAAGAAATAAATACAGCAGCCCGAATCCAACTCAATAACTCTCCAAACCAACCAGATGCAAACAATAAATTCTCCAGGGACCAAGGATTAAAAGCATCCAAGAGATTTGAGACAAAATGAGCCACGAACAGAGGAGCACAAGGGCCTGGCGGCGCACACAGGAGAGAGAAGACAGGGAAAAGAGTGACCCAAAGAGTGGTATTCAATTTCAGCAAAAGGGTAGTCCAAACCCTAGGGGTTGGGGTCCTATTTATAGGCAGCCCAACACTAGGAATATTCTACCTGCCCCTTAGGGTTTTTACAGACTCAAAAATAAAGGAAAAGACTCTACTGCCCTTAGGTATTTTTACAGACACGACAGACTGACTGTGGGCCTAGAGTTACAGATGACTTATCCGGAAGCTAAGTTTTCGTAGCGACTACGGCTTCTCTTCTGGACAGTCGGATACAGAATCAATGGTTGTCAGTTTTACGCCGAAACTGACAAAGCCTCCACCAGCTTTGCACCAGGTACCCGGATTGGGCCGGCCCGACTCCGCAGCTCTCTCAGCCCGGCAATCGCTCACCGCCCGTGTACCTGAGTCAGTCCTGGTCAACAGCCCAGTGGGTCTTCTACTGCTTCTGGCCCATGCACCCGGATTGGGCCAGCCCGACTTCGCAGCCTCCTCTGCCCGACAGTCGCTCGCTGCCCGTGTACCTGAGTCACACGCGGCCCATGAAACAGCAGATCTCTTCTCTTCTTCAGTCCTCTTTGACTATCGTTGACAATGACTCATCACTTCTGGAGCCATGAGGCCCATGCTATTCAGCATGGCTCCTCAACGGCGTGTCGACCGGGTTCGCAAGAGGGAGGCCAGGACAAGCATTCAGGCGGCTCGAGGGGATCAAGAGCGGAAGTGGCTTGCTGGCGCTCGGAGTCACGAAGCGGTGTCACGAGTCAAAGGGCTGAAGAGGCTTTGTCGGTTTTTGCTGAAAACCGTCGAAACATTTATTGTTTTTGTTAATTCAATAAATAGGTGTCTAGTGTTAGTTTAAATTTTCAGTTTTGTAGTGTAACCTCTTGGTATAATTTTTGGAGTGGTTCTACTCTGAAATTATATTAAAAGGAGAGTAAATTTGTAATTTTACTTTTAGTTTTTATAGGGTAATTTTCAGAATTGTTAAATCTGAAATTACTAAGGGTCTATGTGTCAAATGGAGGCTTCTAGAAGTGGAGTTGGTAGGATATTATCCCCCATGTTGGCTGAAACATTTGAGACTTTTAAACAGCCATTTGCTGAGGAAAAAATGACAGAAAAATTTGTTTTGGATTGTGTTTGACGAGGAACAGTGTGCTGGAAGAAATTTTCGGATTGTGCACAGGAAAATCGGCAAGACTATTCACTGTAATCTCTGTTCCAGCGCAGGTATGCATTTGTGACTGAATTCGTTTTTGTGCTGCGTTTTCTGGAAATTATTGTGCAGAACATGATGTTGAAGTTTATATAACTTTTGTTGTGCATGATTTGAATGATCCATTTTCGAAAGTTTCAACATGTTTCTATGATGTCTTCTGAATTATTTTGCTGCTCAAAGTAGGCACCACAGTGCTGAAAAAATTATTCTGAAAAGTGGTTCAGTTTTGATATTGCACTTCACATGTTTGATGAAATGTTTATCAAGTGTTCATCATTTTTGGATGATCTTTGACTTGTTTCTTGAGTGATTTCATGATAGAAGATGGAGAACAAAAATTTTTGCTAAGCCTTTCAATCATAGACACTAGAGAAAAAGTTGTGAGAATTTACTTGACTCAGTTTTGAAATTCTGTTCAGCACTTGAAAAATATGAGTCCAGAATGAGTTAAAATAGCTAGTTTGTTGTTTTGAATTGTAGTCTTTTACAGCATGGTGTGGTTTGAATTCAAACAACATTTGCTATTCAGTTTTCAGGAATCTGAGACATAACATGTTAGTTTGAAAAAATTTGAGTGTAGTTTCAGAGAAGTTTTGAGAAGTCTGTGTTTTGGATAATCTCTGAAAACTTGATCAATCTGTAATCTGAAAGTTAAATCAAACTGTTTCTGAGTTGAAAATACTGTGTGAAAGGTTGATTGAGTTTTATGGTTGAAATTTGAGATGTGTAGTTCAGATATATTCGGTAGTTTGTGTTTGGCTATCTGTTTTGATTGGTTTCATTGATCAAACTTTAGTTCCAGAATTTCAGTTTTGTTCTCGGTGATTATTTCATTAAACCTGAAATCTGAGACTTTCTGAAATATATACAGAAATTTGGGAAGCAATTTTTCATTCAAAACCTGAGCAATCCTGTAGCGCTAGAACTCTGGACGATCTACAGTGCAACAAAAGGATTTTCAGAATCACAATAGTCTTTTCGGCAACCCTGTACATCATCCAGCGATCAGAAGTTTATCAACACATGAATTGATTCTAGAAGTTTCTCTTTCTAAATTGTGCAGCAGAAGTTTCTTCAGTTCTGGTTTTTTAAAATGCTTGTAGATTGCTTCATCATCTGAATTCAAAAGTATCTAAAGGTTTATGAATCAATTTCTTGTTCATCTCTTGAGTACTTGTTGTGGAATTATATTCTGAAATAGCATTTCAGTTCACAATTCTGAATCAGTTCTGCTGTTTGATATCCAGGGAGTTTCATTTTGTATCAGATTTGGTATTACTTTTTATTACATTCAGTGTTGGTGTTTCTCTGAACTCCGGGATAGTGAATTCTGTTTAAATTGAGTGCTTAGGTTTTAGATCCATTTTTAATTTTCAAATGTTAGTCTGTTTAGAATATTTCAATCTATTTGCTTGAGTTGCCTTGTGAAGAGAATTTTCAGTCTAAATCTGTTATCCTGGTGTTGTCGTTTTAAGTACAGTGCTTGTCGATATTGCTTTTCTTCATCAAGAAGTGCTAGAATAGTTGAATAGCTAAGCTGTGTATTGAGATATATCTTGAGATTTGAATGTCTTAATCTGAATAGAAAGTGCTGGATATTATCAAACTAGCTATAGTGTTTCCTGAATCAATTGTTTACTGTTTTTCTGAATTGGTTTGCACTACAACAAAACAGGGAACTTCCGTCGGCTTTGGACGACGGAAGTTAGCCCTTTCCCGACGGAAGAAGCTAACTTCCGTCGGCAAAACGCTAACTTTCGTCGGCCTTTGGCCGACGGAAGCGAGGAGACGGAAGTTAGCTAACTTCCGTCGGCGGCCCACGGAAGTTAGCTTCCGTCGGCTTGACGTGGCCGACGGAAGTTAGCGCCGAACTCTGCCACGTCAGCAGAGGGGCGCTAACTTCCGTCGGCCAGCCTGGCCGACGGAAGTTAGGGGCAGCTAACTTCCGTCGGCTAGTTCTGCCCACGTGGCCGAAACCAGCTAACTTTCGTCGGCTATGGTAAAAGCCGACGGAAGTTAGCTGATATTTTTTTTGTTTTTTCCTGGTTCCGCTACTCACACTCACATCCAACCACAATTTCAATCACATTCACAATACACATCCAAATTTACATTTCACATCCAAAATCACATTCAAACTTCACATATAACATCCAAAATCACATCTCACATCCAAATTCACATCCACACTTCACACATCACATCCAAAATCACATAATATAACTGAATTCACATCCAAAGTCACAGTACAACTCTGAATTCACATATAACATCCAAATTCACATACAAATTCACAAAACACAGCGAGAGCCACATACAAAGTCATATTTGTCCATATACTCACTGATCGCCCACATTTGGGTCGTGGGTGCCGCCGTTGCCTCCCGCTTCATCCACATTTGCCTCGGAGGCTCCATCCTGACCAGGCGTACGGAAACTCTGAAGAAATAGACAAAATTAGAGAACGAACTCAACTACCCCTCTAAACGCTAACTTAAGTATCTAGGAGGTACCTCAGGTGATGTAGGAGATAGTGGTGGTGGCGGGGAAGGTAGTGGTTGGAACATGGACATGTCAAATCCACTATTTTGCTGGGCTAGTTGCTACACATGTTGTAATGTAATCAGTTAGTTCTAAACCTATTTCTGAATACTTTTGAACTGCAACACTCTAAACTAAACTTACCTGGATCATCGCCTGTTGTTGTGCTAAGCAGGCGGTATAGTACTCTTGTTGTTTCCTGTTGTGCTCGTTTATCCACCTCATTTCCTCCCTCATCCGAACCATCTCCGGGGTTTCTTCTGAGCGACAACGGCTAGAGCCAACTCCAACGGAGCTCTGCGACGACTGAGCTGACTTCTGAGCTCTCACCACTCTCGAGTCAATAACTCCATTGAACATGGAGTACCTGCAACATTAACAGGGGTTAGTTACCATCACAATACCATACACAAAACATTAATAAAAACATTGTCTCACCGTCCATGGCTTTTGCCACCTCCGCTGGAGTACACGGCCATTTGGTCGACAGGTTCTCTCCGCCAATCATAGTCCTCTCCATGGAGTCGAACCATGTGTTCACCATACTGCGCCTGCAAAAAACATGTCCGATTAGCTAGACGCAGAAAAATGAAATTACGTAAACTCTTAATAACATCTCACCAAATGGTCCGTGGCTGTCTGGCTACACAAGACATCTGGCTGTGTAGGATCGCTTCTTTTGTGACCAGAGGTATACACCTCTATGTCACTTGGCACGTTGCCAGATTTAGCTTCCTGTACATTAGAAATGAGTTAGTCGCATTACAATATATCTATAGCTAGAGAGTGACAGAAGGAGGTCTTACCAAGCGTTTAGTGTGGCGAATATGTCCGTCGCCACCATATCTATGCTTCGGATCCGTCCCGCGGCATTGTCTTTTCTGCTCGAAAGTCTTCTTAAATGCGGCTGAAGACCAAATCTTGCAGAATTCGAAATATGCATCCTCGCGGTTTGCAAACCACGGAATCCTCACCTGAACAGAGATGCTATTTGTATTATATGACAACAAATCTCAACAATCGAAGATTTAAAAAGTTAGAATTGTTTACCGAACGGTATTCTTCTTCAGTCAAATAGATTGACGATGAGCCCGTCGCCTTGCTCATTCATTGCCCTAGCTTCTCCTTGTAGTAAGCATTGTTCGCTTGAATGCGGGCATACGAAATGGCGTCCTTCACCACCTTATGTGCATTGTTGTTGAAGACTTGAAGGGCATGGTTATGGTGATTGCCGACCTCTGGCAAGCAAAAGCGTAACTGCAAAAGTAATGATTAGTAAAGTGTTGTAACTCGAAAAGCCTAAAAGAAGATTGAAAAAACACATGCATACCCAGAAGTCATGAGACACCCCCCCTTGAGCAGTTCCATGGCGCCCGTCAGGAGCAAACCGGTACTGGTCCCATGTCTGGCATAGAACCCGCTCACCGGTTGGCATTGTCAGCACCCCTGGGTAGTGCAGACAACACAGGTTACCCAATATCTGGTTAACCTGCCTGACCCTCGAAGTGCCGTCAAACCGAGATTCAATCCAAGATCTAGAAATACATAATAAATAAAGTCAGTTTAGTGAAAGAAATTTTTTGAAAAAAAAGCAAAACAACAGAAGAGTATTACACTTACCCGTCACCTACAGGCATAATATCGATCTTCGCTCCACCGGAAGAGACTACTGGTGGGGCGACCAGGTGGCTCATCCTGAAAGATACTGAGGACCCACCGACAGCCTCAGCCCCTTCCTCCTGGCCCGCACCCTCCGGGAGATCCCCCAGCCCCACACCCTCCGGGTCATTCCCCAGCCCCGCACCCTCCGGGTCATCCCCCTGCCCCACACCCTCTGGGTCATCCCTCTATGCCGCACACTCTACGACATCCCCCTCCTGCCCCCCACCCACCGGATGATCCTCGTGACCCACGCTCTCCAAGTGTTCTTCCTCCTACAAAACAGTATTGAAACAATTAGTAATAGTTTATAACTGGCATAAAAAACAATCTGAAAGTTACCTCCTCATCTAGTTGAAATGCAATAGGCCGACCAATTAATGTCGGATCTATGCATCTCAGGAGCTGCTCTTGACGACGTCTGTTTAAAGAAGAGGAACTACCCTGGAATAGGGTGTCCTCCTGACTCGTCGGAGTACTCGCCGGAGTACTCGCCGATGAACTCCCCAAGCGGAAGAGCTTCCTCGTGACACTCCTCACCTTTTTCGACATCCTGTTCAAAATAAGCACAAACAAGCATTTATTAGTAAAGAAGGTTTGTACATATGAAAAAACATGTAATATGAAGTATATTGCATATGCATGTATGAAAACAATTACTTGTCAATTATCATCAAAATCAGGATCAATTTGTCCTTTTCTCCCCAAAGCATGCCATGTTACTTTTTTCTTCTTATGTTGGTGTTTCCTTTTCTCGGGAACTGCCACATCATTAGAATCGCCGAGAAAAGAATCTGTCGATGATTCTAACTCTACATTAAACGAAGTCGGCAATTCATCATCTTGGTAAACCTCATCGACCTCTTCAACCTCCAATTGATAAGCGCCATCACTAGGGGTGTGTAGACGTTCCCGAGGATTCACTTTGTAGACTACCCACCAAGCACTTAGTTTTTCACATGGCTACGATATATAATACACCTGCTTGACTTGGTGAACATGGACAAAATTATCGCAACCAGATAATCGTTCCACGTGTTTGACTTCAACCATCCCAAATTGGTTTTCACGAGTACCATGTTTAGGGTCGAACCAATCACAATCGAAGAAGACTACTTTAATCTCCTTATTCCTGGCAAAATTGTACTCGATTATATTTTTGATGATTCCATAATACATAGTTTTGTGTCCTTGTCCATCAATGACCCTTGTAACAACTCCAGTATTAGTTGTTGCCGCTAGAGGTTGATATGCTTCAAAAATAGTTGAACGGAAGCGAAAACCATTAACATCATAGCGACCGTAAATTTTGGCACTAATACTCCCGTAAGAGAGCTGTCGCAAGTCTATATGTACATTATCAGCGAGCACAAACTGCAAATCATAGGAGATTATAAGATAATTAACCTAGTAGAGTAAAACAATACGTGTCACAAAAGGTAAGGATTTACATGTTCTCTGAACCAAGTGAGGAAACTAGGCCCACCATTTACTCCTTCTCGACGCAATTTATCTAATTGCTTCTCCGTTGGTTGACGACCAGACGTCAAGTATTTCGAATCAAACATACTGTCAATATTGTAACGAATAGGTAAACAAACGGGTAGGTATAAAATTTGGAGGTAAAATATAAAACTAAAAAGAATCACTTACGCGAAATATTGTTCCATCTCTTCCATATTTGAGTACATGTAGAGCAAGGCATATGTTCATTCTTCCTGAGTTACATAATATGTCGTGGAGACACCAAGGGAAGAGGGTTAACCGAAAGGCCTGTGCCACGCCTTAGACACTACCACGGACCCTAGGCGCCCGCCCAGACACGCCTGGCGATCGCCTAGGCGCCATGGGCGACGCCTAGAAGCTCCAGGCGGGCGCCTAACTCCACCCAGGCGAGGCGATTCACCATGGCCAGCATTTAGAGGTGCGTTGGGTGATTTGATTAGGCCATCACATTCGAAAGAAAGTGTCAAGGAACCTATTCACCCCCTCTAGTCGTCATTCTGATCCCACAGAGTTAGGGCACCGAAGAAGAAGCAGTCTCTTCATAAAAACCCCTTCCGGAATGTCTATGGCTCCGGTTGTAGCCTTTGCCAAGATATTGGCTTGTGCGTTGTTAGCTCTTGGGATGCTTTGAACAAAAATCCCTTTAAATGCTGCTTCGATCTTACGGATTTCTTCTACATATTTGGCAAGTTGCGGATGCTGAACTTGAAAACTTTTATCAATGTGCCCTACTACAATTTGGGAATCTGTTTTTATAACAACTCTTGTAGCACCAAGGGCACATGCCTTGCGAAGACCTAGTAAAATTCCTTCGTACTCTGCAATATTATTGGTGGACTTAAAGTTGAGCCTTTCGGAATACATTGCTTTTTGCCCCGAAGGTGAAATTATCACTGCTCCAACACTCGCTCCGGATGCTTGAAAGGCTCCATCGGATTATATGGTCTATATTCCTCACTTGATTTTTCCGGAGCCCATATTGTAGATGGAGTCCATTCTGCTACAAAATCAGCCACTACTTGTGACTTGATTGTTGTTCTTGCTACAAGGAGATGCCGAAGGGTGCTAGCTCGATGGACCATTTTCCAATTCTCCCTGTAGAATCTTTGCTTCGAAACATATCTCTAGAGGATAAGAAGTTGGTACAATTACATTATGTGCTAGAAAATAATGTCGTAGTTTCTTTGAAGCCATCACTAGAGCATAAGTGAATTTTTCCAACTCGGAGTATCTGGTTTTTGCTCTGGATAAAGCTTTTGATACAAATTATACTAGATTTTGTACCAACTTCCCATTGAAATCCATTGCTCGAACAAGGACCGCACTGACAGCGGAGCCCATAGCTGTAAGATAAAGAAGAAGAGTTTCATCTGAAATGGGCACGGTGAGTGTTGCAAGGTTGCTCAGTTAATCCTTAATATCATCAAAACTCTTATGGCACTCCGGTATCCATGCAAAATCCTCGGACCCTTTCAAGGCTTTGAATATTGGGAGGCTACACTCTGCGGACCTTGCTAGAAATCTGCTAAGTGCTGTGAGGCGTCTGATAAGCTTCTGAACTTGCTTCAAGTTTTCCGGTGGAGCCATTCTTTGCAGTGCAGTTATTTGAGTTGGGCTAGCTTCGATCCCCCTGCTCGAAACTAAATATCCTAACAATTTCCTAGCTTGAGCTCCGAAGATACATTTTTCGGGGTTGAGGCATACTCCACATGCTCGGAGGCTCTCAAAAGTTTCTGCAAACTCTAGACTATGCTAGTGCTTTAAAGCACTTTTTATTACAATATCATCCATATAGACTTCGACATTACGGCCTATTTGGTGACCTAGAGCTTCAGAAATTAATCTTGAAAAAGTTGCCCCGGCGTTTCTCAAGCCGAAGGACATTCTTACATAGCAAAAGAGTCCCGAAGGAGTTACGAAACTTGTCTTTATTTCATCTTCGCATTTAACCATGTTTGATGATATCCGGAGTACGCGTCGAGGAAGCTCAAGAGCTCCGAGCCAGCAGTGGAGTCAACTAACTGATCAATACGGGGCATGGGGTAGGGGTCACGTGGGCATGATTTATTCAGGGATGTAAAATCAATGCACATACGCCACTTTCCGGAAGCCTTTTTCTTGATGAAGACCGGGTTGGCTAACCACTCCATATGAGCCACTTCTCTAATGATCCCGGCCTTCAACATTTTTTCCACTTCTGCCTTAGCAAGGCTTGCCCTCTTTGTTGATAATTTGCGGAGCCCCTGGCGAACAGGTCGAACCTTTGGGTTGACAAGTAGGCTATGCTTAATGATACTTCGGTCAACTCCCAATTCTCTTTAACTACTTCTTCTAATGAAGTAGCAATTTCCAGAGTCAATTCTCTTTAACTACTTCTTCTAGTGAAGTAGCAATTTCCGGAGTCAATTCCTTGCCAAACCGGATGGGATAATCTTTGTCGTCCTTTACAATAATCTTCATTAAAATTTCTCCTTCAGGGCTTGGCCTTGTGGAGGACATCTTTGCTAATTCACTTGATACAGGTATATCCTCCGAATGGTCTAGCACATTATTTATTTGTCTAGGATCAAGAGGTGGACCATGGCCGTATTCTGCCCTTCGTGCTGCAGCTTGGTCACCGAAGACCATAAGCACTCCTCCTTGCGTGGGAATCTTGAGGCATAGATAATTATGATGCGCCATGGCTCCGAATTGATTTAACATGCCCCTTCTAAAGATCACATTATAGGCATAGGGGGCATCAACTACATCGAAAATCACCTCCTCCGTTCTGGCTAAGAGCCCCTCTCCGAAGGCAACCTTGAGACCTATTTGGCCATGGGCATCAAGAGGAGGTTCTGCGAAGCCTTGAAGTGGATGAGCTGTTGGGAGGAGATGTTTCCGCGGGATGCAAAGCTGGTCGAAGGCCTGAACAAAGATAATATCCGCAGAGCTTCCGCCATCAACCAACACTCTCCGAACTTTCATTCCTGCAATATCAGTGGTGATAACAAGGGGTCTGCATGAGGAAATTTTATACCCATTGCATTAGCTGCAGAGAAAGATATAGGCACATGGGACCACTCGGGCATTTTAGCAGCCGATGAGGAGGTCCCAATATGCCATACTTCACAAACATACGCCCTCCGTTGCCTTTTTGACATGCTTCCTAGGGTTCCTCCTCTAGAGATGGGAAGAACCACTCTTTTTCCTCAGTCTTGTGTATCTTCTTGCTTTGGAGGTGGCATAAAACTGGCCACCGAAGGTTGCCTTGGGGGTTCAAAGTTGTCTACACGTCTGACGGTCTGCACCGGCTCCGGACGTGCCTCGGGAGGGGCCCGGTAAGTAGTGCCTCGACCATAACTCCTTTCGAGGTACTCGCTCCTCAGGGCTAGTATAGACTTACATGCATCGGTAGCATGGCTTCAGTTCTCACCGTGGACACAGTAGAAGAAGGCATGGCCATTGCCAGCCGGCTTCCCTGGCGGCCTCCAGCCGCTGACCTTGCTTCCCGAAGCTTGTGGATTCTTGGGGGAAAATTTGGCATGGAGGGAGCAATGTTCAAAACTTCGGAGCGAGGATGCTTCTGCCCTCTTCGCCTGTCATGTAGATTGTCGAAGTGGTACCCTTGTGAAGGAGTTGAAGTTTTCACTTCAAGTTTAACTTCTTGGATGGTTGGAGGAGACGAAGCCGTCCTTTGGAGCCATCCTTCCTTCGACCTAGCATATTCCTCAAAGTAATCCATTAATTGTGCTACTAAGGAAATATGCTTCTGATGAAGCTTGTCGAGGAGGCCTGCATTTGTGACTCCTTCCTGAGCCGCATCAACCACAGATGATGCGGACAACCCTCTTATTTCCGACTTCGTATGAGTGAAGCGCTTAAAAAACTGCCGCAAAGTTTCTCTAGGTTGCTACTTCACCTAAAAAAGACTTGCAGTGGACATAGGGGGCACAAATGTACCCTGGAAGTTACTTATGAACTTCTTCCTTAGCTATTCCCAAGACTTAATTAATCCTGGTTTCAAAGACTAGAACCAATGCAGAGGAACTCCTTCAAGCGCAAGGGGGAAGCATTTCACCACTATATATCGAACCCCTCCTGTAGCTTCGATTGCTAATGCATATGAACGGGAAAATTCTCCTGGATCTTCCCCAGAGTACTTACAGAGCTTCGAAGTTTTAAACTTTGGGTCGAAGCGCACCTTTTGCAAGTCAGGGTGTAACGGAGATTCATTATCAAAAGAAGCATTCTCAGTGCTTCTTATAATCTAAGAGGCTCCGGGATAAAAGGTGAGGTCATCATCTTGGGGAACCTTCGGAATGACAGGGGTAGCTTGGGGACGAAGTCTATCTGCGGCTTCCTGCCTCTACCTCGTCACTTCGGCCTGAAGATGGGCCATCTAGGTCACCACATCGTCAGGAAGATCTTCATTTCTTCCGGAGGGGACTTCCGGGTCTTGAGAACTGAACAAGTCAGTTTGGAGCACAGTCGGAGCCACATGAGAGGCTCCGTCGGTTTGAAGCATAGACGAAGTCTCTAGAGGGGCTTCGTATGTTCGAGGAAGAGAATTTGTTTCGGGAGTCTGAGTTGGGGGACTACAAAAGGTCCTCTGATCTCGACGGTATTCGAAGATCTCAACCTAGAGATCCTAGAGGACCTCTGGAGGGGACTAGTGCCTAGCCTCTGTTTAGGAGGCATTGCTCTAGAAAGTGATTGGTAGAGAACAAAGTTTTTGTACTAGGTTCCCCATGGACGGCGCCAACTGTTGGCGTAAAATATTACGCTAACAGGTTTAAGAAACTAAGTGTATAACAAACGAAGTACTTGCTTGATTAAACTATTTCAAGCCTCCGAATATGGATAATAGCCTGAGATAGTTCGAAGTGTGTATTGAATATCTGAGTATTCGATGCCTGTTACAGGGCAAGAAGGGGGGTATTTATAGGTAAAACCTCTGAGGAAAAGACCTTTTTACCCCTCAATTACAACCGACATAGTGAAAACTATTTCGCTATCCCAAATAGGGTTAATATGGTAAAATACATTCGAAGGATGTCGATAAAGTTGACGTCCCATCCTTCTGGTTGTTTCCCATTCCGAAGGGGAAGCCTTTCGGAGGATCCCTTCAGATCGGAGCTTGGATGGACCCTCCGACTTCAAGTCCTTCATCCCAAAGACAAGTCTTGGGCTCCGAGATTATGATTTGCTGTTATCTTGGAATCTTGAGGATCACGAGGATGAAGTATTTTTCCCCCAACAATAGCTAAAAATAATAAAACCTAGTCAAATCGGCCAGAACAGGGCCGGTTCAACCGATGGCCCTAGCGGTCGAACCGGCCAAGGGAAGCCTATCGGACCGGAGCTCTACCACCAGTCGGACTGGCGATGTGGAGAACATGCCGAAGGGGCTTTGGCGCGAAGCGACCTCTGGTGCGAAGTGTTAGCCGAAGGGGGCTCCGGCCTTCGGTCGGTCAGACCGGAGGGTGAATCCCAGTCCAACCGAGGGTGTGTGAAGGGTTCCCTTCGGAGTGCGTCGCGGAGACAACCGAAGGGGGTTCGGTCTCCCAGCCAGTCAGACCGGCGTCCGGTGCCCGGTCGAACCGAAGGGTACCGATGCCCCTCGGGGGGTGGCCTCCGGCGTTGACGCGGAGTGCCCCGAATCCCTCTACGAGGTCCGGTCGGACTAGCCTTATATGGCTGGTCAGACCGCTGCGCACCAGCGCTACGGGTGATGGCGCGGCACGGGCCGATCTGATCAAAGGTGGCCTTCGGTTGGACCGACGTCTCTTGGAAACGATCTCCGTGGCTCCAGCGACCGTCTTGACGTGGATGGATGGCGACCAAACTTCTTGGAGAAGATGGTGACGATAAAACACCATAAAAACACCAGAAAACTAGGGGTAATTCGGCCAAGAGACTGAATTACCGGTATAAACCGATAAAAACGATAAAAACTCGTACGAGGGCGAAACGGAAGGTTTTCAGATCAAACCCACAAAGAACTCGCGATCACGTGGCGAAGTACGGATAATTTGATGATCAAATTGCCAAAGGGCTACTGCTAGGAGTAAAGTAATGCTAGGTAAAAACGTAGATTGAAAAGTAAAGGTACGATTCAAAACTAGGGTTTTGAGTTGATCTGTGGAGATGCCCTTTGAATCGGCCTCACCCCTATATTTATAGGGGCTGGTCTCAAGTTTACCCGACTCCTAAACTCAGTATGATTCAGCCAAAAGTGGTTAGGATTTATTTATAGATAAAAACAATCCAAAATCAAACTCTATCTCTAACTCTAGACTTGGGCCGGTCTGATCGGGGCCATTGGGCCGATCTGACCGTGCCTACATGGACGGTTGGACCAGCCTACTATGGTCGGTTGGACCGACCTGTGCCAGGGAAGGCATATTTTCGATCTAAATTAACAAAACTTGATATTTCGACAATTTCAACCATTAATGTCAAATTTGTAGACATGTTATGTTAGTATTTTTTCTGTTTTTATTTTTAGTCTGAAAAAATATTTAAAGGGTGTTTTAGGAATATTTTGTTTTTAATTTGTATTTTGGCAGCCTATAAAAAAGCCCCAATACCTTAGGATTTACAACCTATTTTTTCAGTAATTACTGTAGCAATATCAAAACTTTGGTCAACTTTTATTTTAGAGTTCAATCTCTCTTTTCGGTTGCGCCGCCACTCCGGCTGTCTTGATTCTTCAGAAAATTTATCGCTGTCTGTGTGTGATGTTCGATTGTGAATCCTTTTAACTCAAATACCGATACATCCAGCGCACATGAATATTATTCCTTCTCGATTTTCGTGCCATCGAATTTTTGTTGTGTATTTTTCTTGCGAGTAGCTCCTGTATTTGGCCTACATCATGGAAGAATGAACTGCACGTGGTTCTTGTGTCCAGTCAGATCAACAGATCACCATCCTCACGCATCTGCAGGTGCTTATTGTTTTTTTTCTCCATGCCAGACTTGCGCACTGCAGTCCACAGTCTGTGGTTATTAATTTATCTTGAAATTAGTGCTGTATTTCTAGTTGATTAATTTGCTTAAGGATTTCCTCATATATTGCCTGGGTTTCTTCGCTATTTTTCTTTCTAAAAGATAAGTGCTGGTTTTGCCGCTGCAGACCTGACTGCGAACGATTTCTCTGTCGTTATTTCCTTCTATCGATCCAGTTTTCTCCGTTTCTTTTCTCCTAGGCGGTCTTGGATAGTGTGTCTTTGCCTGCCGGAGCGCTTGGCCCGAGGCTTTCACCTCAGCGCTTAGACGCGTCCTGACTTTTTGTAGGGATGGATTCGGATCGGATACAGATACAAATGAATTTGGATAGCACTAGGATTTGAATGTTTTCAGATACAAATACAAAACGGATATTTCAAATACGAATACATATTTGGATGTTTACTCGATTTTAACTCGAAATGTTCATCATTTCACAAAATATCCAAAAGTTCAAAGTGCCCAATATCGTGACAAGTCTCGTATTTTTTAGAGTTTATTTGATTTTTTAGAATTAAAAAAACATTAATCTCCGCATTAACTATGTAGTGTCGTAACATAGATTTTTTAGACTTTATTTGATTTTAGTGCATTATTTTGGGTACTTGCAGTTCAAATTTCACATATTCCAATTTAAATTCTAAAAACACAATTAATGAATTAAAATAGAAAATGGATCTAGAAAAATACAAAAGTTTTATATGGAATGAGAAATGTTTTATTTTGATTATAAAAAAGTTTCAACTTCAAATAAGCATTTAACCATCAATTTACTTTAAATCATAGCCTATTACTTCTCAAAACTATAATTCATCTCAAGAGAATCTCAGGTTTCTTAACATCCTACATGATAAATTTCTTGAAACATTTTCAAAATTTTATCATAATATCTACGTATAATATTATAACACCAAGACAAGTCTCGTATTTTTCATACTTTATTTGATTTTTTATAATTAAAAAACCCTTAAGCTCCACAGTACTGATGAAGTGTCATAACATATTTTTTTAAACATTTCTTTAAATTTAGTGTATAAGAAATAAAAATAGACACAAAATAGTAAATATGATTTTAATTTTAGTTCATTATTTTAGGTACTTGCAGTTCAAATTTCACATATACCAATTTAAATCCTAGAAATACAATTAATGAATTAAAAATAGCAAATGGATCTATAAAAATACAAATAAATTATATGGAATGAGAAATGTTTTATTTTGATTATAAAAAAAATTCAAGTTCAAATAAACATTTAACCATCAATTACTTTAAACCATAACCTATTACTTCTCAAAACTATAATTCATCTCAAGAAAATCTCACATTTCGTAACATACTATATGATAAATTTCTTGAAACAATTTCAAAATTTTATCATAGTATCTACGTATAATATTATAAAACCATGACAAGTCTCGTATTTTTCAGACTTTATTTGATTTTTTTATAATTAAAAAACCCTTAAGCTCCACAATACCGATGAAGTGTCATAACATAATTTTTTTTAACATTTCTTTAAATTTAGTGGATAAGAACTAAAAATAGACACAAAATTGTGAATATGATTTTTCTATAAATTTTAGTGCATTATTTTAGGTACTTGCAGATCAAATTTCACATATTCCAATTTAAATCCTAGAAACACAATTAATGAATTAAAAATATAAAATGGATCAATAAAAATACAAAAAATTATATGGAATGAGATATGTTGTATTTTGATTATAAAAAATTTTTTGTTCAAACAAACATTTAACCATCAATTTATTTTAAACCATAGCTTATTAATATTAACTAACTTAAGTATTACATAATTATATAAATAATAAATAAACCATTAATATAGTTATAATATATCATCTTGAGTCTAAGTTTAATATGTATGAAATCCTAAAACGAATACGGATGTATCCATTTTCATATCCACATTCAGCAGAATTTAGATATCCGTTTCCATATCCACATTTGTAAAACGAATCCGGATGTTTCCGAATGTTTCCGAATGTTATCCGTATTTAATTCGGATACGAATACGGATATACATATTTACAATTATTCGAATACGAATACGGATAATTCGGTTATTCTGACATCCATATCCATCCCTAGTTTTTACTCTCTTGCGTGAAGACAGCTCTGTTGCCCAAAGTTTACGACGTGTTTGGTTTTATAAATTAAAATTTGGTTCGTTTCATATCAGATGTTTGAACATCAAATTAAATGATTAAAAATAAATTAATTATAAAAATAATTGTAGAATAATAGGATAATTCGTAAGACGAATTTATTAAACCTAATTAATTCATTATTAGCAAATGTTTACTGTAAGATTATATTGTTAAATCATAATGTAATTAGGCTAATTAAATTTGTCTCGTAAATAATCCACCAATGACTACTTTTTTTCTAATATTTTCTCTGGGCATCGACTGCAGTGATTGACATCTGATTTTCGAGGCTGGGAGTTGATCGGTCTATGATCGAGTCGTGCTAAGTACCTGGCTGTTTTTATCTACCGGTGTCGTAGTGATTTTGATCATGGTTCTTTCACCGAGTGCTGTGAGCACTCTGTTTATTTTTACCTCCCTTGATTACTTTGTGATTTGGATTAAAATTGCCTCGGGTTGTGTGAAACGAATTAGGCTTCTGATAGTGCTATACTTTGATTAATCATAGTGGATTGATTTGCGTATTATTTAAATCTGTGATTTTTGTATCCATTAGTATTGGTGCGTTTTTTGGTTACTTTGACATACACGTGGTCTGAGAGATCTACTTTACTCCAGTGCAGGTTCTACGTTATTAGAAAAAGGGTTCAATGCATGCCAATCAGTTTGACTCTGCAACTGACAAGGAAATAGAAAATATAACATTAGTAGCATGGTCTATCGGCTATCGAGCCGATTAGCACGACGAGGATGGGATATTCGTGGAATATAATGTCGATCGGTCATAAGATTGATGACCTAGGATAAAGCGATCGGGCGAGCGTGCCATCGGCCGATAAGATAAACAGTGTTGTAGCAATTGCTTTTGCTATAAACAGGTTTTGTAGTGTGGATAGTGTATAAAAGAGTGTCAACCTCGAGAGGAGTTCATGAGGGAGAATTTTTATACTGGTTCAGGCCTCTTTAGAGAATAATAGCCATACATCTAGTTCATAGTTATTTCTTGGGTTTTCCCCTTTTTACAAGGGTACTGCCCTACTTTATAAGGCAAATATCAAAGGAAAGATCCATTTTACCCTCTACCTACAGGGCCCTAGTTACAAAGCTACGTAGGGGTAAAAAGGATAAGTCTAAACCAGTGCTAGTGCCAATATAAGGGGCATGGGCCTCTAGTTTTGGCGTTTTACACTGTGGTGGTTTCACGATATTTTACATTTGTGCTGGAGCATGGCCTAGAGGCTTCTGTTAGGATGGATTCTCAAAGAGGGGGTTGCTGAGGTCCTCGGAGGGGGCCTTAGAGAGGACTCTAGAGAGGACCTTGTAGAAGGCCTCACAGGGGCCTCGTTTGACATTAGAGATCCAGCTTCGGGTCTTGTGGCTTCTTGAAGTAGTCTTCGCAGTGGCCTTCGGAGCAGGCTTTGCTCGAGGTGACGAGGCCATGGCCTGCTACCGACTTTGTTAGTCCAGCGGGCTTCGGCCTTGCTATAACGGTAGCGTTAAAAGAAAAAAATAAAATAGAAAAAAAATTATAATAATAAGTAAAATAGTACTTTGGATTTTTATAAAATAATTCAAAACTATGAAAAGTTATTTTTACAGAATTTTATACTCGTTTTTCTTTTTTTAAAATTTTATTTCTCTCTTTAAGTTTTCTTTCTCACTTACACATGGGACCCACATGTCATCACCTTCCTCCCACCCTCCTCTCTTTTCTCTCTCTCCCACTTCCACCATGCACGAACAACTTCCTCCCCATGGCAACCGTCGGCCGTTCCACTTCCCCCGTCGCCCACGTCGCGTTGGGGCCGCACCCACGACACCGGAACTGCCATCCCCTCGAGCACCATTTTATTTGGCCGTTCCCTCTCTTCTCCATTATGTTTCCCCCACTTTCCAACATTTTTCTCCTTCGAGATCTCCTTCCTCGCCGTAGATGTGTCATCGTCGTCGTTCCCCAGTGAGAACTCCTCCCTTTCCCTTTTGTTGTACCTAGACTTGTTGTCGCCGTCGTCGTCGTCATCGCCGTCTTGGTGCCACGCCGGCTGCGCGCCCCGTCCCCCGCCGGCTGCTGGCCACACCACGGTGGCCCCACCGCAGTGGCCGCGCCACATGCGTGCTGCCACCCGCCGGCCACTGGCCGCCCACACGCGCTGTCCTCCGGCCTCGCGCCGCTGGCACGCACCGCGTCGTCTGCGCTGGTCCAGCCAGACCGAGCCACCCTACACTCTATTTTTCCAGTTTTGCGATTTAACCCTCTGTTTTAGGTTATTTAAATTCTGTTCTGTTACTTTAGTGTTCTAGCCTCTCTGTTTCAGGATAATTTTATTCCGTCGTGCACAGTAGTACTGTTTCGGCTAAAAATGGATCTAAAATTTCTAAAATACATAACTAATTCATCCTAGCTCTGTTTGGAGTGATTCAAATTGCTGTGTTTTCATAAAATTGCAGAGAATCTAACTATGCATTTATTTTGTATTGTTCATGTGTATTGATGTACTATTTTATATTAATTATGTATGTGATCGCGTAGACGCTACCGATTTCGTACCTCCGGAGGGCTACTTCATTGAAGATCAAGCTTTCGCGGACCAAGGTAAGCTACCTGAACAATTGAACATGTTTAAATCCCTTTTTTCATAAGTTATTTTGATTTAACTTAATGCATGATTATTAGGACTATAATATGCTATTATTATTGTTTAGCTATACCCACTGTGTTAATTATGGCCCCGTGCAATTATATCATGCCTTTTGTCAACTTAGGTAAATTTTGGTTCAGCTCGTACCTTAATAAGGGTTGGGTTGATCTATATAAGGAATACTGCTTAGCCATGCTTAGTTTAACTAGACTTTTTAAATGGGGAATTATTCATCTCTTTAATGACAGATGTTGTAACTTTCATGTCGATTAAATTGTACCCTACGGTAGGGTTACTACTGTTAGTGGTTTGGATTAAAACTTGACCAATTAAAATATTGAAAGGGCTGGTTGTGGGTGCATGCTAGTTTTTTGGGATGTCGCACCCATGGCGATTAAGGACCGGTCCTTGGCTACTGTTGCAATGCATTTTCATACTACCACAAGTATAATGGGTACGGCCTAGCATAGAGTATTACCTGTACTTGTTTACAACACCAGTGGTATGATGTGTGATAGTTTGTGGTGGGTCGCACCCCTAGGCCTGAATGTCACTTGGCGCAAGAGGGGGATTACTCGACTAGGGTTGGCCCTACGGGAAGTGAAACCTTAGCGGGTGTTTGTATGTTTGTATGGTATATGATGGGCCTTGGCATAGGCTTGGGTCGGGGTACAATGGTGGTATCCTAATGTTAACCGAGACTGTGCCTTGTGGGTAAAGTTGTACACTTCTAATCAGAGTCAAAATCTATTTGAATAGTCGAGCCCACGGTCCAGGGCGGGCAAAGTGATGTTTTCACGGTTAGAATAACCATCCACTTTAATTATAGTATGATGGTTGGGATGAGATCTAAGGATCCCGCAGGTGGTGGTAACTTGCCAGTGCAGGTGCACTGCTTGGATTGTAACTTGTTCATCGCACAATCTTTATTATTTGTAAATGTTTTACAATTGTTTTAACTGAAAATCAGCTTTACGCAAATGAACCCTATTATGCCATCCTTGTTATTCCATTGCATTATTTTCATCATTTTAGGTGGCTTGTTGAGTACCAATGTACTCAGCCCACTATTTCAAACCTCTCCAGAAGTTGAAGGGATCTACTTAGATGAAGACAAAGAGGAGGCGTGAGGCTTGGCTGCACTCGAGCGCTTGTGGGGAAAAGGCCGTTATCCGCTGCTTGTGTTTTTCTTAGTAATCTCTGTTCATGCCGTTTAGGCCATGTACACGACTATGTGTAATTACTTTTAATCCGCATGGAACTCTGTTATATCTACTTGTTATTGTGTACCCTGCCTTTTCCTGGGACAGGGACTTAATCCACAAAGAGTTCGGGAAGGTATTATTCCCGGGCTTGACACTTGTAGAGGCCTCAGAACCCAAATGTCATTTGGCCCCTGTTAGGGAAAGCCATCTTCCCCAACAAACAGTGAACTGCGCAGGCCAACGGATGCTTTTCGGATGACTTATAAGATATATCGTGGTATCGAAGATAACCCATCGGCTTAGACTCTGACGGAAATAAATAAAACGTGCCGGATAACAAGTCTATATCATGAAAACCATCACAATAACTAGATTAGACCTAATCAAGACAATATCTAGTCACGATGATCTTAATAATATATCGAATAATCGGGCATGCTTTATTTAGATGAACGGTATACAACATGAAAGAGATGTAATAGCAAGATATGTCCGACTTAACCGATGAAGCCTAAAACTATCACACCTAGATCACATCAATCTAAGAGATCAAACTGAACTGATGCAGCGTTACACCTAGCTAATACACCGAGAACAACCGACGACCATACTGTTTCAATGTTCACCTGAAGAGATCAAACCGAATTGATGCAGCCATGAGGATACTGATCTAATCGGTACAAACGTCGAGGTTGGTGGGACTCACTTCTTCACTGGAGATCGAAACGATACAGCTCAGCTCCAAGTGCCTTATCCCACCGGAATAAACCTTGGATACCAAGGGTGGCGACGCGCCGAGTAATTGGTTGATAGAGATGTGTTTTTCTAAGCTAACTAGGGATACATATTTATAGTCCGGAGACTTGCCGTCCATGTACTCTATCTTAACTGATTCCGGATAATCTTAATCTTCTCTTTTCCGCACCTTATCTTCATCGGATCATTTTGCGTCTGATCATCTTATAACAATATGGACGAGCTTCCTTGACTTTCTTTGACCGGACTTCTTTGACTTCTATTGATGGTGCGACATTTTTAGTGGGCCTGGGCTTTACCATATCTTGACGTCAACACATGCCCCCTAGTTTTGGAGTATCAATAGGCTTTTGATGCTTTGAAACTATCAACAATTATTATGTCTGCTTCCGCGTCTTATCAAACATCTTTTCGCACGATCTCTTCACTTTAATTACCAGACAAAACCCTTCATCTTCCAATGTTTTCACACTTCCCTAGAGTTCTGACTTTTTCTCATCATCTTCCAACCATCCATAACTGCACTAGGGTAGTTTATAAACTCCGGTCGCTCTTCCTTTCTTCTTCACGCCATTGCTTACTCTTGGTCTTTACAACTTTCACCATTCATCCAGTCCTAGCCATCGCTCGCCACCTTTCTCTTTGCTAGCGCAAGGATGGCCACCATTGGGGCGATCCCCCTAGTAAGCCTCTAATTTTCTACCTCTAGCGTACTGATTACCCCTCACCTTCTAATCTTATTTTTATTTGGCAGGGCTTGCAGAACCAGACCTTCATTCCAATAGCCACGCATAGTTGGACCGAAATAGGCGACCAGAGGGGGCTGAATGGGAGCTTTTTAAAAATTCTGTTTTGCTGAACAAGCTTTGAACACATCCTTCGAAGTGTCTGGTTCAGAGGTATCGAACACACTCCGAACACAAACTTCAATTGGGGTAAAAGTTCGAAGTTCAGAACATTTGCTTGCACTCAGAAACCCAAAAATGCGCTGAACTCAGCAAAGATAGTGCAAGCTCCGTACACGAGGTGCCTTCGAGCAGGCTTCACACTACTGTACTTCGCACACGTACATTTACCTCTGTGGGCTCCGAACAGATACTTCGCACTAGTAACTGGTACTAGGCTCCATACTTCGGAGATCAGAGATTAGACAGAAAACTGACTGCACTGAGAACTTCGACTTATGAGAAAAGACCAGACCTTGAATCCACACTTCACACAGTGCTTCGCTAGTAATCTATGAGGGCTTGCCTCTGATTTAAACAGAGTGAACACACTCAGTCACTTGCAAAAATCGCATAGATGAGAGGAAAACACACTTCTTCGGAGTTGAACTAGAGGAAGAATTCGTTGACAGAAAATGAAGTGAAACGCAGAGAACCCAACTCATCCAGTGCAAACTATAGATACAAGTTCAAGCAATAGATGAAAAACAAAATGGAAATTTCATTGCAAGAACATGGAACACAAAACTCACACGTACAAAGAACACTTCATGGCGACTGACCAAAGCTACAGGGAAAATAGAAGGTTCTAAAATGGAGTCCATAGTATTACCCTAGCCCCTAGCCTGCCTCTCATTTTATAGGCACTACTCTAACTTGTGAATAAACTACAATGATCCTAGGGTTTACATTGTTTTTTGTCTCAGCCAGACATGGGGGTACAGATGGTAGTCTACTTTATTTGAAGCTCCTTTTGTCAGCTTCGTAGAGGAGACAACATCAGTTTTTGTAGAGCAGACACGATCAGCTTTTGCAAAGAGGAATCTTCAAGAGCCCCCTTCGCACACGAGGTGTGTAGAGGCTTCGGTGACACGCTTCGAACCCGAAGGCCTTCGCTTCACCGAAGTCAGTCTTTGATACAATGACTATTTTGAGCCGAAGCCGTCAAAGCCCTTGAGCCTTCGCACCATCACCTTTGGAGTGGACCACCACGGCTTTGTAGCTACTGTCAGCTCGAACTCCGTCAGTCCGTGTACCGAAGCCATGCATGGCCAAAGTACCTCAAGTTAGCCACACTCTGAAGCCCCACTTTCGAAGTATCTTCACCACCTTCCGAAGTCCCTCCTTCATCCAAGGTCTCCTCATGAAGCACTTCCATAAGCACTCCTTCGTAGTGTCTCTGCACAGAGCACACTCCAGAAGAGCCTTATGCGAACCATGCCTTCGATGCACTTCGACTTCTGAGAACTTCGTTAGGTGTCCTTCCAAGTGTCTTCGACCGGAGCACACTTGGGAGCCTCGCCTCATTCTAGGGGAATTTGTCCGCCAGCCTTCGAAGTTACTCCTTCGGAGTCACCCTTCGAAGTGCCTCACCTTCGAGGACTTTGCCTCGGGGTACCTTCAACCAGAGCCACCCTCCGCACTTTCTTCCTTCGCCTAGCGCTCCTTGACCCGAGGACCGACCTTGACTCCATGCAGCCTCCGTGTCCGAGCTACCCGCTCGCCTCGCATCAAGCCTCCTGCTTGACCCAGGTTCACTTGCTGCGAGCTATCCTGTCGCCTACGAAATCCCACCTGCACACCACCGACAAGCAGACAAGTGTTTCCAGTACCCTAGAGACTTCTCTGGGTAAACAAACTCTAGTACACACTCTGGTGTACCACCCAAAGTACTGAGCCCTTCGGTAGAGACTTCTCATCGTATTTTGCTAGATCGCTCCGACAGACATACTCCGCTGCAATAGCTATAGCAAACACATAACCTTTGGTAAACCACCCCCGAATCCATTTAGAGGGACCCCTTCGCTCAGAAGAAAAACTTGTCAATCACTCATCACAAACTTGAAACCAAGGCAAATCTCAACTTGGTTTCTCAATCTCCCCCTTGATGAGTGCATTGACAATCAAATGCAAGTTCAGGAAAAATTGAATTTTTTTAGCACATGAGTGACCATAAAAACTCAGAAAAGAGCCTAATCATGTCACTTGATAAAATAATCTCTTCCTCCTTGACTCATGAAAAGCCATTTGGCAATAACCCCCTTCGACAAAACATCTCTTCTCGTGAGATAAGCAGCAAGATCTCTTCCTTTGGCATAAAAATTCTCTCCCCCTTTGAACTTCATCACTTGTTCTCCCTATTTGGTAGGCAACAAGGCATTCTCTCCCCCTTTGGCAATGCAAGAATCAAGGAGAAATAAAAGATGCAAAGCTTCGAAATGATGAAAAGTGTGAAGAAAAATAGTGCAAGAATATGCCAAATCATAATGTCAGGCTCAGATGCTCAGCTCAAGTTAACATATTCGAAATTCAATATTTGATGCATGAACTTTGCAGATTGTTGAAAATAAAAGCATCACCACTTAGACTGGTTATCTAGACAAGCGAAAGCAATAACTACTAAAGATAATCAATTTCTACACAGGAAGGCAAGTCTAATTTTATGGAGTATTGAGCAAACTTGATAAGCAAATGATTTAGACTTGCAATTCTTTTTTTATATTGCCAAGGGTTATTTGCTTGTCCACCTTATACTTTCCAACAAAGACAATCCTAGGTCAAGAAGGACCATCAGAAGCTTAAGGCAGTGATTTTGGCAAACACTAAGTTATCCCAGTTCATACCAAAGTGCTATTGTAAGCAGTCTAGAATAAAGTAGTGTGACAAACAAACCCGCCTGAATTTTTTTCATTTTTAGCACATAAATCATGGATATTGATTTTTGTTGAGTACCAATTGATAGAAAATTCCATGAAAATCAGTATGATTTTCAAGTTGCAGATTTTGCATTCAAAGTAAAGGATTCTAGCTACCAGGCAGATAAAAGATCGCTAAAAGCAATTCTGCAACCACATGCTAGACACAAGACTAAGCAGTGATTAAGTTTGGAATTTTGTAAATTAACCTCATACTCATAATGAAAGTAGATATATTAATAAGAGCTGAATGCATCATGGTAATGACAATTATGCAAAGACATATAAAAGCAACTAAATGCATCAACAAATAATCATAAAGAAGCCAATACAAAACAATTAAAGCATGCTCCCCCTCACAAAATGCCATAAGGATGACAAATACCAAGTTCCCCACGCAAATAAGCAAAAACGAGATGCATCAAGGGGTTTGGTAAAAATGTCGACAACTTGGTTCTGGGTATCAACATATTGAAGCTCAATATATATCACCCTTCTCGTTGTGATCTCTGAGAAAATGATATCTCACATCAATGTGTTTGATTCTGGAGTGCTGAACCGGGTTGTTTGCAATGCAAATAGCGCTAGTGTTATCAAAAAACAGTGGAACACTCTTATAATCTAACCCAAAATCCCACAAAGTGGAAACCATCCACAAAATCTGCGACCAACAGCTAGCTGCAGCAACATATTCGGCCTCGACCATAGATTGTGGAACACTAGACTGTTTGTGGAAAGACCAGTAAATAAGAGATGTACCTAGAAAATGATAAGTACCGGAGGTACTCTTCCTATCAATTCTACACTCAGCAAAATCCGCATCTGAATAACCACGAAGACATAAAGAGGAAGATGCAGAATACCAAATGCCAAATTCAAGGGTATGCTTTACCGCTTGGCGGTGTGAAGTTCGTGGCGAAGCCTGAAAATGAGCACACAGACACACATCGAAGTGTATGTCCAGCCTCGTAGCAGTCAAGTAGAGGAGGGAGCCATCATGCTTCGGAACTCCTTCTGATCTACAACTTCTCCATCCTCATCTGGATCCAATGCTACTGAAGTAGCCATTGGATTAGCGAGGGGCTTCGCTTCAGCCATGTCAAACTTCTTGAGAAGATCCTTGGTGTACTTCGTCTGGTGAATGAAGGTACCTTGTTTTATTTGCTTGATTTGCAAACTAAGGAAAAATGTGAGTTCACCCATCATGGACATCTCAAACTCCCTGCTCATAATTTCTGCAAACTCAGCAACCAAAGCATGAGAAGAGCCACCAAAGATGATATCGTCAACATAAATCTGAACTAGGAGGAAATCTCTACCATGCTTAAGAGTAAAAAGGGTTTTATCTACAGATCCCATAAAATACCATCGCTCAAGCAGAAAAGACTTAAGTCTATCATACCAAGCTCGAGGAGCCTGCTTGAGTCCATAAAGAGCCTTATGAAGTTTAAGGACTTTATGAGGATATTTGGGATTCTCAAAGCTGGGGTTTGTTTTACATAAATGTTGGCGTAAAAGATTACGCTAACAGGTTTCTGTAGAAAAGAAACTAACAAACGAAGTGTTTGCGAAGCAAACTGTTCTAAGCCTCCGAAAGGATAATAACTTAGAATAGTTTGAAAGTGTATATTGATTCACTTGTAATCGGTCCCTATTACAGGGTGAAATGGGGGGTATTTATAGGCCCAAACATTAAGGAAAAGACCTATTTACCCCTCTATTACAACCGACATTAAGGAAACTATTTGGTTTCCTTAATAGGGCTAAAATGGTAAAAGATTAATCTAATAGGATAGAAGATAAGTCTTCCATCTTAGCTGGCAGAAAAGATCCTGAAGGGCTTTGGTTCGAAGACATACTTCGAACCAATGCCTGCCTTCGGGCTTCGAACTAGGCTTCGAGCACCTTCAAAGATGGCCTTCGGACAATCTTCGAACTGGTTGGCTGTCTTCATGCTGTTCTGGAAATAACCCCGAAGATGGGATATTTTCCCCCAACAATAAACATCTTCGCCTATGAAGCCATTTAGAAAAGCACTTTTGACATCCATTTGATAAAGTTTGAAATCACAGGATGCCGCAAATGCAAGAAGAATTCTAATGGCCCCAAGTTGAGCAATAGGAGCAAAAGTTTCAGTAAAATCAATTCCTTCTATATGTGAAAAACCCTGAGTCACAAGTATAGCTTTGTTTCTAACCACTAACCCATCCTCCCCTTGTTTGTTTTTGAAAATCCATTTAGTTCCACTGAAATGGACATTTGGAGGGGGATCTACAAGAGTCCAGAGTGTAGTTCTTTCTCTCAACAACACCATTCTATTAAGAAACCCCGAGAGCAGAGAATTGATGTTCTATGCCATGCTCCATGCAAAAGTCAACAAAGAGACTATTTTTGAACTCAGTGCCCTTATCACTTCGAATGAACTTCAATGCACCAGGGAGTTCAGTGAAAAGTCTCAAAGCTAAGCTTTGAAAGTGTGAAAACACTTCATCCTTGCTAGCTAAAAAGAAGACCCAAGAGTAGCGAGAGAAATCGTCAACAATAACAAGAGCATAGCACTTGCCGCCTAAAGAACTAACCCGAGAAGGACCTATAGTGTCCATATGGAGAAGCTCTCCGGGTTGTTCAGTCATCACCATAGTGACTAGTGAATGTGAAGTGGCAATCATTTTCCCATGTCGACAAGGAGCGCAAACTAAATTCTTCTCAAACTTGAGCTTGGGCAATCCTCGAATCAGACCTAGGGCACTCAAGCGAGCTAACAACTCAAAGCTCATATGCTCTAGTCTCCTATGCCACTTCCAGAGCTCAGAAGTAGAATGAGAAACTAAGTAGTGAGAAGAACCAGATGACTCGGAAAAATCAGCTCCAAAAACTCTCCCAACTCTAAAGATCTTACAAACCGAAACATCATCAGAATTGAGTACTTGCGAAGTATCGCGATGAAATCGCACTTCGAAGCCCTCATCAAGCAACTAGGACATAGAGAGTAAATTTTATCCCAAATTTTCAACCAAAGCAACATCTTTGAGAGTGAAAGTTTAGTTGATTCTTACCACACCTTTACCTTTCACTCTGCTTCTTCGGTTGTTGCCGAAGGTGATTTGCTCGTTTTGCTTGGTTGTGGTGAGGCTGGAGAACCATGCTGCCTTCCCGGTCATATGGCACGAACAACCAGAGTCCATGATCCACGTGCCCTCCAAGCCTCGGTCTAACACCTACACAAAATGATAAAACCTCGATCACTCAGTGCTAGGGTGAGTGAAAATATGACGAGACATCCAACACTGAGTGATACGAGCAGTAGGCAAAGTAAAAATAGACTGTCTATGCTCATGTACAGTAGAGTGATGCAAAGAGCTAGGTCTACCTACATGCTACAATCTAGACACACAACGAGATCTCCAAACCTGTCGAGGTACAAAGCCACCTACATGTGGTCTAGCACCATATGAGACATGGTGTACACCATGAGGGACATAACCTCTCTGGGAAGCATGGGGAGCCTCAAAATCAGGACGTGAGTAAAAGTCAGGCTCATGCATACCTGGAGATGGGTAATGCAAGTCCTGAAAACTCAACGCCTGAGAGCATCACTCAACCTTAATGCGACAAAAGCAAAACCCAACCAAATGACCCACCCACTGACAGTAAGAACAATGAAACACTCTCCTAGGGGCACTCGCCTGGGTCATAGGGGCAATTCTCAAAGGCTCCTTGGGTTTCTGTTGAGGGTTTTTCTTAAGTGGAGGAGGTGGTATTTTCTTTGGAGGCTGGGTAGGCTTCTTGGCTGTAGGAGTGTATAACTGGGCTCTCTCTTTCTCTAAGGTAGTGGGTGAGGTAAAAACAATTTTGATCTCACTGTCTGGAGAAATTCTTTGAAAACCCAAACGTAGAGCTAACATTTCCCTGTCAGCACACATCTTGGTCTTGGCCAAGAGCAAATTCATTCTACCCTTTCCCTTAGTGCATTTGTTCACCACAGAAAGAAGGTATTCATTTTCAGTCATGACTTTTCAACTTTCCCTCTAGCAAAACTGATTTGGTCCTTAAGGGTGATGTAGGTGGGACAAGAAGGGTGCACATCCTTAGAACACTCAGCACTCTCCAATCTAGCCTCTAACTCCCTAACATGCTTGTCTCTCAAATTAATGCTATCAATCAATAAAGAACAATTTGAACAAGCATAAGAAGAAATAGGTCTAGACTCCACCACCAAAAGCTGCTTCTATGCAGTCTCAAGCTCATCAACAATTTGAGCATGCACAGAACATAACTGAGCAAGCTCACCCATGACAACAGTGCAAGATTCATATTTAGCATCATCAACTTTAGACTTAAGCATGGCATAATCAATAGAAACAGATTCTAGCTTATGTCTAATGTCTTTTCTATCTCTAGCGACCTAAACAAGTAATCTATCCTGACCAAGAACTACCTCATTCAGTTCATCAACTTTAATGAAAAGATGGTCATAGGATAGTGGTACCTCAGATGAGTCTAGATCATCGCTGCTGTGACTACTGTCGGCCATGAAGCAGAGGCAGGTGAAATATCTTGTGTTGTAGCAATTGCGTTAGCTATAGCAGGTTTTGTGTGTATATGGTGTATAGAGTGAACCTCGAAGGGTTTTCATAGAGGGAGAAAGTATTTATACTGGTTCAAGCTTCCTTGAAGGGATAATAGCCCTACGTCCAGTCTATAGTGGATTCAGCATAGTTTTGCCTCTATTGGATCTAATGGCCCTCCTATTACAAGGGCATGGTCTTGCTTTTATAGGCACGCAATCAAAAGGAAAAGAACTAAATGCCCTCTACAGGTCATAGGCCTTATAGGGGCAAGAAGGGAAAAAAGACTAGACTACTGCACAAATAGCTTTACAGCTTTACAAACGTGTCAGATAGACGCCACCTATGAACAGCTAAACGACATACCAGGGGCAATGGGGACCCAGTATGGCTTTGCACTATAGCGGAGTCGAGATATTTTCCTGGTTCGAAGTAGTGGCCAGAGCTCTTCGGGCGGAGACCGCATCAAAGGCTTCGAAGGGAACTTCGAGGTGGACTTTGAAGTACGCTCCGAACTAAACTCCGAATGGACTCCCATAGGCTTAGCTTTGAAATGGACCGGAGGGGGTCCAGAGGCTGGCTCTAGAGAACCCCGAAGGAAGCCCGGAGGCTTGACTCCAGAGGGCTCTGAAGGGAGCCCAGAGGCTAACTCTGAAGAAAGCCCAAAGGCTTGACTCCGGAGGGCTTCGAATGGAGCTCGAAGACTTGGTCTAGCTGCTGCATGGAAATAACTTCGGCAGGAGGGATCTGCTTCAACTTCATGCTTCAGCGGTGTCAGGCTTCGGGCCCGAGGCCTATGGAGGCTGACGTCATTTGGCCCCTGTTTAAGGGAAAACTTATTCCCCCAACAGTAGCCCCTCGCCCGCAGCCCTTCGGAGCGAAGGGGTGCATGCGCCTCTAGACAAATGACTCGGAGTAAAAAGGTAACTTTAGAGAAGACAGGCCTCCAGAGCTTGGACTGAAGGGGGCTTCGACTTGCGCAGGTAATAAATGCCTGCTCTGACTGATGAGGTGACCTCGGGGAGACCATGCGACCCCGCAATTGTTATAAAATTGACCGTTGTAGCACCGGGGGCGTGACGGTTCGCTTCAACTTTGCCTCGGGCCCACCTATCATAGACTGTGGTGGCCGGGGCGGCTGGTGAAAAAAAGACTTCGTCACAGGAACCGTTTTGATTTTTACCGCCTATAAAAAGGGTTTACCGCACCACGGCTCCGCCACACACTCTCATTTGCTTCCTGCTCCAACTCCTAGCATCCTTCGTCTTCCTCTCTCCACCTTTAGCTTCATGCTAAGCCGGCTTCGTAGCTTCTTAGCATCCTTCATGCCAAAGCCTCGTGAGATGCCAAAGAAGGTTACGTCGAAGAGGGCCTTGGACCTAGGTGCGAGTTTGAGCTCTACCCAGGCGCAGGTGGCGGCGGCACCGGCGGTGAAGCCTGCAGCAAGGCGCTTGGGGCCGAGGGACCTTTGGTCGCCGTCAGACAAGTTTGAGCAAACTCTGGAGATGAGGGCTTCGGCCTCAACGGAGGAGTCTGTTCAAAGATTTTGCGAGGGGATGATTTCGGAGGAGATTTAGCTCTAGGTGCCTGCGAAGTCAGAGGCCATACCGAGGCCTCGGGCTGACGAGGTCGTGCTTTTTGAAGCATTCTTCGAGGCAGGCCTCGGGCTACCAGCAGTGGACATGTTGAGCGAAGTGCTGAAGGTGTACAACTTTGAGCTTCCTCACCTGTCTCCAAATGCCATGGCGAGGCTGGCTATTTTCGAGTGGGCTATGAGGGACGAAGGCTGCGAGGGGTGCACGGATGTCTTCGTCGCCCTCCACGATGCTCACTGCTAGACGAAGCAAAGGGAGGGGGCAGACCGTGTCAAGAGGGCCTTAGCCTTTGGGAATGCCAACTTCTAGCTCTAGAAGGAGTACCAAGATGACTTCCCAGCAAGGGCCATAAACAACAAATGGTACTCGAAGTGGGACCAGGAGTGGTTCTACGCTTCGGTGGGCGCGAACTCTTCCCTTCGGAGTACCAACACACTCATCTCTTACCGACATGAAGGCGTGGTGAAGATGAGCCCCGACATCCTCCAATCAAGAATCCTGCTCCTGCAGAGGGTGGCTTTGAGTATGAGCATGAAGGACCTCGTCGAAGAGTTTATCACCATTCGGCTTAGCCGCCTCACGCTCTCTTGGCCGGAGGGTCTTTTCCAACCTTCAGACTCAGAGGGACCAAGCAAGGTGTCGGCGAAGCGCCTTGGTAAGACTTCGATTTCTTCATCTTCGTACTTCGTAGAAATAACTTGTGCTAACTTGAAACTTTGATGAAGCTGCTCGTGAAGTAAGGCCTCCAGAGGAGGCAATCATAGCTGCGGAGCACATCGTTGGGGCTTTGACGCCTAAGGAACAAACTCTGAGGCTCACTCTGGTGGGGACTTAGGAGCACTAGAACAGAGTGTGGACCTAGCTTGGCGTCGAGGGGGTCCAAGCGCTTTTAGACTTCGCCAGCCCAACACCCTCGGCGAGAGGCTCCAAGAGGAAGAGGGTGGACGATGAAGAACCTGAAGCCTCTAGGGTTCGCTCGGAGCTCCCAGTGGATGAAGCCCCTGCTACGGAGGAGCCAACGGCCGCGAGCCTTGGTGTTGAAGTGGAGCTAGTAGATGCTCCGGCGGCGATGACCGAAGTGGTGGCGGCAGAAGCTGTAACAACGACTCCTTCAGGCGTGGGGGCTGGGGCCTAGCCCACGCAGTGAAGGGACTAGGAAGCACACATCGCTCCAACCTCCTTCGAAGACATCTCCTCCGACGAAGGTAAACACTTGATCGCTCTTCTTTTTTACATTCATGAATATTGACTTGTACTTTTCTGCAGATGCCGATGGCAGCACGAGGCCTACCGTGCCGAGGCCCACGGGGACCTCCGGCAGCAGCAGGAGCAGCAACATCGATAGCAGCAGTAGCTCGGAGTTCGAGAGCACTTCGTTCGAAGAGGATGGTGGGGGGGTATGGCCGCAGTGAAGGGGTCTTTCGGGAGGAGGTCAAAGAAATTGTCGAGGTAGTGGATCGGAGCCCGGCTCCACGGGAGCCTGCATCGGAGGAGTCTGTGATGGAGATGGTCTGGCCTCTGCAACTGAGGGTACCCATGATGGAGGCAGCCATCCATGCATTCAAGGAAGGCTGCACTGCTATAGGGGAAGGGGTCTTGGTGGCGCAGCTTAGCCGCTTGAGCCCCTTGGACCTCTTCGCAAGTGCCCACGAAGCCATCGTCCAGGTGAGTGAAGCCTCACATGATCTTCGAGTCATACTTGCTTTTTTACTCAATACTTAGGATTTTCTTGATCCTTTTTAGGCCTTCACGTTGAATGCTGCAGCATCAATCTCCGCGGACCATCGGATGGCTCACCTAGCGGAGGAGAGGGACACCCTTTGGCGCTAGGCTTCGTAGGAGGCCGAGAGGCGAAGGCAGGCTGAAGTAGCGGTAGAGGCGGTGAGGTCTGATGTAGTCAAGGCGAGGGAAGCCTTGGCCTCAGAGACTGAAAAGCTTCGAGAGGCACTTTAGGCTTCAGAGGAGGCCAAGGCGAAGCTGGCGGTGGAGTGCTCTAAACTTCGCACAGCCGACCACTGCTTGGAGAACTTCATGGTCTGAGGGGTCGACGAGGCCACCTCGAGCTTGACTACAGTCCTTGTGCAATTGGGGACTGAGTGCTAGGCCCCGGACTTCAACCCTTAAGACCCAATCGGGGAATGCCTTGAGTTCCTGCGGACTGCTGCTGCGACAATGAAGATGTTAATGAAGGGCTTCGCTCTGACGGCTAGCCGAGTGGCGGGTCTAGAAGTGTTGCAGATGCTTCATGATGTGGGGTGTAACCACCTCGAGGAGGCAACCTCGGCGACTCCAGTGGCCTTCGGAGGCCAGCACTTGGTTTCGCCGCCTTCGGATGTCCGCGGAGCGTGGCGCCATCTTCAGGAACCTGGGAAGGACAAAGGCTGTGAGGCAGTCCTCGACCTCGAACGGCTCTCCCGCCTTCACCGAGCCAGGGCACAAGCCTCGCCAGCTCAGCCTTCGACGTCGAAGCCTCCGCCTCCGAAGGTGTAGACCTCCTTAGGCTCTTTGTAATTCTTAGCTGTAGGCTTGTAAACAGCTCTTCAGCTTATTAATATAAATGCGGGGGTACTTTACACCTTCCCAGGCTCAGCCTCCAGATGTTAAATTGGAAGTACTTGAGGACTCTGAAGAGCTTCACTAGCTTTGGGTGGTGCTCGAAGTAGCCCTTGGTTCAAGCTTCCGAGGGGCCCTAGGGGCGAAGCCATTTCCAAAGTAGCCCAGGAGCTGCTGGCTGCCGTGAAGACGGAGCCTCTTTGGAGTTCTTCATCCTCGCCAGACTTAAGTTTTTTTGAAGTAGGCTTAAGCGGCGATGGGGTACAGTCTTTGGGTATGGCTTTACAAAGCGACGAAGCCCTAGACTTTTCTGCCTTCGATATGGCACCACCTGCGTCTCAGACTTGGACAAACCTACAAGGTGAAAGGCGAGGTCTGCGGGCTTCGGAGCGTGGGTGGTCCGGCCATGGGAGATCAATATCTGACAGGGCTTCATCCAGCCGAGGGGGCCCTGCCCGGAAGAAGAGCAAGCGAGGGTCGAACATGTCAGGGCCTCGAGCTTTCTTTTTCCTAGGCTTAGATACAAACTACTCGTAATTTTGTTTTTGAAGTGTATTTGTAACATACTTCTGAATTATCATTCAATGAATGAGATTTATTGTATTTGCATACTTCGTCTGCATGCTTCGCATGAGTTGATTGTTTCGAATGTTTAGCTTGCCACGCTCGTACTGCGCATTTCATTCGCACACTTCTCATACATACCTCGGTCACCCCTTGCGCGTGGCAGCTAGGGACTTAGTCGTTGCTGGTGCGAGCAATTAAAAAATGCGAAGGGGTGCGCCTTTTGGTGGCTTTAGATGCTTATATCGCGTCAACCGATGGCCTCTTTGGGATTCGAATGCATTAATTTGAAGCGAAGCAAGGCTTTAGTGTACTCAAATTAAGCGAATCATGCTTCAACATGCTTAGATTTTGGGCGAAGCATGCCTTCAATATGCTTAAATCTTAGATTAGATTATGTCACGCGAAGCAAGGCTTCAGTGCACATTTAGATAGCGAAGCAAGGCTTCTTGAGCTTGATCCTGTAATGAATGAAAAGGATATTTGGTGTGGATTCACTGAACCTGCGATGGGTTGAGCCACCTATGACTATGGGCCACCTACGACCCTAGGCCACCTTTGACCCTGGGATGCATCAGGCCGAAGCCTGGAATCTCGGTCTCGTCGACCCATCGCCTGGAAGTCCTGGACACCTCGAGTCGTCGCTCGAGGGAGTCCTAAAGCCCACTACTATGGGCCCGAAGGCGCTGTGTAGCCTTCGAAGGGGTGCTCCGGATTTTGTAAAGCAAAGTGAGGCTTCGGGTTTTTGATAAAGTGAAGCAAGGCTTTGATTTTAAATTTGAAGCAAGGCTTCGATTTTAAATGTGAAGCAAGGCTTCGATTTTTGGATAAAGTGAAGAAAGGCTTCGATTTTAATTGTGAAGCAAGGCTTCGATTTTCAAATGCGAAGCAAGGCTTTGATTTTTAATAGAGAGGAGCAAGGTTTTTCTTTAAAGGCGAAGTAAGACTTCGGTTTTAAGGCAAAGTAAGACTTCGATGATTTACTGAAATAATTGCAAATTTGCACAGTGAAGTGGGGCTTCAGACTATGTACATACCTCATGAGGTGAGGGTGAAAGGCTTGCCTCGTAGCCCCTTGCCGGAGGGTGCACTCCGAGGCACGAGGGATGGTGGAAGGCGAGAAAGGCCTTCGAGCTGCACTCGAAGCCCCTTGCCAAAGGGTGCGCGGAGCTAGAAAACTCCGAATCTCCCCCCTCAAGCGCACTTCGAGACACAGGGAGCGGCAGAGAACTTCGCTTTTAGTACTAAGTCCCCACAGACGGCGCCAACTGTTGTAGCAATTTCGTTAGCTACAATAGGTTTTGTGTGTATATGGTGTATAGAGTGAACCTTGAAGGGTTCTCATAGAGGGAGAAAGGATTTATACTGGTTTAGGCCTCCCCGAAGGGATAATAGCCCTACGTCCAGTCTACAATGGATTTGACATAGTTTTGCTTCTGTTGGATCTAATGGCCCTCCTATTACAAGGGCATGGTCGTGCTTTTATAGGCACGCAAGCCAAAGGAAAAGACCTAAATGCCCTCTATAGGTCATAGGCCTTATGGGGGCAAGAAGGGAAAAAAGACTAGATTACTACACAAATAGCTTTACAACTTTACAAACGTGTGAGATAGACGCCACCTCTGAACAACTAAACGACATACCAGGGGCAGTGGGTACCCCGGTATGGCTTTGCACTGTAGCGGAGTCGAGATATTTTCCTGGTTCGAAGTAGTGGCCGGAGCTTTTTGGGCGGAGACTACGTCAAAGGCTTTGAAGGGCACTTTGAGGTGGACTTCGAAGTACGCTCCGAACTGAACTCCGAATGGACTCCCGGAGGCTTAGCTTCAAAAGGGACCAGAGGGGGTCTGGAGGCTAGCTCTGGAGAACCCCGAAGGAAGCCCAGAGGCTTGACTTCGGAGGGCTCTGAAGGGAGCCCGGAGGCTATCTCTCAAGGAAGCACAGAGGCTTGACTCCGTAGGGCTTCGAATGGAGCCCAGAGACTTGGTCTAGCTGCTGCTTGGAAATAACTTCGATAGGAGGGATCTGCTTCGACTTCATGCTTCGGCGGTGTCAGGCTCCGGGCCCGAGGCCTACGGAGGCTGATGTCATTTGGCCCCTGTTAGGGAAAACTTATTCCCCCAACATCTTGCCTTCTTCTCCTCCTTCCTTGGAGACCCTTCCTCCTCATGAGAGCTCGACTCCTCAATTGAGGAAGTGTCGATGTCGCTGAGTGTCGTGACAAAAGATCTGGAAGCGGCCTTGACTACCCTCTGAGCCACCTTGCCACACTTACCCTTCGAATAAAGTTTCCTCTCTTTGTGGTGTTTAGGGCACTCACTCTCTTCTCTCCTCTTAAGCTTAGGACAATTGGCCTTGATGTGAGAAGTGTCACCACACTCAAAATAACCACTAAAACCACTTCTCCACTGATCCCATCTCTCATTGTGAAAACGGGTGAATCTCTTGGCAATGAGAGCAAGCTCTTCATCATCCAGAGTATCCACCCGTTCTTTAGTGACAGAGACCAGGGAGGACAAAGAAAAACCACCTGCAAGAACACAAGTGCCAGATGAGCTTGGTTCTGCAGTGATGCCATGACTAGAGCTAGAAACTAGTGCCAAGGGCTGAGGCAAAGAGTTTCTGTGCACTGCAAGAGATGGCTTGGAAACCTCTATGGACTTCAGCTTACTGAAGAGTTAATCACAGGTCAAGGTATCATATCCTGTGGACTCCTCAATGCTGGATATATTCACTTCCCATATGCTATGATCGAGAGCATAGAGAAGCTTGATAGCCCTATCATGATCATTATAAGCAAGAGTCCTAGTGGATTGCAGGTTACTCACTATCGCATCAAAGCGTGAAAACATGGCATCTATAGATTCACCAAGGCCTTGTACAAATAGCTGATACTGTTGATTGTATGTGCTCTGGCACCTAGCCTTGATCTATGTAGAGCCCTCATGAAAGATAGTGAGTGTAGTTCAAATCTCCTTAGTTGTCCTTATGTGCTGAACCATATCAAACTCACTTCTGCTCAAGCCAATGAATAGTATATTTCTAGCTTTGGAGTTAGAATTATACTGGTCTTTTCTGCCTGAGTACTGTGGGTTTCAGGGATGGAATATTGTGAGTCCAAAATCTCCCATATTGCATTTCCTTGGCTTAGTAAGTAAGCCTCCATGCGCACCTTCCAATATGTGAAGTCAGTTCCTTCGAACAGAGGTATTTTATTAACTCTGTCCATGTTGCCAAAAGATCACAAAACTGGTTAAGGTCAACTGGTGATCTTAACAAGGCTCTGATACCAATTGTTGGACTAAAACAGGTGACCAGAGGTGGGGTGAATGAGAGCATTTTAAAAATTCCGTTCTGCTGAACAAGCTTCAAACACACCATTTGAAGTGTCTGGTTTGGAGGTATCAAACACACTCCGAACACAGACTTCGACTAGGGTAAAAGTTCAAAGTTCAGAACACTTCGCTTGCACTCAGAAACCCAAAAATGCACTGAACTCAGCAAAGATAGTGCAGGCTCCGCACACGAGGTGCCTTCGAGCTGGCTTCGTACTACTATACTTCACACACGTACGTTTCCCTCTGTGGGCTCTGAACAGATACTTCGCACTAGTAGCTGGTACTAGGCTCCGTACTTCAGAGATCAGAGATTGGACACAAAACTGACTGCACTGAGGACTTCGTATTATGAGAAAAGACCAGACCTTGAATCCACACTTCACACAGTGCTTCGCTAGTAATCTATGAGGGCTTGCCTCCGATTTACATAGAGCAAACACACTCAGTCACTTGAAAAAATAGCACAGATGAGAGGAAAATACACTTCGTCAGAGTTGAACCAGAGGAAGAACTCGTTGACAGAAAACGAAGTGAAACGCAAAGAACTCAACTCATCTAGTGCAAACTATAGATACAAGTTCAAGCAATAGATGAAAAACAAAATGGAAATTTCATTGCAAGAACATGGAACACAAAACTCACAAGTACATATAACACTTCATGGTGGCTGCCAAAGCTACAAGGAAAACAAAAGGTTCTAAAATGGAGTGCACAGTGTTACCCTAGCCTCTAGCATGCCTCTCCTTTTATAGGCACTACTCTCACTTATGAATAGACTACAATACCCGTAGGGTTTACATTGTTTTTTTCTCAGCCATACACGGGGGTACAGATGGTAGTCTACTTTATTGGAAGCCCCTTTTTGTCAGCTTTTTAGAGGAGACAACATCAGCTTTTGTAGAGCAGACACAATCAACTTTTGCAAAGCAGAATCTTCTGGAGCCCCCTTTGCACACGAGGTGTGCAGAGGCTTCGGTGACAGGCTTCAAACCCAAAGGCCTTCGCTTCACCGAAGTCAGTCTTCGATACATTGATGGTTTTGAGACGAAGCCATCAAAGCCCTTGAGCCTTCGCACTATCACCTCCGGAGTGGACCACCACGACTTTGCAGCTACTCCCAGCTCAAACTCTGTCAGTCTGTGTACCGAAGCCATGCATGGCCGAAGTACATCAAGTCAACCACACTTCGAAGTCCCACTTTCAAAGTATCTTCACCACCTTCCGAAGTCCCTCTTTTGTCCAAGGTCTCCGCATGAAGCACATCCATAAGCACTCCTTCGTAGTGTCTCTGCCTAGATCACACTCCCAAAGAGCCTTACTCGGACCATCCCTTCGACGCACCTTGACTTCTGAAACCTTCGCAGGTGTCCTTCCAAGTGTCTTCAACCGGAGCACACTTGGGAGCCTTGGCTCATTCTAGAGGACTTCGTCCGCCAGCCTTCGAAGTTACTCATGCGGAGTCACCCTTTCAAGTGCCTCACATCTAAGGACTTTGCCTCGGGGTACCTTCAGCCGGAGTCACCCTCCGTACTTTCTGCCTTCGCCTGGCGCACCTTGACCCGAGGACCAACCTTGGCTCCATGCAGCCTTTGTGACCGAGCTCCCTGCTCGCCTAGCACCAAGCCTCCCGCTTGACCTAGGTTCACTTGCTGTGAACCATCCTGTCTCCTCCGAAGTCCCACCAGCACACCACCATCAAGCAGACAAGTGTTTCCAGTACCTCGATGACCTCTCTAAGTAAACAACCTCCGATACACACTCCGGTTTACCACCCATAGTACCGAGCCCTTCGGTACATACTTATCATCATATTCTACCAGACCACTCTGACAGACATACTCAGTTGCAATAGCTGCAACAAACACTGAACCCTTCGATAAACCACCTCCGAATCGGAGGGACCCCTTCGCTCAGAAGAAAAACTTGTCAATCACTCATCACGGACTTGAAACCAAGGCACATCTCAATTTGATGTTCACGCACCCCTTTAGCTTTTGTTCGACTAAAATGGGCGACCAGAGGGGGGTGAATGGGAGCTTTTTAAATTCAGACTAAAACTAGCCTTCTGTTTTAATTTATGTCTCCTATGGAATAGGCTTCCAACACATCCTTCGAAGGTCTGGTTCAGAGGTATTTTACAGCTCTGAACATAGGCTTCACACAGGGTACAAAGTCGAAGACATGGAGACTTTGCTCACACCAACAAACCCCAAAACACAACTCTACAAGAAAAATACAGGCTCCGCACACGAGGTGTCTTCGAGCAGCCTTCACACTTTACACTTTGCAGGAGTAAGTTTTCCCTCTGAGGGCTTTGAACAGATACTCCGCACTAGCAACTAGTACTAGGCTTCGTAGTTCGAAGGGTAGAAAGCATATCGACCATACTGTGCTGAGGACCTCGACTAAGAAAGGGAAAATAGGCTTCGGTCCTAACTTCAATTAGTGCTTTTCTAGTAATCAGAGAGGGGTTGCCTCGAGTTTATAGAGTGAACACACACTGAAAAGCACACAACACAAGAACAAACAGAATGCAAGCACACTTCGTCAGAGAGGAGATGTGCCCAAAACTCTGATTGAAACAGAATGAAGTGCAACACAAAGAACTCAACACACAGTGCAACAACAGGAATACAAGTTCAAGCAATAGACATAAAACATAATTAAAATTTTATTGCATGAACAGGGAACACAAAAAGACTCACTGTCTTGAGTACATGAGTATGGTGGCTAGCTCTGGGAGTTCTAAAATGATTGCTCAAAATTGTTGCCTAGACCTAGCTAGCCTTCACTATTTTGTCTCTACCCGATAAGGGGGTACAGATGGTAGTCTACTTTTACAAGAGGCTTCTTTTGTCAGCTTCGTAGAGGAGACATGATCAGCCTTTGCACAGTGGAATCTTCTGAAGCTCCCTTCGCACACGAAGTGTGCAGAAGCTTCGGTGATACTCTTTGAACCCGAAGGCCTTCGCTTCACCGAAGTCAGTCTTCGATATTGTGATGGTTTTGAGTCGAAGCCGCCAAAGCTCTTGAGCCTTTGCAACATCATCTCTAGAGTGGACCACCACGACTTCACTGCTACTTCCAGCTCAAACTCCGTCAGTCCATGTACCGAAGCCATGCATGGCCGAAGTACTTTGAGTCAGCCACACTCCGAAGCCCCACCATTGGAGTACCTTCGCCACCTTCCAAAGTCCCTTCGTCCAGGGCCTCTGCATGAAGCATATCCATAAGCACCCATTCACAGTGTCTCAGCCCCGAGCACACTCTACGAAGAACCTTATCCGGACCATGCCTTCGATGCACCTTGAGTTATGAGACCTTCGTCAGGTGTCCCTTCGAGTGCCTCTATCCGGAGCACACTTCAAACGCCTTGCCTCAATGCTGAGGACATTGACCACCATACTCTGAAGTCACTCCTTCCGGAGCACCCTTCGAAGTGCCTCACCTCTGAGGGCTTTGCCTCGGGGTATCTTCAGCCAGAGTCACCCTCCGCACTTTTTGTCTTCGCCTGGCGCACCTTGACCTGAGGACCGACTTTGACTCCTCACAGCCTTCGTGACCGAGCTCCCCGCTCACCTAGCATGAAGCCTATCGCTTGACCCAGGTTCACTCACTGCGAACTATACATCGCCTCCAAAGTCACCTACGCACCATCGACAAACAGACAAGTGTTTCCAGTACCCAGAGAACTCTTCGGTAAATAGCCTTCGGTACACACTCCGTTGTACAGTCCAAAGTACCGAACCCTTCGGTACAAACATATCATCGTGTTCTACCGGACCCCTCCGGCAGACACACTCCGCTGCACAGTTGCGGCTAGCCAACTCCAAACCCTTCAAAAAACAACTCCGAAACCTTTCAGAGGGACCCCTTCGCCCAGAAGTTAACTTGTCAATCACTCATCGTAGACTTGAAACCAAGGCACATTTCAACTTGGTTTCTCAATCTCCCCCTTAATGAGTACATTGACAACCAAATTCAAGTTCAAGAAAATTTGTTAGTTTTCATCACACAAGTGACCATAAAAACTTAGAAAAGAGCCAAATCATGTCACTTGATAAAAGGATTTCTATTGACTTGACTCATGAAAAGTCATTTGACAATAAGTCCCCCTTTGGCAGTAAAAATTTTCTCACCCTTCGAGCTTCATCACTTGTTCTCCCCCTTAGGTAGGCAAACCAGACAATTTTTATCCTCCTTTGGCAATTCAAGAAGCAAGGAGCAAGACAAGATGCAAGGCTTCGATATGATAAAAAATGTGACAACATAATGTGCAAGAATATGCCAAATCATAGTGTTAGGCTCAGATGCTCAGCTTAAAGTAATATATTCCAAATTCAATATTTGAAGCATGAGTTTTTCAAATTGGTGAAAAGAAAAGCATCACCACTTAGACTAGTCATTTAGACAAGTGAAAATAGAAACTACAAAAGCTAATCCATTTCTACCTAGGAAAGCAAGTCCAATTTCATAGAGCTTTTAGCAAACTTGATAAGCAAATGATTCAGATTTTGCAATGCTTTTTGTATTACTAGGGGTTCTTTGCTCATCCACCTTATGCTTTCGAACCATGCAAAGCTTAGGTCAAGAAAGACCATCAGAAGCTTAAGACAATGATTTTGGCAGACACTAAGTTATGTCAGTTCATACCAAGGTGCTATGGTAAGCCGTCTAGAATAAAGTAGTGCGACAAGCAAACCCGCCTGGATCTTTTTATTTTTAGCACATAAATAATGGATATTGATTTTTGTTGAGTAACATTTGTTGTATGATTCCATGAATAGCAGTATTATTTTCAAGTTGCAATTTTGCATCCATAGAAAAGGATTCGAGCTACCAGGCGGATAAAAGATAACTAAAACAGTTCTACACAACACATGCTAGACACAAGATGAAGAAGTGATCAAGTTTAGGATTTTGGAAATTAAAATCATGCTCATTGAAGTTAGATATATTAAATAGAGCTGACACATCATGATAATGACAATCATGCGAAGGCATATGAAAGCAACTAAGTGTACCAACAAATCATCATAAGGAAGCCAATGCAAGATAATGAAATCATGCTCCCCCTCATAGAATGCCATAAGGATGACAAATACCAAGTTCCCCACGCAAATAAGCAAATCGAGATGCATCAAGTGGTTTGGTAAAAATGTCGGCAAGCTGGTTCTGGGTATCAACATATTGAAGCTCAATATCACCCTTCTCACTGTGATCTGTGAGAAAATGATATCTCACATCAATGTGTTTGGTTCTAGAATGCTGAACCGAGTTGTTTGCAATGCAAATAGTGCTAGTGTTCTCACAAAATAGTGGAACACTCTTATAATCTAACCCGAAATCCCGCAAAGTGGAAACCATCCACAAAATCTGTGAGCAACAGCTAGCTGCAGCAACATATTGGGCTTCAGCCGTAGATTGTGCAACGCTAGACTGTTTGCTAGATGACCAGCAAACAAGAGAAGTACCCAGAAAATGACAAGTGCCAGAGGTACTTTTCCTATCAATTCTACACCTAGCAAAATCCGCATGTGAATAACCACGAAGACACAAAGAGGAAGATGCAGAATACAAAATGCCAAACTCAAGGGTATGCTTGAGATACCTAAGAATGCGCTTTACCTCTTGGCGGTGCGAAGTTCATGGTGAAGCCTAAAAATGAGTGCACAGACATACGTCGAAGTGTATGTCCGGCCTCATAGCAGTCAAGTAGAGGAGGGAGCCGATCATGCATAAGAACTCCTTCTGATCTATGACTTCTCCATCTTCATCAGGGTCCAATACTACAGATGTAGCCATTGGAGTGGCGAGGGTCTTCGCTTCAGCCATGTCGAACTTCTTGAGAAGGTCCTTGGTGTACTTCGTTTGGTGGACGAAGGTACCTTGTCTTCTTTGCTTGATTTGCAAACCAAGGAAAACGTGAGTTCACCCATCATGGACATCTCGAACTGCCTGCTCATGGCGTCTACAAATTCGGCAACCAAAGCATGAGAAGAGCCACCAAAGATGATATCATCAACATAAATCTGGACTAAGAGGAAATATTTTCCATTCTTGAGAGTAAAAAGGGTTTTATCTACTGAACCCATTAAATACCCTCGCTCAAGTAGAAACTACTTAAGTCTATCATACCAAGCCCAAGGGGCCTGCTTGAGTCCATAAAGATCCTTATGAAGTTTAAGGACTTTATGTGGGTATTTGGGGTTTTCAAATCCGAGGAGGTTGTTTTACATAAACATCTTCGCCTATGAAGCCATTTAGAAAAGCACTTTTGACATCCATTTGATAAAGTTTGAAATCACAGGATGCCGCAAATGCAAGAAGAATTCTAATGGCCTCAAGGCGAGCAACAGGTGCAAAGGTTTCAGTAAAATCAATCCCTTCTAACTGAGAATAACCCTGAGCCACAAGTCTAGCTTTGTTTCTAACTACAGACCCATCCTCCCCTTGTTTGTTTTTTAAAATTCATTTAGTTCCAATGAAATGAACATTAGGAGGGGGATCTACAAGTCACCAAACTTGGTTTCTCTCAAAATTTTGAAGTTCTTCATGCATGGCATTGATCCAACTAGAATCAAAAAGTGCATGACTCACATCTAATGGCTCGAAAGAAGCAACAAATGCAGAATCAGAGAAATGAGCATGAGAATGTGTTACCCTCTAATCAAGCTCACCAATGATCTGCTTGGGAGGATGCATCCTTTGAATGTGATGAGGAGCCTCGCGTCGGGATGCAGTCTCGCCCTCAACTTGTGCCGATGAATGGTCGAAGATGACCGATGATGAGGGTTTAGCTTCGGGGCCTCTTGCCGAAGTCATCGAAGCAGGGTTGGCTTCGGGGGTCAATGTCGAGGGTGTTAGGGGATCATCTTCGAAATCTCTGGGATCTTCATCTTCAAAGATGGTCTGCTCCATATCGTGTTCATTTTCCTGTTCAAAAATCGAGCTAACACAGGGGGTTGATTCATCAAAACTCACATCACATGACTCGATGATAGTGTTAGTTTTCAAATTAAAAACACGATACGAGTGACCATGAGTCGTATAACCCAAAAAGATCCCGTGAGAAGAATGCAACTCAAATTTATCCAGGTTACCACGTTTCAGGATAAAGCATCGACATCCAAATACACGAAGATGAGTAACTTTGGGCTGTCTCCTAAAACGCAGCTCATATGATGTCAAATTCAAAATTGAGCATAGGAAAATTCGGTTTGAGATGTAACAAGTAGTCTTCATGGCCTCAGCCCAAAACTTTTTAGGAGTCCTGTGCTCATCGAGCATCGTCCTGGCCATCTCAACCAAAGTGTGGTTCTTTCTCTCAACAACACCGTTCTGTTGAGGAACCCGCAGAGCAGAGAAATAATGTTCTATGCCGTGCTCCATGCAAAAGTCAACAAAGAGACTATTTTTGAACTCAGTGCCATTATCACTTCGGATGAATTTTAATGCACCAAGGAGTTCAGTAAAAAGTCTCAAAGTTAAGCTCTGAAAGTGTGAAAACACTTCATCCTTGCTAGCTAAAAAGAAGACCCAAGAGTAGCGAGTGAAGTCGTTGATAATGACAAGTACATACCACTTGCCGCCAAAGGAACTAACCCGAGAAGGACCAACAGTGTCCATATGGAGAAGTTATCCAGGTTGTTCAGTCATCACCATAGATACTGGTGAGTGAGAGGAAGCAATCATTTTTCCATGTCGACAGAGATCACAAACTAAATTCTTCTCAAATTTGAGCTTGGGCAATCCTCGGATCAGACCTAGGGCACTCAAACGGGTGAGCAACTCAAAGCTCATATGCCCTAGTCTCCCATGCCACTTCCAAAGCTCAGAAGTCGAATGAGCGACTAAGAAGTGAGAAGAACAAGATGACTCAGAAAAATTAGCTCTAAAAACTCTCCCAACTCTAAAGATCTTACAAACCAAAACACCATCAGAATTGAGTACTTGCGAAGTATCGCGATGAAATCACACTTCGAAGCCCTCATCAAGCAACTGGGATACAGAAAACAAATTGTATCCCAAATTTTCAACCAAAGAAACATCTTTGAGAGTGAAATTCGAGTTGATTCTTACCACACCTTTACCTTTCACTCTGTTTCTTTGGTTTTTGCCAAAGGTGATTTGCTCCTTCTGCTTGGTTGTGGTGAGGCTGGAGAACCATGATGCATTCCCGGTCATATGGCGCGAACAACTGGAGTCCATGATCCACGTGCCCTCCAAGCCTCAGCCTGTTACCTACACAAAACAAGAAATCCTCGATCGCTCAGTGCTGGAATGAGTGTAAATATGATGAGGCATCCAACACTGAGAGATACGAGCCATAGGTACTGTAAAAGTAGACTGTCCGCGCATAGGTAAAATATGGTGATGCAAAGTGTGAGGTCTACTAACATGATGTAACTCATATGCATGACGAGGTAACCCAACCTGTCGAGGTACAAATCCACTAACACGTGGTCTAGCACCATATGTAACATGGTGAACACTACGAGGGGCAAAACCTCTTCGAGCAAATCGTGGAGCCTCGTAAACTGGACATGAGTAAAACTCAGACTCATGCATACCTAGAGATGGGTAAAGAATGTCCTGGAAACTCAATGCCTGAGAACGTCACTCATCCTTGATGCGACGATAGAAAAACCCAACCAAATGATCCACTCGCTGATAGTAAGAACAATGAAATACGCTCCTAGGGGCACTCCCAAGGGTCATAGGAGTAATCCTCACAGGCTCCTTGGGCTTCTGCTGAGGGTTTTTCTTGAGTGGAGGAAGTGAAGTTTTCTAATGGGGCATTGGTCCCGATGTTCCGCTAGATAAGGATAACTTGGATTGGTGGAGAATCTCGACGTTGACGATCCAAGGCTCCGGTCCGGCGGATAAAAACCTTGCAATCGCTACACCACTGTCTCCGTCGGTTATCAACCACGCAGGGCACGATTGACCTCGCCACGAAGGCTAGTTCCTGCAAGCGAACCCAAGAACACAAGCAAGAACAGGAAGATACAAGTCGAATACCAAATCACAGATGAACTATGATGAGGAGAGGTTTCACAAACGCTGATGCAGCAGCCAATCGGTCCGGTGCAGGAGCGGGATCTGAACACACAAGTGTAGAAGCAAACAAAGCAAAACCTAACCCTAAAGATAGCTGTTTTGAATATATAGGGTGTGGGCAGCCTGCAGGAGGCGCACATGACTCGGACTATGGGCCAACACGGCCTCCAACTCAGTACAAGGTCCAACTCGGCCCAGTTCTGTCATGCAGGACTGTTTCAGTCACATAGGACGACTCGAGACTCCAAATGAGACGAAACCAATGCCAAAAGATCCGTCTTCTCCTTAGCTTTCCAGAAAGTTCAAGAACGCACCAATCAGACTTCATATGAGGAAGTTATGCCCATTTTGGTGCATGGTGGTTGATGTAATCCGAACCAGCGAATTCTTGACTTCAAATCATCCGGGCGACTCCGTCTTCAACTCCAACTCTCATATTCCATCTCCCATGTTCCTAAGCAACAAAATATCACTAGTATTCAGTAGCATCCCATCCAAACAAATATTAACATAGTTGCTAAGGAAAGAATTAACCTCATGGTTCAAGCGACGGGCACGGGCGCGTGTGATTGGTCCCTGTAATTGATTTGTAGGTTGATGGTGCATGTGTGTATCATGTTGGTGCACGTGTGTATCATGGTGGTGCAGGTGTGTATCATGTTGGTGCATGTGTGTATCATGGTGGTGCATGTGTGTATCATATGAAGTGATGTCCTCATCATCCTCCCCCTCTTGAATTGGAGTCGACCTCGACTCAAGCTCATCGTCATTTCCCAAATAGGACTTTAAATCTGAAATGTTAAATGTGGGACTAACCCCAAAAGCTGCAGGCAACTCAAGTTTATATGCATTATCATTGATCTTCTCAAGCACACGGAAAGGACCATCAGCACGGGGCATCAATTTAGACTTTCTCAAATCAAGAAAACGATCCTTGCGCAAGTGCAACCAAACAAGATCTCCCGGTTCAAATGTTATCTCTTTTCTACCTTTACTACCATAAGCACGATATTTCTCATTCATTTTCTCTATGTTTGCTTTAGTAGTTTCATGCATCTTAAGCAATAATTCAGCACGTGTAGTAGCATCAAAATTCAATTTTTCAGATGGTGGCAATGGTAGCAAATCAATAGGAGCACGCGAATTAAAGCCATAGACCACTTGAAACGGACTTACCTTAGTAGTGGAGTGTACTGACCTATTATATGCAAACTCAATATGAGGTAGACACTCTTCCTAGAGCTTCAAGTTGGTCTTCAAAACAGCCCTCAACATGGTGGACAATGTACGGTTGACGACCTCCATTTGCCCATCCGTTTGGGGGTGACAAGTAGTAGAAAACAGCAGCTTCGTCCCCAACTTATGCCACAACGTCCTCCAAAAATGACTTAAAAATTTAGCATCACGATCTGAAACGATGGTATTGGGAACTCCATGCAAGCGTACGACCTCTCTGAAAAACAAATCAGCAACAATTGGTAGCGTCGTCGCTCTTGTGACAAGCTATAAAATGCGCCATTTTAGAGAACCGATCTACCACCACAAAAATACTATCCCTCCCCCTCTTAGTTCTAGGTAATCCTAACACAAAATCCATAGAAATATCGTCCCAAGGTACACTAGTTACAAGCAGAGGCATATAAAGACCATGTGGGTTTAGATGGGACATAGCTTTATTGCAAGTAGTGCATCGTGCCACGTAGCGCTCAACATCTCATCTCATCCTAGGCCAATAGAAGTGTGTGGACAGCACATCTTCAGTTTTCTTTGATCCAAAATGACCCATCAAACCACCACCATGTGCTTCCTGCAATAACAACAAGCGAAGAGAGCTAGCCGGCACACATAACTTGTTAGCACGAAAAAGATATCCATTATTCAGCACATATTTGTTCCAAGCACGGTCATCTGTACAATTTGCAAAAGCATATTTGAAGTCCAAATCAGTAGCATACATGTCCTTCAATGTTTCTAAACCAAAGATCTTATAATCAAGTTGAGAAAGCAATGTATAACGTCTAGATAAAGCATCGGCAATCACATTATCTTTCCCTTTCTTATGCTTAATGATATATGGAAAAGTCTCCATAAATTCTACCCATTTAGCATGTCGTTTATACAGATTTGCTTGACTACGTATATGCTTCAATGTTTCATGATCCGAATGAATAATAAACTCCTTAGGCAAAAGGTAATGTTGCCAAGTTTCAAGCACACGCACTAAGGCATATAATTCCTTATCATAGGTAGAATAATTCAACTGTGGACCATGTAATTTCTCACTAAAATAGGCCACGGGTTTACCTCCTTGTAACAACACACCTCCTATTCCAAAACCACTAGCATCACATTCTAACTCAAAAGTCTTACTGAAGTCGGGTAGCTGAAGTAGAGGTGCATGTGTAAGGCGATCCTTCAGTGTGGCAAAAGCTTGTTCTTGTGCTGGTTCCCAAGTAAAAGTAACTCTCTTTTTGGTCAACTCATGCAAAGGACCGGCTATGGTGCTGAAATCTTTCACAAAATGCCGGTAGAAACCTGCAAGACCAAGAAAACTACGTACTTGTGTGATAGTTTGAGGTTGCGGCCAGCTGTTGATTGCTTCTACCTTTGCCGCGTCAACCTCAATGCCCTGTGAAGTGACAACATATCCAAGAAACACAACTCGATCCGTGCAGAACGTGCACTTCTCAAGGTTACCAAACAATCTAGCCTCACGTAGGACAGAAAAAATAGCACGTAGGTGTTCAACATGTTCAGTGGAAGACTTGCTGTAAATCAAGATATCATCAAAGTATACTTCCACAAAGCGTCCTATAAAGTGCCGTAGGACTTCATTCATCAAGCGCATGAAGGTACTAGGTGCATTAGTAAGTCCAAAAGGCATGACAAGCCACTCATATAATCCAAACTTTGTTTTAAAAGCAGTTTTCCATTCATCACCTAGTTTCATGCGAATTTGGTGGTAGCCACTACGGAGATCGATCTTAGTAAAGATAATGGCACCACTAAGCTCATCAAGCATATCATCCAATCTAGGAATAGGGTGTCAATATTGAATGGTGATATTATTAATAGCACGACAATCAACACACATGCGCCAACTACCATCCTTCTTAGGCACCAAAAGAACGGGTACTGCACAAGGACTAAGGCTTTCACGGACGTACCCACGATCAAGAAGGTCCTGTACTTGGTGCTGAATTTCTTTTGTCTCCTCTGGATTGGTACGGTACGCTGCACGATTAGGAAGAGATGCCCCCGGGATCAAATCAATTTGGTGCTCGATGCCGTGTATCGGTGGCAGCCCGGGTGGTATCTCAGCAGGAAAAACATCGTTAAACTCCTGCAAAAGGTCAGTGACTACAACAGGAACAGAGCTAGGAATGTTCGCAAGTGAAAACAGCACATTCGTGCAAATCAAGCCATATATCAAGGGAGTATCATCACAAATTTCAGCAAGGTCAGTTTTAGTTGCAAGCATGGCACGTACTTTCAAATTAATAACTTGTGATGAAGAAGGAGAAGCAACTTTATCTTTCTATTGCCTCAAAAGCGTCTTAGCTACATGCTGATTTTCAGAAGGTTGTGTGCTCGTTTGTGCGTCCTTAGCATGTTTTTCTTGTTCAAATTTCACAATTTCAGCAGGAGTCATAGGAAGCAAAGTAACTTTCTTTCCTTTATACATAAATGTGTACTTATTGCTCCTACCATGGTGTGTAGCATCAGTATCATACTCCCAAGGTCTACGAAGTAATAGAGAACATGCTTGCATTAGTACTACATCAAAATCAGCAACTCCGAAGTATGTACCAATGGAAAATTTGATGTGAGCAGTTTGTGTTACCTTGACCTTACCGCTATTGTTGAACCATTGCACATGGTAAGGGTGTGGATGCGCACGTGTGGGAAGTTGAAGCATCGTTACCATGTCGAGGCTCACCAAATTGTTGCAACTACCGCTGTCGATGATGACACGTACACGACGGTCATTGACGACGAAGAAGGTCTGAAACAGATTATTCCGCTGTGCCCGATCGTCCTACTCCATGTGAGTGCTCAAAACACGTTGTACAATAAGTGCTTCACGGTCGGCAGAAGCACAGTCATTAAAATCAGATGGAGGGGTACCGTTGTTATCTGCCATGTTAGTGAAAAGACAAACAACAAAGAATAATCCTTATGGAACGCAACTAGGTGGAGTGGTGAGTGTGTGGTGGAAGCAATCCGTCAAGTGCCTTACCCACGCTTGCAAGTGTTCTTACCACGCCGCAGTGAGGTCACCGGCCTACAGGTGAAGAACCAAGTGGAGGGTGGTGGGCGATTGCAAGATGTGAACCTGTCCTAACCAAGGGAAGGTGTAGCTTGGAAGGCAAAGTAAGTAGCAAGGAATAGCGATAGTAATAACAGTTAAACCAAGTTCAATAAGTGTTCCCTAGTACTCGTCAAAGTTGCTGGCCTAAGTGCTCCCAAGGTGAAATTCAAGCAATAGAGGGAAACTATGTGCCCAAAACTCAAGTGGAGGCAGAACAAGGTAGCAAACAACAGGACCGGTTCTCTTTTGCTTCTCACAATCTCGTTTCTTTTATTTTCTCTTTTTTTGTCTCTTTTTTTTCACGGTATTATTTTTTTGTTGAACAAGGATGACAAGAGATGCAACCACAAAAATTGGCACCTGCAACTGAGGTAGGATGTGGTTCACAGAAATTCAACAAGTTCTCTGAACGGCGTGCAAAACTTTTGACCAATTTTTTTCTTTATCTTCCTGATTTTTTTGGCAATTCTAGTGAATACTAACAGGGGAAACCCGTGTTAGGGTCGGCTCCAATTTGGGTCAAGAAGATGCTCAAAAAATTTCAGATTTTTCTGCCAAACGAGCGAAAAGTTATGCCTGTTTTACCGAACGGGGGTCACAAGGACTCGATGAGGAAACCGACTAGGGTTGTGGAGGGGGGTTTCGGGTGGGGGGAATTTTTGAGACACAAGATCAACCACTACTCAAACGACACAAAGGGGGGATTAAACCAGCAACAAGACTCGACCAAGAACACAAACTCAACAAAGTTAAAAACTGAAATTAAAATCGCAAGGCACAAAGGGGTTTTCGGTGGGGATTTTTTTGTGAGGGTTTTCTGGACTCTAGGTAAAAATAAAAGAAGATCGAGATTACCTAACGGGAAATCTGATCTCTGATACCAACTAATGGGGGATTGGTCCCGATCTTCCGCTAGGTAAGGATAACTTGGATTGGTGGAGAATTTCGACGTTGACGATCCAAGGCTCCGGTCCGGCGGATCAAAACCTTGCAATTGCTACACCACTGTCTCCGTCGGTATCAACCACGCAGGGCGCGATTGACCTCGCCACGAAGGCTAGTTCCTGCAAGCGAACCCAAGAACACAAGCAAGAATAGGAAGATACAAGTCGAATGCCAAATCACAGATGAACTATGATGAGGAGAGGTTTCACAAATGCTGATGCAGCAGCCAATCGGTCCGGTGCAGGAGCGGGATCTAAACACACAAGTGTAGATGCAAACAAAGCAAAACCTAACCCTAAAGATGGCTGTTGTGAATATATAGGGCGTGGGCAGCCTGTAGGAGGTGCACACGACTCGGACTATGGGCCAACACGACCTCCAACTCAGTACAAGGTCCAACTCGGCCCAGTTCTGTTATGCAGGACTGTTTCAGTCAGACAGGACGACTCGAGACTCTAAATGAGGCGAAACCAACACCAAATGATCTGTCTTCTCCTTAGCTTTCCAAAAAGTCCAAGAACGCGCCAATCGGACTTCGTATGAGGAAGTTATGACCATTTTGGTGCATGGTGGTTGATGTAGTCCGAACCAGCGAATTCTTGACTTCAAATCATCCGGGCGACTCCGTCTTTAACTCCAACTCTCATATTCCATCTCCCATGTCCCTAAGCAACAAAATATCACTAGTATTCAGTAGCATCCCATCGAAACAAATATTAACATATATAGTTGCTAAGGAAAGAATTACCCTCATGGTTCAAGCGATGGGCCCGGGCGCGTGTGATTGGTCCCTGTAATTGAATTGTAGGTTGATGGTGCATGTGTGTATCATGTTGGTGCACGTGTGTATCATGGTGGTGCAGGTGTGTATCATGTTGGTGCATGTGTGTATCATGGTGGTGCATGTGTGTATCATGTGAAGTGATGTCCTCATCATTTTCTTTGGACGCTGGGTAGTTTTCTTGGTTTTTTGTGGAGTGTATAACTGGACTCTTTCTTTCTCTAAGGTAGTGGGTGAGGTAAAAAAAATATTTTCACTGTCTGAAGGAATTCTCTCAAAGCCTAATCCTAGAGCTAACCCTGCCCTATCATCACACATCTTGGTTTTGGCCAAGAGCAAGTTCATCCTACCTTTTCCGTCAGTACATTTGTTCACAACAGAAAGAAAGTATTCATTCTCAGTCATTAGTTTTTCCACTTGCCCTCTAGCAAAACTGAGTTGGTCCTTAAGGGTGATGCAGGTGGAACACGCAAGCTGTACATCCTTAGAACACTCAGCACTCTCCAATCTAGTCTCTAACTCCTTAACATGCTTGTCTCTCAAATTAATGCTATCAATCAGTAAAGGACAGTTTGAACAAGCATCAGAAGAAATAGGTCTAGACTCCACCACCAAAAGCTACTTCTATGCAGTCTCAAGATCATCATCAATTTGAGCATGCACAAAACGCAACTGAGCAAGCTCACTCATGACAATAGTACAAGATTCACATTCAGCATCATCAAATTTAGACTTAAGCATGGCATAATCAGTAGAAACAGATTCTAGCCTAAGTCTAAGCTCTTTTCTATCTCTAGCAACCTAAACCAGTAATCTATCTTAACCAAGAACTACTTCATTTAGTTCATCTACTCTAATTGAAAGCTGTTCGTAGGATAGAGATACCTCAGATGAGTCATGCTCATTGCCGCTGTGACTGCTGTCGTCCATGAAGCAAAGGCCGGTTAAATACCTTGCCTTCTTCTCCTTCTTATCCTCCTTCCTTGGAGGATCTTCCTCCTTGTCAGAGATTGACTCCTTAGTTGAGGAAGTGTCGATGTCACTGAGTGCAGCAACAAATACTCTAGAAGCGGCCTTGGCTACCCTCTTAGCCACCTTGTCGTGCTTAGCCTTCACATAGGGTTTTCTCTCCTTCTTGTGGTGTTTAGGGCGCTCACTCTCATCTCTCCTCTTAAGCTTAGGACAATTGGCCTTGATGTGAGAAGTGTCACCACACTCAAAATAGCCACTAAAACCACTTCTCCTCTGATCCTATCTCTCATTGTGAAAATGGGTGAACCTTCTAGCAATGAGAGCAAGCTCTTCATCATCCAGAGTATCCACCTTCTCCTTAGGGACAGAGACTAGAAAGGACAAAGCAAAACCACCTAGAAGAATACAAGTGCCAGATGTGCTTGGTTCTGAAGTGGTGACACAGCTAGAGCCATACACTAGCGCTAAAGGCTGAGGCAAAGAGTTTCTGTGCACTACAAGAGATGCCTTGGCTATTTCTGTGGACTTCAGCTTGCTGAAAAGCTCATCACAAGTCAATGTGTCATAACCTGTGGACTCCTCAATGCTAGATATATTCACTTCCCATATGCTACGATCAAGAGCATAGAGAAGCTTGATAGCCCTATCATGATCACTGTAGGTGTTGGGGGAAAAATACTTCATCCCTAGGATCTTCAAGGTCGTTAGACAAAGGCAATTTACTAGACCGAAGTCCAAGACCTATCTCCGGCCTGGTGTATGATCAAGTCTAGAAGATCTATCTAGACTCCCGTTCGAAGATACACTTTGAAGGTCCAATCTCCGCAGTGGATAACTGCTAGCGAGGATAGAAGACTTATCTTCTTTCTGATTAGATTAGTCTTTTACCATTTTAGCTCTATTGGGGGTACCAAAATAAATTCCACTATGTCGGTTGTAACTGAGGGGTAAATAGGTCTTTTCCTTAAGGTTTTTACCTATAAATACCCCCTTCTCACCATGTAATAGGCATCGAATACTCAGATATTCAATACACTACTTCGAAATACTTTGAGCTATTATCCTATTCGGAGGCTTGAGATAGTTCGCTTCACAAACTCCTTGTTTGTTAGTTCTTAATCTTAGAGAACCTATAAGCGTAATCTTTTACGCCAACAGTTGGCGCCGTCCGTGGGGAACTTAGTTCTAAAATCTAGTTCTTCGCCGCTGACTGCACTTCGAAGAGCACTTGCGGAGGGAGTTTCGGAGTCTGAAGATTCCGCGCACCCTTCGGTAAGGGGCTTCCTAGTGTAGCTCGAAGGCCTCTTCTCGCCTTCCCAAATCATTCGAAGTCTTCAGTCTTCGGACCTTAACTTCATTAGCCATGCCTCCCAAGCGGAGCCTAGCTACCGATCCTCCCCGAAGGTCCCCTCGGACCAATGGTGTAGGACCCTCAGTCATTCCACCAACTCCCGAAGTGGTCATCAGACCTCGAGCACCCAAAGGTCCCCAAGTAGCTCCCTCGGTGCTTCGAACTGATTACCCCAGTTCCCAAGACCTGGAGATCCCCTCTAGAGGAGATGAAGACCTTCCTAAGGACGTGGATACCCAGGTAGCACGACTTCTGGAGGAAGTAACAAGGTGGAGGCAAGAGGTTGCAGATAGACTTCGCCCTCAAGCCTTCACTCCTACTCTAGAGGTGCCTCAAGATGATGGTCCTGGTAATTATCCCGAAGCTCTTCGAGTCTCGGAGGAAGCCGAGAACACATCCTTTAATGATGAGTCTCCACTGCATCTAGATTTGCAGAAAGTGCCCTTCGACCCTAGGTTCAAGGCCTCAAAGTTGCACAAATACTCCAGTGGGTCCGACCCCGAAGAGTTCTCTCGTTCATATGCCTTGGCAATAGAACCCAGCGGAGGGGTGCGGAACACAATGGCGAAGTGCTTCCCCCTCGCGCTGGAAGGTGTGGCTCTCTGATGGTTCTGGTCTATAAAGCCAGGATCGATCAAGTCATGGGAGCAGCTGAAGAGGAAGTTCATGAGTAATTTCCAGGGTACGTTCGTAGCCCTAATGTCAACTCAAAGTTTGTTCCAGGTGAAGCAGCAAGCAGCGAAGACCCTTCGGTAGTATTTTACATGCTTCACCCACACCAATTCTCAGATTAAAGGCTTGTCTACCTCTCCGGTAGTGGATGCAGCACGCGAAGGGGTGTTGAACACAGACCCCCCAGCAAACTTCACCGGAAGCCGATGTCGTCTGTAGCACAACCTGATGGGGGATTGGTCCCGATCTTCCGCTAGGTAAAGGATAACTTGGGTTGGTGGAGAATCTCGACGTTGGCGATCCAAGGCTCCGGTCCGGCGGATCAAAACCTTGCAATCGTTACACCACCGTCTCCGTTGGTTATCAACCACGCAGGACGCGATTGACCTCGCCACGAAGGCTAATTCCTACAAGCGAACCCAAGAACACAAGCAAGAACAGGAAGGATACAAGTCGAATGCCAAATCACAGACAAATGATGATAAGGTGAGGTTTCACAAACGCCAATGCAGCAGCCAATCGGTCCGGTGCAAGAGGCGGGATCTAAACACACAAGTGTAGATGCAAACAAAGCAAAACCTAACCCTAAAGGCGGCTGGAGTGAGTTATATAGGGCGTGGGCAGCCTGTGGAAGGCGAACAGACTCAGTAGAAGGTGAACAGACTCAGACTATGGCCCAACACGGCCCAGTTTTGTCACGCAGGACGGTTTCAATCACACAGAACGACTCGAGACTCGAAATGAGGTGAAACCAATGGCAAACGATCCATCTTCTCCTCATCTTTCCAAAAAGTCAAAGAACGCGCCAATCGGACTTCGTATGAGGAAGTTATGCCCATTTTGGTGCATGGTGGTCGATGTAGTCCGAACCAGCGAAATCTTGACTTCAAAACATCCGTGCGACTCCGTCTTCAACTCCAACTCTTCTATTCCATCTCCCATGTTCCTAAGCAACAAAATATCACTAGTATTCAGTAGCATCCCATCCAAACAAACATTAACATAGTTGCTACGGAAAGAATTAACCTCATGGTTCAAGCGACGGGCACGGGCGCGTGTGATTGGTCCTTGTAATTGAATTGTAGGTGGAGGCTTCATGTGTGTATCATGTGAAGTGATGTCCTCATCATCCTCCCCCTCTTGAATTGGAGTCGTCCTCGACTCAAGCTCATCGTCATCTCCCAAATAGGGCTTTAAATCTGAAATGTTAAATGTGGGACTAACCCCAAAAGCTGCAGGCAACTCAAGTTTATATGCATTATCATTTATCTTCTCAAGCACATGGAAAGGACCATCAGCACGGGGCATCAATTTAGAATTTCTCAAATCAGGAAAACGATCCTTGCGCAAGTGCAACCAAACAAGATCACCCGGTTCAAATGTTATCTCTTTTCTACCCTTACTACCATAAGCACGATATTTCTCATTCATTTTTTCTATGTTTGCTTTAGTAGTTTCATGCATCTTCAGCAATAATTCAGCACGTGTAGTAGCATCAAAATTCAATTTTTCAGATGGTGGCAATGGTAGCAAATCAATAGGAGCACGTGGATTAAAGCCATAGATCACTTGAAACGGACTCACCTTAGTAGTGGAGTGTACTGACCTATTATATACAAACTCAATATGAGGTAGACACTCTTCCCAAAGCTTCAAGTTGGTCTTCAAGACAACCCTCAGCATGGTGGACAATGTACGGTTGACGACCTCCGTTTGTTCATCCGTTTGGGGGTGACAAGTAGTAGAAAACAGCAGCTTCGTCCCCAACTTATGCCACAACGTCTTCCAAAAATGACTTAAAAATTTAGCATCACGATCTGAAACGATGGTATTGGGAACTCCATGCAAGCGTACGACCTCTCTGAAAAACAAATCAGCAACATTTGTAGCGTCGTCGCTCTTGTGACAAGGTATAAAATGCGCCATTTTAGAGAAACGATCTACCACCACAAAAATACTATCTCTCCCCCTCCTAGTTCTAGGTAATCCTAACACAAAATCCATAGAAATATCCTCCCAAGGTACACTAGGAACGGGCAGAGGCATATAAAGACCATGTGGGTTTAGACGGGACTTAGCTTTATTGCAAGTAGTGCATCGTGCCACATAGCGCTCAACATCGCGTCTCATCCTAGGCCAATAGAAGTGTGTGGACAGCACATCTTCGGTTTTCTTTGATCCAAAATGACCCATCAAACCACCACCATGTGTTTCCTGCAATAACAACAAGCGAAGAGAGCTAGCTGGCACACTTAACTTGTTAGCACGAAAAAAGATATCCATTATTCAGCACATATTTGTTCCAAGCACGGTCATCTGTACAATTGGCAAAAGCATATTTGAAGTCCAAATCAGTAGCATACATGTCCTTCAATGTTTCTAAACCAAAGATCTTATAATCAAGTTGAGAAAGCAAAGTATAACATCTAGATAAAGCATCGGCAATCACATTATCTTTCCCTTTCTTATGCTTAATGATATATGGAAAAGTCTCAATAAATTCTACCCATTTAGCATGTCGTTTATTCAGATTTGCTTGACTACGTATATGCTTCAATGCTTCATGATCCGAATGAATAATAAACTCCTTAGGCAAAAGGTAATGTTGCCAAGTTTCAAGCACACGCACTAAGGCATATAATTCCTTATCATAGGTAGAATAATTCAACTGTGGACCATGTAATTTTTCACTAAAATAGGCCACGGGTTTACCTCCTTGTAGCAGCACACCTCCTAATCCAAAACCACTAGCATCACATTCTAACTCAAAAGGCTTACTGAAGTCGGGTAGCTGAAGTAGAGGTGCATGTGTAAGACGATCTTTGAGTGTGGCAAAAGCTTGTTCATGTGCTGGCTCCCAAGTAAAAGTAACTCCCTTCTTGGTCAACTCATGCAAAGGACTGGCTATGGTGCTGAAATCTTTCACAAAACGGCGGTAGAAACCTGCAAGACCAAGAAAACTACGTACTGCAAGGTTAGTTTTAGTTGCAAGCATGACACGTCCTTTCAGATTAATAACTTGTGATGAAGAAGGAAAAGCAACTTTATCTTTTTGTTGTCTCGAAAGTGTTTTAGCTACTTGCTGATTTTCAGAAGGTTGTTTGCTCTTTTGTGCGTCTCTAGCATGTTTTTCTTGTTCAAATTTCACAATTTCAGCAGGAGTCATAGGAAGCAATGTAACTTTCTTTCCTTTATACATAAATGTGTACTTATTTCTCCTACCATGGTGTGTAGCATCAGTATCATACTCCCAAGGTCTACCAAGTAATAGAGAACATGCTTGCATTGGTACTACATTAAAATCAGCAACTCCGAAGTATGTACCAATGGAAAATTCAATGTGAGCAATTTGTGTTACCTCGACCTTACCGCTATTGTTGAACCATTGTACGTGGTAAGGGTGTGGATGTGCACGTGTGGGAAGTTGAAGCTTAGTTACCATGTCGAGGCTCACCAAATTGTTGCAACTACCGTTGTCGATGATGACACGCACACGACGGTTATTGACGACGAAGAAAGTCTGAAACAGATTGTTCCGTTGTGCCTGATCGTCCTGGTCCATGTGAGTGCTCAGGTCACGTTGTACAATAAGTGCTGCCATGTTAGTGAAAAGACAAAACAACGAAGAATAATCCTTATGTAAAACAGCTAGGTGGGGTGGTGGGTGTGTGGTGGAAACAATCCATCAAGCACCTTACCCACGCTTGCAAGTGTTCTTACCACGCCGTAGTGAGGTCACCGGCCTACAGGTGATGAACCAACTGGAGGGTGGTGTACAATTGCAAGAAATGAACCTGTCCTGAACCAAGAGAAAGGTGTAGCTTGGAAGGCAAGTGAGTAGCAAGGATTAGCGATAGTAATAACAGTTAACCCAAGTTCAATAACACTACAAGAAAATGATAAATTTTCGTCGGCTTTTTTAATTTTCGTCGGCATTTCTGAAAACCGTCGGAAGTTAATTAACTTCCGTCGGCCTGTAGGAGCCGACGGAAGTTAGCTTAACTTCCGTCGGTTTTCACTGTGGCTGACGGAAGTTAATTAACTTTCGTCGGCTTTAAAGGTGGCCGACGAAAGATATTTCAGCGCACCCTATTTTTTCCCACCGCGCTCTATTTCTTCCCACCGCGCCTAACCTAGGTTTTTCCCCCTCCCGCCTCCCCGCCTCCAGGCCGCCGTCTCCCGCCTCCCTGCCTCGCCTCCCCGCCTCCAGGCCGCCGTCTCTGCGCATCCCCGCCTCCCGGTCGCCGCCTCCGCACATCCCCACCTCCCGGTCGCCACCTCCGCACCTCTTCGTCACGGACCTAGGCCTAGACCTGGGTGGCGTGGCGGAGAGGTGCCCGGCGGAGCGGCGCCGTTCTATGTGCTGTGCCGAGGATATGCATCTGGGAGTGCGACGGCAAGGCCGGCGACATCACCCGCGGGATCATCGCCGCACCACTCCACCGCAGCTACAGCGCGAAGGCAGTGCCGCCGCCGCCGCACTTCTGGATGATGACGTCGCCGCTGCTGAGGCCGTAGAGGGGGGACGTGGAGGAGTCTAGGAGCCCGAGGAGGCCATCCGCACGGGACACCGGAGCTGAGGAAGCTGTTCGGGGTTGACCCCGCTGAGGCTGCAGATATTCGGTGGGGAAATCTGCTGGTTTCCTCCTCTGTTAAGTTTTTGGTTCCAGACTGATGTGATTATCGCCATGTTGCTGCTGAGTGATGCTAGGGAGCTGGCATCCCCGGGCAAGAGCGAGAGCTGCTTCTTCATCACACAGGACGATCGGTTCATGATTAAAACCGTGAAGAAGTCCGAAGTGAAGGTCAGTTTGTGCTCTTCTTTGAACATGTTCGTCAATATAAGTCAACTTTACTGACAAGGTTTTACAGCACACATTGCATAAAACAAGCTGGCTGCCCCAAGGTAAGCAATGATCCCATGGAGAGACATAACTCATTTAATTTTATTAACTATTACTACCTCTGTTTAACTATATAGCATGCATAACATTAAAACTAAATATTTTTAGCTTAACTATTAGTAAAAAGTTATAAATATTGACTTTTCTGAAAGCAAGGATGCATGTCTTATATTTTGGAACGGATGTAGTATTATATTTGAATGCACATTATTTCCTCTTGAACTTATGTCAGCATATACAACTAGGTCCGGTTCATTATAATGGGCAATTTTTGTCGTTCGGAATATAAGATCCATAGGCGTTTTGATCTGAAAAGGTTCCTCACATGGTCAGACTATCGACATAACTGAGCAGAAGATTGATGAAACCACTGCTCTAAAGGACCTCGATCTCCAATATGCATTTCTGTTGCAAAGATTTTGGTATGAGGAGCTCATGAAGTGAGTTCCCTGTTATGTTAACTCCCTATATTTTCTGACATTTCATTCAAATTAAGATAATGTTGACAGAAGTGGAAACATAATGTCTGGTTAGTTGTGGGCACACATACAATCTATTTCGGGCTTTTGGGTGATCTATTTTGACTCGTACATTTAACAGAACTATTTTTTGTCTAATTTTATCCATCTGCTGGTTGTTTGCAGTGCCCCTGCGTACTAGGCTCATCTGGCAGCCTTCCAATCTCTCTTTTACATGGAGCCAGAGACATCTGATAGTGGATCGATGGCGAGTGGAGCTGCAATTAGCCGTGGCCTTCTACCAGGCAGTCCGTACAGCTCCAGAGTCGCTGGAAATGAAGTTGCTATCTGTTCTTAACGAAAACTTGAAGTGTGTCATGTTTTACTGCTAAGTTCTTTGGTTGTCTGGTGTGCCTATGTATTGTTGTGTTTGTGTGTACATGCAGTCTGATGGACCTATGTTTAATTGTGCTCAAAAACCAAGTTTGTTAATGCTTCTTTTGTCAAAAATGTCTTATGAAAGAACAGGAAAAAGAAAAAAGAATATATGCTGCACTCTGTGAAAGAACGGACAAAGCAAAAAAGAAAAAAAATGTAACCAATATATAGCTGCTATATTGTTGGTGGAATAATCTGAAAAAGCAAAAAAAAAATCTTCCGTCGGCCAAAACACAGCCGACGGAAGTTATATTTGTTGCTGGAATAAACTAAAAAAGCAAAAAAAAAATAATTTCCGTCGGCCAAAAAACAGCCGACGGAAGATAGTCTCGGAACTTTCATCGGCTGCTTTTTGGCCGACGGAAGTTAATCAATTTCCGTCGAAACATTTCCGTCGGCCAAATGCCGACGGAAATTAGAGTTTTGCCGACGGAAGTTAGCTTCTTCCGTCGGAATTAGCCTAACTTCCGTCGGCTTTGGCCGACGGAAATTGCTTGTTTTGTTGTAGTGTAAGTGTTCCCTAGTACTCGTCAAAGTTGCTGGCCTTAGTGCTCCCAATGTGAAAATTCAAGCAATAGATGGAAACTATGTGCCCAAAACTCAAATGGAAGCAAAAACAGGCCAAAATCAGCTCTATGCAGATCGAACAAGGGATCGGACAAGAGATCGGACAAGCAGAATCTGTTACTACCGCTGAGAATTCTGTTACTACCGCTGATCGGACAAGAGTTCGGACAAGGGATCGGACAAGCAGAATCTGTTACTGCCGCCGATAATGCTGTTACTACTGCTTCTTCTCTTTTTTTGATTTTTTTTCTCTCTTCTTTTTTTTTCACTCTATTTTTTTTGAACAAGGATGACCAGATATGCAACCACAAAAATTGGCACCTACAACTGAGGTGGGATGTGGCTCACAAAAATTCTACAAGTTCGCTGACCGGCGAGCAAAAACTTTGACCAATTTTTTTCTTTATCTTCCTGATTTTTTTTTGCGATTCTGGTGAGGGCTAACAGGAGGATCCCTGTTAGGGTACCCACCCAAATTGGGTCAGGAAGACGCTAAAAAACATTCAGATTTTTCTGCCAAACGAGCGAAAAGTTATGCCTGTTTTACCGAAGGGGGGTCACAAAGGACTCGATGTGGAAATCAAAAGAGGGTTGTGGGGGGGCGGTTTTCGGGTGGGGAATTTTTCTGAGACACAAGAACAACTACTACTCAAACGACACAAAGGGATTACTAAACCAGCAACAAGACTCGACCAAGAACACAAACTCAACAAGGTTAAAACTGAAATTAAAATCGCAAGGCTCTAGGTAAAAACAAAAGCAGATCGAGATTACCTAACGGGAAAACTGAGCTCTGATACCAACTGATGGGGGATTGGTCCCGATCTTCCGCTAGGTAAAGGATAACTTGGGTTGGTGGAGAATCTCGACGTTGGCGATCCAAGGCTCCGGTCCGGCGGATCAAAACCTTGCAATCGTTACACCACCGTCTCCGTTGGTTATCAACCACACAGGACGCGATTGACCTCGCCACGAAGGCTAATTCCTGCAAGCGAACCCAAGAACACAAGCAAGAACAGGAAGGATACAAGTCGAATGCCAAATCACAGACAAACGATGATAAGGTGAGGTTTCACAAACGCCAATGCAGCAGCCAATCGGTCCGGTGCAAGAGGCGGGATCTAAACACACAAGTGTAGATGCAAACAAAGCAAAACCTAACCCTAAAGGCGGCTGGAGTGAGTTATATAGGGCGTGGGCAGCCTGTGGAAGGCGAACAGACTCAGTAGAAGGTGAACAGACTCAGACTATGGCCCAACACGGCCCAGTTTTGTCACGCAGGACGGTTTCAATCACACAGAACGACTCGAGACTCGAAATGAGGTGAAAACAACGGCAAACGATCCATCTTCTCCTCAGCTTTCCAAAAAGTCAAAGAACGCGCCAATCGGACTTCGTATGAGGAAGTTATGCCCATTTTGGTGCATGGTGGTCGATGTAGTCCGAACCAGCGAAATCTTGACTTCAAAACATCCGTGCGACTCCGTCTTCAACTCCAACTCTTCTATTTCATCTCCCATGTTCCTAAGAAACAAAATATCACTTGTATTCAGTAGCATCCCATCCAAACAAACATTAACATAGTTGCTACGGAAAGAATTAACCTCATGGTTCAAGCGACGGGCACGGGCGCGTGTGATTGGTCCTTGTAATTGAATTATAGGTGGAGGCTCTATGTGTGTATCATGTGAAGTGATGTCCTCATCACAACCGATGGCATACTTTGAACAGTATGCCAAGGCAGAGGAAGGCTGCCTCCGAAGAATTGTGGTGCCTGCACTAGTCCTTTGAGAAGTGAAGACGGAGCCAGAAGTCCCGACTCCTCCGCAAGCCCCCTTGATAATCGCTTCAATGATCATAGACGAGGAAAGAAACATTTCCGCTCCGAGGTATTAAATATTACACCCTTCGCCCCAAAGATTCCTTTCAACTTTCAATAGGTGCAAGCTAACAAGGCAAGTACGTCGAAGCTCCAAGAGAGAATGGCTGGTAGGCGCCAAACCTTCTTCTGTTGTGTGCATGGCGAAAATAGAAGCCATGACACGAAAGATTGCAAGTCTGTGTTGACCCTTCGGGGCGAGTACTTAGGACGAAGCTTAGGGCGAGGTACTTCAGATCGGGCCCCTCCAGCAGTGCGTTCGGAGCCTATGCATGTTGTGGTTTGGGCTAGCAACCCTGAAGCACCAATGCAACTCCCAGTGGCCAACATTATGCCACCACCGAAGTAGGAGGATCCCCAAGATCATGGCAAGAGAGCGGTCCTGCCCATCTCCGGAGGGGGGACCCTCAGTAACATGTCGAAACGGCAGCGTAGAGACTATGTCCGTGAAGTAGGGCACATAGGGACCTCGAGTTCGGTGGTAGAAATGCCTGAGTGGTCCCATGTACCTATTTCTTTTACTTCCAATGATGCTGTAGGGGTGAAATTCCCCCATGCTGACCCCCTTGATATTTCAGTTGATATAGTGGGAGTTGAAGTACAAAGGATATTGGAGGACGGTGGAAGCTCCACAGACATACTCTTCATCTAGGCTGTTGGGGGAAAATATTCCATCCTCAGGGTTATTGCAGTAACAGGACAAAGGCAGGCGAATGAATCAAAGTTTTCCAGCATGTATCTCCGGAGATGCACGGAATCAAGTTCGAAGTGTGAAGACAGACTTCAGTTCGGAGTATATCTTCGAACTTGGACTCTTCTGAGAGCTTCTTTGCCAGCTAAGATGGAAGACTTATCTTCTTTCTCATTAGATTAGTATTTTACCATTTTAGCCCTATTAAGGATACCGAATAGTTTCCACTATGTCGGTTGTAATAGAGGGGTAAAAGGGTCTTTTCCTTAATATTTGGGCCTATAAATACCCCCCGTTTTACCCTGTAATGAGGACCGAATACAAGTTCTTCAATACACACTTTCGAATTATTTTAAGCTATTATCCTTTCGGAGGCTTGGAATAGTTTACTTCGCAAACACTTTGTTTGTTAGTTTCTAATCTTTAGAAACCTGTTAGCGTAATCTTTTACGCCAATAGTTGGCGCCGTCCGTGGGGAACTTAGTCCAAAAAACTTCGTTCTCTACCAAGTTCTCAAACCATGCCTCCTAAGCGGAGTGCAGGTGGTAATCCTGTTCGGAGGTCTCCTCGGACCTCCGGAGCAAGATCTTCAGACACAGTTGAGGTCGGAGGACCTTCGACGTTTCCTCCACCTCAAACTCCGGAAGGGATTCCCCTTCCTCGAGCATACGGAGTTCCTCCGCCAACTCCATCTATACTTTGGCCAGCCGGAGTCCCTCTTCCACCTCAAGTTCCACTTCGAACCGATCCCTACAGTTCTCAAGACCCGGAAGATCCTTCCGGAGGAGATGAAGACAGTCTTGGTGATATGGCCACTCAAATGGCCAGTCTCCAAGCTGAAGTAGCAAGGTGGTGGCAAGAAGCCGCAGATAGGCTTCGTTCTCAGCCCACCCCAGTCATCCCTAAAGTGCCTGAAGACGACGAACTTATTTATCCCAAAGCCCCGGAGAACGCGTCCTTCGACACGGAATCTCCGCTGCATCCTGAGTTGCAGAAAGTGCGCTTCGATCCTAAGTTTAAAACTTCGAAGCTTTGCAAATATTCCGGAGATGAAGATCCTGGAGAGTTTGCCCGTTCTTATGCATTAGCAATTGAAGCCAACGGGGGAGTGCGAGATACTATGGCCAAATGTTTTCCCCTAGCCCTCCAAGGAGTGGCTTTGCGGTGGTTCTGGTCTCTGAAGCCAGGATCAATCAGTTCATGGGGGCAGTTGAAGAAGAAGTTCATAAGCAATTTCCAGGGCACCTTCGTGCCCCCAATGTCAACAGGAAGTCTTTTCCTGGTGAAGCAGTTCCCTGGAGAGACCTTAAGACAGTATTTCAAGCGCTTCGCTCATACGAAGTCGCAAATTCGAGGGTTAACTACGTCTTCTGTAGTTGACGCAGCTCGAGAGGGAGTTATTCATCTAGGCCTCCTTGATAAACTTCACCGGAAAAGTATATCTTCTGTTTCTCAGTTGATGTCTTATTTCGAAGAGTATGCAAGGTCAGAAGAGGGATGGCTTCGGAGAACTGCTGCGACCCCGTCGATACTGCAAGAAGTTAAATTGGAAGTGAAAACTTCAGCACAGCCGCAAGGGCCTAGATTCGAAGCTCAGCATGACAGGCGTCTAGGGCAAAAGCATCCTCGTTCAGAAGTTCTGGACATTGCACCCCCGCAGAAGTTTGCCTAAAGGGCTCCGCAACCTTCAGGAAGCAAGACCAGCGGCTGGAGGCCGCCAGGGAAACCGGCTGGCAAAGCCCAGGCCTTTTTCTGCTGTATCCATGGTGAAAATCGGAGTCACGCAACTGATGCGTGCAAGTCTATACTTGCTCTCAGAGGAGAGTATTTGGAAAGAACTTCGGGTCGAGGCACTACTGACCGAGTTCTGGCTGAAGTACGTTCGGAGCCTGTCCAGGCTGTGGCACGAATAGAGAACTTTGACCCTACAAGACGGCCTCCGGTGGTCAATGTTATGCCACCTCCGAAGCAAGAAGAGGGGCAAGATCGAGGAAAAAGAGTAGTCCTCCCCATCTCCAGAGGAGGGACCCTCGGAAGTATGTCAAAGAGGTAGAGAAGAGAATATGTTAGAGAAGTGGGCCATATTGGAACCTCTTCATCTGCAGCTGCTATGCCCAAATGGTCCCATGTGCCAATATCTTTTTCCGCAAATGATGCAGCGGGTATAAAATTTCCACATGCAGACCCACTTGTCATCACTACTGACATAGCAGGAACTGAGGTTCGAAGAGTGCTAATTGACGGAGGGAGTTCGACGGATATTATTTTTGTCCAAGCCTTTGATCAACTCTGCATCTCCAGAAAACATCTTCTCCCAGCAGCCCGTCCTTTACAAGGCTTTGCAGGACCCCCTCTTGATGCCCTCGGCCAAATTGGCCTGAAAGTTACTTTCGGAGAGAGGCCACTGGCCAGGACAGAGGAAGTGATCTTCGATGTTGTGGATGCTCCATATGCATACAATGTCATCTTCGGAAGAGGCATGTTAAATCAATTCGGAGCTGTGGCGCATCATAATCACTTATGTATGAAGATGCCCACATAGGCGGGAGTGCTCACTGTTTTCGGAGATCAGTCCATTGCACGAAGAGCGAAGTATGGTTATGGCCCTCCTCTTGACCCGAGACAGGTGAACAGTGTGAAAGATAATCCGGAAGATTTTTCTGCTCCTAGCGAATCTTCGAAGAAATCCTTCCCAAGACAAAGTCCCGAAGGAGAGATTGCAACGAAGGTTATTGTCAAAGATGGCAAGGAATATTCATTTCAATTTGGCAAAGACTTGCCTTTAGAAGTTGCTACTTCGTTAGAGAAAGTAGTTGAGGAGAATTTAGATGTCTTTGCTTGGTCTGATGAAGACATCACCGGAGTCAGTCGGGATATTATTGAGCACAGTCTACTTGTGAACCCGAAGGCACGGCCTATTCGACAAGGACTCTGGAAGTTATCTATGGAGAGAGCTATCCTCGCTAAAGACGAAGTTGAAAAGTTGCTGAAGGCTGGGATTATCAGAGAAGTGGCCCATACGGAGTGGTTAGCCAACCCAGTCTTCGTTAAGAAGAAATCTTCCGAGAAGTGGCGCATGTGTATTGATTTTACATCCCTGAATAAAGCATGCCCCCGCGACCCCTACCCCATGCCCCGAATTGATCAATTGGTTGACTCCACCGCCGGTTCGGAGTTATTAAGCTTCCTCGACGCGTACTCCGGCTATCATCAAATCTGGTTAAAACGCGAAGATGAAATTAAGACAAGCTTCGTAACTCCTTCAGGAGTTTTTTGTTATGTAAGAATGCCCTTTGGCTTAAGAAATGCCGGGCTACTTTTTCGAGGTTAATTGCTAAGGCTCTAGGTCATCAATTAGGTCTCAATGTAGAGGCCTATATGGATGATATTGTAATAAAGAGTGCTTTAAAGTACCAACATAGCCTAGACTTAGCAGAAACATTCAATAGCCTTCGAGCATGTGGGATCCGTCTTAACCCCGAAAAATGTATCTTCGGGGCGCAGGCTGGAAAATTGTTAGGGTATCTAGTTTCAAGCAGAGGGATAGAAGCTAGCCCCACTCAGATAACTGCGTTGTAGAGGATGGCTCCCCCAGAGAATTTAAAGCAAGTGCAAAAGCTGACTGGTCGTCTTGCAGCACTTAGCAGGTTTTTGGCAAGGTCTGCGGAGAGAAGTTTGCCCATCTTTAAAGCATTTAATGGGTCCGAAGATTTTGCATGGACACCGGAGTGTCAAAAGAGCTTCGAAGATATTAAGAATTATCTCAGTAACCTTGCTACACTCACGGTGCCTGTTGTGGACGAAACCCTACTCCTCTACCTTGCAGCTACTGGCTCTGCTGTCAGTGCAGTCCCTGTCAGAGAGGTTGATTTCAATGGGAAGTTGGTACAGAATCCAGTCTATTTTGTATCTGAAGCCTTATCTAGAGTAAAAACAAAATATTCTAAGCTTGAGAAGTTCACTTACGCTCTGATAATGGCTTCGAGAAAGCTAAGGCATTATTTTTTGGCACATAATGTAATTGTACCAACTTCATATCCTTTGAGGGATATGCTCCGATGTAAGGATTCCACTGGAAGAGTTGGGAAGTGGGCTGTTGAGTTAGCACCCTTCGGCATATCCTTTGTGGCAAGAACAACAATTAAGTCACAAGTGTTGGCAGACTTCGTGGCATAATGGACTCCCCCTGCAGCATGGGCTCCGGAAAAGCCAAGTGAAGGGATTTGGACTATTTATTCTGATGGAGCTTTCCAAGCATCTGGAGCAGGTGTCGGAGCTGTGATAATTTCGCCTTCAGGGCAAAAGGCACTGTACTCCGCAAGACTCAACTTAAAGTCTACTAATAATACAGCGGAGTACGAGGGAATTTTATTGGGACTTTGAAAGGCACATGCTTTAGGGGCTACAAGAGTTGTTATTAAGACAGATTCTCAGATTGTAGCAGGGCACGTAGACAAGAGCTTCCAAGTTCGGCATCCATAGCTTGCAAAGTACTTAGAAGAAATCCGTAAGATCGAAGCAGCATTTAAAGGGATTTCCATTCGGAGTATACCTAGAGCAGAAAATATGCAAGCTGACATCTTAGCAAAAGCTGCAACCGGAGCTATGGACATACCAGAAGAAGCTTTTTATGAAGAACTCAGTACACCTTCGGTGCCAAAAATTCCTGCTGCGGATGTCCTTTGCATTCCAAGTACAGATTGGTGAAGTTCAATCATGGAATTGTTGCAAGGAGAAGCAAATATGTCCGAAGGTGCACAACTTTCGAGGTTAAAGCTTAGGACTCAGAATTATCACATAATCAACGATATTTTATACAAGGCCGGAGTATGTTCCCCTCTGCTCCGATGTATATCTCAAGCTGAAGGTGAAGAAATTCTTTGAGAAATTCATGAAGGACTTTGCGGTAGGCATCTGGCCCCTCGAGCTTTGGCAGGAAAAACACTTCGCCTGGGGCTTTATTGGCCTACAATAGTAGCTGATGCGGAGAGCTTGGTCCGCACTTGCCAAGGATGTCAGTGGATGGGACGAAGGAGTCATCGCCCACAAATAGCTCTTCAAGTCATTGCTCCAATATGGCCCATGGTCAGATGGGACATGGATCTTATTAGTCCCTTCCCAGTAGCAAAAGGAAATTTGAAGTTCGCAGTGGTAGCAATTGAATACTTTTCAAAGTGGGTCGAAGCAGAGCCCCTAACAGCTATCACTTCGAATAATGTTCTGGGTACCTTTCCGCCGCTTTCTTGCAATGAAAACATCCTTTGAGCCCTAGCCTCCATTCTTCTGCCAAAGCAACTCAGTAGCTTCAATAGAGAAAACCAAAGGTTCTGGAGCACCTTCAGCCCTGGCTCGACAGCAGGCAGCTGCAGCGGCAGCGGCCGTGGCATTGGCGACGGTAGCTCCAACACCAGCAGCGACAACCATGGCGGCGGGAGGAGAAAATCCCCAAAATGTTGGTCATCAAGGCCTCTTCCCGGCATCAACAAAATACGTGGATCAATCCTTCCAACTGGGACCTTCAACCTGCAAAAGGGAATCACTGGCGGCCGCAGTAGAGGGCAAAATCAGTTCGGGAGTTATGATCCGCAAACCTGGAAAGGAACTTATCCCGTCACCAAGACCCGGAGAAGTGGTCGTCTTTGAAGCCTTCTTCGAAGATGGCTTAGGTCTTCCGGCAGTGGATTTCTTGGCTGAGGTATTGGATCTGTTCCACGTTACTCTCCCCCAACTTTCTCCGAATGCAGTAGCTCGTTTAGCCATCTTCGAATGGGCACTGAGAGCCGAAAGTTGTGAGGGGAGGGCAGAAATCTTCGCTGCGTTGCACAGAGCTTCGTGCCAGCCAAAGACCTTCGTAGGCCCCGGAGGTGAAAAAATGGTAGTAGCCTTTGGAAGTATTAACTTTAGGCTTCGGGATGAGTACGCCCTTCGATTTCCTGGTAAGGCCATCAATGCTAGATGGTACACCGACTGGATCATGAAATGGTTTTATGCCGAAGTTGGGGCGAGCAACCGTCTGGCTGGACCTCTACAAGACATCAACTTACGAAAGGAAGCCCTTGTACACCCGGATGCGGGCCAGCTCGTAGCTCGCCTCAGCTTGCTTCAAAAGATCAGTAGAAGGTTAAGCATGCAAGACTTAGCCGAAGAGTTCCTCGGGCTCCAAATCCCTCCATTGATGGCCAACTGGCCAATCACTTTCGAAGAGGACTCGGAAGGCGGTCTTCGCAAGATTACTTCAACTTCGAGCCCTGCAGGTAACTTCGGAAACAACATATATTATGCATATTCATTCGAAGGAGTAACTAACTTGTTTTTTCAGCCTTTTCAGCCCCTGTAACTTCGGAGCAAATCATACGGGCTTCGGAGAAGATTTTGGGCGCTCCAACTCCGACCGAAAAAGAATGGAGAATCAAGTTGGTCGGGAGTTGGGAAAGATTTAACAGAGTATGGGGAATGCTGGAAATCGTTCCGCCCCATTTGGTGGATTGGGTGCCTTTGGAGAAAGGACCCAAGAAGAGGAAGGCTGAAGCTGGGACTTCGAGCTCCGCCAAGACTCCGGTCAAGAAGGTGGCTCGAAAGCCAAAGAACCCTACACCTTCGAGCCCAAGGGCTTCAGTCTCCGATTCTCACGAGGACGAAGGTAGGTTACTTGTAAGGCTGATTGACGAAGATGCAACCCAAGTTGAAGAAACTGCGAATGTGTCGGAGTCTCAAGAGAATCTTGAGCAAACAAGGACTCCGGCAGTTCAAGAGGATTTACCTCAGGACAAAGTTCCTGTGGATGAGAGTGGAGTCGAAGTCACTATGGTTTCGATTCCGGATTAAGCAACAAGGACTATTCAGGAAAATGTTCCTGCAGTCGAAGATTTGATGGAGGACTCGGACAAAGATCTCGCCTTCGATCCGCCAAGCAGTCCAATGCTTACCCGTCGCCAGAATGTCGAAGGTAAACTTCGAATAATTTTTATCTTCTTTTTTGAAAATATGAAATTATATATAGTATAATACCTTTGTTTTTATAGAGTCCACTTCTGTGGAAGAGGTCCGTCCAGAAGATACAATCCCAGGACCTTCGACAACTTCGGAGCCAATCCAAAGAGCCACTCAGATGGGGCCTGGACGAGGCAAAGGAAAAATGGACTCCCTCCCTGCTGCGAGCTCCGGATCAACTCCGTCTGAATCAACAGGCGAGAGCCAATCTATCGAGGGGGCCAGTCTCCGGGGGCTCCGAAGACCACCACTCAACACTCCGGGCCTTCGCCGAACGAAGATGACCAACAAGCTATAAGTATGCTCCCCCTTCTAGCTCCTTTCTTAGAGCGAAGAACTGGTCTTCGGACTTTGCTCGAGCCTTTGGATCGAGCTAGTCGCGTTATTGGGGAGACAAACTTGGTGGCCATTTTGAGCGAAGCGGAGAGCTCGGAGCTTAACGCAACTATGGAACGCGCAGCCTACCAAGTACGAAGCATTTGTGAAATAACACCGAATTTTCATACAAATTATTTCTTACCTTGGTTTTTTCTTTTCGCAGCAAACAGTCTTGGCCCGAGCTGCGAATATATCAAATGAGTGAGAAATCGCTCGCCTTCGAGAGGAAAACGGAACTCTTGAACGGAATCTCACTATCTCTGAAGGCCGAGTGGTTCATATGGACAGCATGGTGTCAACGGAGCGCAGGGCCAGACAAGGCTTGGAGGGTGCGAACAAGGAGCTCGAAGCAGAAAGAATTGTGCTTCGAGCAAAAGTTGAAAGAATGCGGGCGGAGCACGCTACTACAGGGACCGAGCTTGTTAGGCTCCGAGAGGAAGCTAGCCATCTTTTGAATCAAAAGAATTCCTTAGCTACAGAGGCTGCTAGACTTTCCGGAGTTCTGGAAGAGCTAACTTCGGCGAAGGACGCGCTAATCGAAGATAAGCTGAAGTCCGAGAAGGTAGCTACGGAAGTTATGGATCAACTGCTAGGCGTTCTGGAGTACTTCGGTACTACTGGGATGCTTCCTTCTGATGACAACATTTCCCTTCTGCGCCAGTTGAAAAGGATTCAAGGAGTGGCGAAGTAGATGAAGACAGCAGGCATTCGCTACGGAGAACTCTCCGGACAAGTGGCTGTTGTTGGCTTACTTCGTTACTACGAGGATCTGGGCCGATCGATAACTCCGAGCGCAGGAGAAGGCCCAATTACCTTCGACGACGAGCAGCTTCTAACTCCTTCCGAAGGTGTGGCCGCTGCCTGGCAAGCCTTCCAAACTTCATGGAGAGCCGAAGGTCGCTCTGCGATCAAGGCCTGGATCGACGAAGGACAACGCCGGAAGCAAGCTCGGAACCAAGCTTCGAGCAGTCAGCCTCCTCCGAACCCACAGGTTTAGATATATCTTAGGATATTTGACTATGTAAAGCTTTGCGCTTATGTACATTTATCAATGAAAATTTGTTTATCATGTTTTTAGGCTTTGCCTCATATGGAAGATGTCGAAGTGTTAGACATTAACGACGAACTTCGCTCATTGTGGGCTACCTTCGATATTTTAAAAATTTACAAGCGCCCTCGATTTTTAGTTCCTCGAGATAGCTCCGGTGCAATTACGCCCGAAGTAAGCAAAGATATACTATCTTATATTAAAGAGGAAGAAAAAGAGGTTAACTTGGAAACTTCGTCTTCTGAAGACGTTATATGGTCCGAAGACGAAAATGAAACTCGAAGTAAAAAGCCTGAAGAACTTGGAAGCTGGGAAAGGAGCCCCGAACGGCTTCGAACTTGGGCCGATCTTCAGCAAGAACAGAAGGACTTTAGAGCTTCGAAGGGAGGCAAGAGAGTTAATCGTAAAGTTGTTAGAACTCCCGGCACTGGAACTAGTCGTTCCAACCCTAGCTCTAGAGATCGAAGAGGTCTTCGATTCCTTCTTGGTATAGATACCAATTTTTCATGATGTAATCTGTAATCATATTCGTTCGAATAATAAATATCGATTTAAAATTGTCTCCCTATTTAATAGCCCCTCTTTGGGTATAAGCAACATCGAACTGTATTCAAAGATGGTTATGCGCAAAGAAAAACTTCGGAGTACAATTTTTTGGGGTTCAGAGCCCCTCTTCAATTTGAAGATCTTTTAAAATCTTATAAAATGTCTTCGACTATTTGCAGCCTGAAGAATGGCAACTTAGCACCCTTTGTTTTTTGAAAGAAATCACATGAGATAACTTTCAGGACACTTTAGTGTCTTAGATAATTTGTCATTTTGGACTATATTAACAGACATTCGAAGCTCATGGCTCAAACTCTGTTTTGTTTTGGCAACCTTCGGCTCTTTTTTGCGAATTCTGTCAAACCAGTGGTTCGGAGTTCGTAGTGGTCTCTTTGGACTCTTTTTACGGATGTCTACAAGCCAGTGGCTTGGACTCCGCATGGTTTGGTCACCTTCGACTCTTTTTACGGATACCTACAAGCTAGTGGCTTGGGCTCCGCATATTTTGGCCACCTTCGGCTCTTTTTACGGATGTCTACCAGCCAATGGCTTGGACTCCGTATGATGTGGTTTTGGGCTCTTTTACGGATGCCTACAAGCCGGTGGCTTGGACTCCGGATTATGTCAGCCCCCACGTCGGAAACTTCGAACCAATGATTCGAAGTCCGAAAATATGATTCAGCTTTATGACACTTCCCTCTCGTTCAACCCCGCGGTTCCAGTGCGTCCACTCGGAAGCTGGAGGTTTATGAGGGGAAGGCACTATCTAAACCATATGCTTTATTAATTCAGAAGATGATTACAAGTGGTTTACAAGGAGCCCTTATTCGAAGTATCGCTTTAGGTGCTCCGCATGCTAAGTATGTGCTAATTCTTCACCTTCTAAATTAGCTAATTTAAAAGAGCCAGTGCGTCCTGAACGAACAATTAAGTATGGACCTTCCCATTTATTTCCTAATTTCCCTGGCGCTATAATGCTTCGTAGAACAAGATGACCCAGTCTAAGCTCATTGATCTTAACCTTCGGGTCATACCAAGCCTTTGTCTGCTGGTGATACTTTGATAAATTGGCCACAGCTCGAATTCTTGTTTCTTCTGATAAATCTAGCGAAGCTTGTCTTTCTTCTTCAATCTCCGGTTCGATGCTGCGAAGTGATCCTCCTTTGAGCTTTGTTGGAGTCATAGCTTCGTCTCCGAATAGTAATCTGAATGGAGTAAAAAATGTGGACCTTGTTTGCGTAGTCCGAATGGACCACAAAATCTTCGGAAGTTCTTCGGTCCACAGTCCTTTTGCTAATCCTACTATCCTTCGATTTAGCCCTGACAAAATATTTCCATTGGCTCTTTCTACAGCTCCATTAGACTGAGGATGCCTCACTGCAGCAAAACATAACTGGATGCGTAGATCTTCGCAAAACTTCCTGAAAGGTTCTGCATCGAACTGTGTTCCATTATCAACTGTGAGTTGTCTAGGCACTCCGAACCGGCAAATGATATTTTTCCAAAAGAATTTCTGTACATTGTTCGAAGTGATAGCTGTTAAGGGCTCTGCTTCTACCCACTTAGAAAAATATTCAATAGCTACCACTGCGAACTTTAGATTTCCCTTAGCTACTAGAAAGGGACCAATTAAATCCATACTCCATCTGGCCATAGGCCATACCGGAGGAATAACTTGGAGAGATGTTGGTGGGCGATGACTCCGTCGACCCATCCACTGACATCCTTGACAAGTGCGGACCAAGCTCTCCGCATCAGCTGTTATTGTAGGCCAATAAAGCCCCTGGCGAAGTGTTTTTCCTGCCAAAGCTCGAGGGGCTAAATGGCTACCGCAAAGTCCTTCATGGATTTCCCGAAGAATTTCTTGACCTTCGGCTTGAGATACACATCGGAGTAGAGGGGAACATACTAAGGCCTTGTATAAAATACCGTTGATTATTTGATAATTCCTAGCCCTGAGTTTCAATCTTGAAAGCTGTGGCTCTTCAGGCAAATTTGTCCCTCCTTGTAAAAGTTCCATGATTGAATTTTTCCAATCTGTACTTGGAATACAAAGAATCTCTGCAGTGGGAATTTGTAGCGCCGAAGGTGTACTGAGCTCCTCATAGAAAGCTTCTTCTGGTATATCTGCAGCTCCGGCTGCAGCTTTTGCTAAGATGTCTGCTTGCACATTTTCTGCTCTTGGTATACTCCGAATGGAAATACCCTTGAAGTGTGCTTCGATCTTACGGATTTCTTCTAAGTACTTTGCAAGCTGTGGATGTCGAACTTGAAAACTTTTATCTATGTGCCCTGCTACTATTTGAGAATCTGTCTTTATAACAACTCTTGTAGCCCCTAGAGCACGTGCTTTTCGGAGTCCCAGTAAAATCCCTTCATACTCCGCTATATTATTGGTAGACTTAAAGTTGAGTCTTGCGGAGTACATTGCTCTTTGCCCTGAAGGTGAAATCAACACTGCTCCAACGCCTGCTCCGGATGCTTGGAAAGCCCCATCGGAATAAATAGTCCAAACTCCATCACTTGACTTCTCCGGAACCAAAGTTGCAGGTGGAGTCCATTCTGCTACAAAATCCACTAAGACTTGCGATTTGATTGTTGTCCTTGCCAAAAAGATATGCCAAAGGGTGCTAGTTCGACTGCCCACTTTCCAATCCTTCCAGTGGAATCTTTACTTCGGAGCATATCTCCCAAAGGAGCCAAAAAATAATGTCTTAATTTCCTCAAAGCCATTATCAGAGCATAAATGAACTTTTCGAGTTCGGAATATCTTGTCTTCGCTCCTGATAATGCTTCGGAGACAAAATAAACAGGATTTTGGACCAACTTCCCATTGAAATCTATTTCTCTGACAAGGATTGCACTGACAGCAGAGCCTGTAGCTGCAAGGTAAAGGAGTAGGGTTTCGTCCGCAGTAGGCACCGTGAGTGTAGCGAGATTACTGAGATACTCTTTAATATCTTCGAAGCTTTTCTGACACTCCGGTGTCCATGCAAAATCTTCGGACCCTTTCAATGCTTTAAATATAGGCAAGCTTCTCTCCGCAGACCTTGCTAAAAACCTGCTAAGTGCTGCCAGACGCCCAGTCAGCTTTTGCACTTGCTTTAAATTTTTTGGAGGAGCCATCTTTTGTAGCCCAGTTATTTGAGTAGGTCTAGCTTCAATCCCCCTGCTTGAAACTAAATACCCTAACAACTTCCCAGCCTTAGCCCCGAAGATACATTTTTTAGGGTTAAGACGGATCCCACATGCCCGAAGGCTATTAATGTTTCTGCTAAGTCTAGGCTATGTTGGTGCTTTAAAGCACTCTTTATTACAATATCATCCATATAGGCCTCCACATTGCGACCTAATTGATGACCTAGAGCCTTAGCAACTAACCTCGAAAAAGTAGCCCCGGCATTTCTTAAGCCAAAAGGCATTCTTACATAACAAAAGACTCCCGAGGGAGTTACGAAGCTTGTCTTGATCTCATCTTCGCGCTTCAACCATATTTTATGATAACCAGAATACGCGTCAAGGAAGCTTAATAACTCCGAACCTGCGGTGGAGTCGACCAATTGATCAACTCGGGGCATGGGTAGGGGTCATGAGGGCATGCTTTATTCAAGGATGTGAAATCAATGCACATGCGCCACTTTCCGGAGGATTTCTTCTTGACGAAGACTGGGTTGGCTAACCATTCTGTGTGAGCCACTTCTCTGATAATCCCAGCCTTCAACAATTTTTCAACTCCGTCCTTCGCCAGAACAGCTCTTTCTGCAGACATTTTTCAGAGTCCTTGCCGAACAGGCCGGGCCTTCGGGTTTACAAGCAAACTATGTTCAATGATATCCCGATCGACTCCGATGATGTCTTCGTCAGACCAAGCAAAGACATCTAAATTCTCTTTCACCACTTCTTCCAAAGAGGTTGCAACTTTTGGAGGTAAATCTTTACCAAATTGAAATGCATATTCTTTACCATCTGTAACAATAATCTTTGTTGCGATCTCTCCTTCAGGACTTGGTCTTGGGAAGGATTTCTTCGAAGATTCAGAAGGAGCTGAAAAATTCTCTTGATTATCTTGCACATTATTCACTTGTCTTGGATCAAGAGGGGGGCCATGGCCATATTCCGCTCTTCGGGCAGTAGCTTGATCTCCGAAGACAGTAAGAACTCCTGCTTGCGTGGGCATCTTCATGCACAAGTAATTGTGGTGTGCCACAGCTCCGAACTGATTTAACATGCCTCTTCCGAAGATGACGTTGTAGGCATATGGAGCATCTACAATGTCGAAGATAACTTCCTCCGTCCTGGCTAACAATCCTTCTCCGAAAGTAACTTCCAGTCCTGTTTGGCCGAGTGCATCAAGCGGAGGTCCTGCGAAGCCTTGCAAAGGACGAGCCGCTGGAAGAAGGTGTTTTCTGGAAATGCACAACTGATCGAAGGCTTGAATAAAAATAATATCCACTGAACTGCCTCCGTCAATTAACACTCTTTGAACCTCAGTCCCTGCAATGTCAGCAGTAATGACAAGTGGGTCTGCATGTGGGAATTTAATGTCAGCTGCATCCTCTGCAGAAAAAGATATTGGTACATGGGACCATTCCGGCATAGCAGCTGCAGATGACGAAGTTCCAATGTGGCCCACTTCTCTGACATAGTCTCTTCTCTGCCTTTTTGACATGCTTCCGAGGGTACCTCCTCCAGAGATTGGGAGGACTACTCTTTTTCCTCGGTCTTGCCCTTCTTTTTGCTTCGGAGGTGGCATAACATTGGCCACCGGAGGGCGTCTTGCAGCTTCAAAGTTTTCTATCCGCGCCACAGCCTAGACAGGCTCCGGGCGCACTTCAGCTGGAACTCGGTCAGTAGTACCTCGACCCGAAGTTCTTTCTAGATACTCTCCTCTCAGAGTAAGTATAGCCTTGCAAGTATCAGTTGCGTGGCTTCGGTTTTCACCATGGATACAGCAGAAAAGGGTCTGGCCTTTTCCAGCCGTTTTCCCTGGAGGCCTCCAACTGCTGACCTTGTTTCCCGAAGGTTGTGGAGCTCTCTGGGTGAACTTTTGCGGGGGTGCAATGTTCAGGACTTCAGAACGGGGATGCTTTTGCCCCCTTCTCCTATCATGCTGAACATCGAAGACTGGTTCCCGCGGTTGTGCCGAAGTTTTTACTTCCACTTTTACTTCCTGCAGTATGGATGGAGTAGCTGCAGTTCTTCGAAGCCAACCTTCTTCCGACCTTGCATATTCTTCAAAGTATGACATCAGCTGAGAAACAGAAGATGTGCTTTTCCGGTGAAGCTTGTCAAGGAGGCCTTGATGAATGACACCTTCCCGAGCTGCATCAACTACCGAAGATGTACTCAACCCTCGGATCTGCGACTTCGTATGAGCGAAGCGCTTGAAATATTGCCTCAATGTCTCTCCAGGGAGTTGCTACACCTGGAAAAGACTTCCCGTCGACATTGGAGGCACGAAGGTGCCTTGAAAATTGCTTACGAACTTCTTCTTCAGCTGCCCCCATGAATTAATTGATCCTGGCTTCAAAGACCAGAACCATCTTAATGCCACTCCTTGAAGAGCTAAGGGGAAGCATTTTGCCATGGTATCTCGAACTCCTCCACTAGCTTCAATTGCTAGGGCATAAGAACGGACAAATTCTCCAGGGTCCTCATCTCCGGCATATTTGCAAAGCTTCGAAGTCTTAAACTTCGGATCAAAGCGAACCTTTTGTAGTTCAGGATGCAGCGGAGATTCAGTATCAAAAGAGGCGTTCTCCGGGGCTTCGAGATAGATGGGTTCGTCGTCTATAGGCACATCCAGAATAACTGGGATGGCTTGAGAGCGAAGCCTATTTGCAGCTTCTTGCCGCCATCTCGCTACTTCGGCTTGGAGACTGGCCATTTGAGTGGCCATATCACCAAGATTGTCTTCATCTCCTCCGGAAGGATCTTCCGGGTCTTGAGAACTGAGAGGATCAGTTCGGAGTGGAACTTGAGGTGGAAGAGGAACTCCGGGTGGTCGAAGTATAGATGGAGTTGGCGGAGGAACTCCGTATACTCGAGGAATGGGAACTCCTTCCGGAGTTTGAGGTGGAGGAAACGTCGAAGGTCCTCCGGCTTCAACAGTGTCGGGAGGTGCCTCTCCCGAGGTCCGAGGGGACCTCCGAACAGGGTTACGAGTTGCACTCCGCTTAGGAGGCATGATGTAAGAACTTGGTAGAGAACGAAGTTTTTTGGACTAGGTTCCCCACGGACGGCGCCAACTGTTGGCGTAAAAGATTACGCTAACAGGTTTCTGAAGAGTAGAAACTAACAAACGAAGTGTTTGCGAAGTGAACTGTTCTAAGCCTCCAAAAGGATAATAACTTAGAATAGTTCGAATGTGTGTATTGAATAACTTGTATTCGGTCCCCATTACAGGGTGAAATGGGGGGGTATTTATAGGTCTAAACGTTAAGGAAAAGACCTATTTACCCCTCTATTACAACCGACATAGTGGAAACTATTCGGTACCCTTAATAGGGCTAAAATGGTAAAAGACTAATCTAATGAGAAAGAAGATAAGTCTTCCATCTTAGCTGGCAGAAAAGATCTCAGAAGAGCCCAAGCATCGAAGATATACTCCGAACTAAAGTCCATCTTCATACTTCGAGCCAGACTCAAGGCATCTCCGAAGGTGCGTGCTGGAAACCTTCGAATCCTTTATCTGCCTTTGTGTTGTTACTGCAATAACCCTAAGGATGGAATATTTTCCCCTAACAGGTATCTATACCAAGAAGGAATCGAAGACCACTTCGATCTCTAGAGCTAAGGTTGGAACGACTAGTTCCAGAGCCGGGAGTTCTAACAACTTTGCGTTTAACTCTCCTACCTCCCTTCGAAGCTCTAAAGTCTTTCTGTTCTTGTTGAAGCTCGGCCCAAGTTCGAAGTCGTTCGGGGCTCCTTTCCCAGCTTCCAAGTTCTTCAGGCTTTTTACCTTGAGCTTCATCTTCGTCTTCGGACCATACAATCTCTTCGGAAGATGAAGTTTCCAAGTTAACTTCTTTTTCTTCCTCTTTAATACAAGACAGTATGTCTTTGCTTACTTCGGGCGTAATCGCACCGGAGCTATCCCGAGGAACTAAAAATCGAGGGCGCTTGTGAAGTTTCAAAATATCGAAGGTAGCCCATAGTAGGCGGAGTTCTTCGTTAACGTCTAACACTTCGACATCTTCCATATGAGGCAAAGCCTAAAAACATGATAAGAAAATTTTCATTCATAAATGTACAAAAGCATGATGCTTTACATAGTCGCAGATCCTAAGATAAATCTAAACCCGCGGCTTTGGTGGAGGCTGGCTGCTCGAAGCTTGTGGCTGAGCTTGCTTCTGGCGTTGCCCTTCATCAATCCAAGCCTTGATCGCAGAGCGACCTTCGGCTCTCCATGAAGTTTGGAAGGCTTGCCAAGCAGCGTCCACACCTTTGGAAGGAGTAAGAAGTTGATTGTCGTCAAAGGTAATGGGAGCTGCCCCTGCGTTTGGAGTTATCGATATGCCCAGATCTTCGTAGTAACGAAGTATGCCGATAGCAGCCACTTGTCCGGAGATTTCTCCGTACTGAATGCCCGCTGTCTTCATTTGCTTCGCTGCTCCTTGGATCCTCTTCAGCCATCACAGCAGGGGGATGTTGTCATCTGAAGGAAGCGTCCCAGTAGTACCAAAGTACTCTAGAACGCCTAGCAGTTGGTTCATGACCTCCACATCTACCTTCTCCGACTTCAGCTTGTCTTCGATTAAGGCATCCTTCGCCGAAGTTAATTCTCCTACCACTCTAGAGAGCCTAGCTGCCTCCGTAGCTAAATAATTTTTCTGGTTAAGTAGGTGGCTAGCTTCCTCGGCGGCTTTGGCTTTTTCTTCCCGGAGCCTGACAAGCTCAGCTCCCGCCATGGCATGCTCTGCCCGCATCTTTTCTATTTCTGCCCGAAGCACAATTTGTTCTGCTTCGAGCTCCTTGTTCGCAGTTTCCAAGCTTTGTCTGGCCCTGCGCTCCATTGAAACCATGTTGTCTAAGTAGGAAACCCGACCTTCGGAGATATTAAGATTTCGCTGAAGAGTTGTAATTTCCTCTCGAAGGCGAAGGCTTCCGCGTTCATTTAAAATATTCGCAGCTCGGGCCAAGACTATTTGCTGCGAAGGGAAAAAACCAAAGTGAGAAATTATTTGTATATAAGTTTAATTTTGTTTTGCAGATACTTTGTACCTACTATGTTGCACGCTCCATAGCAGCATTGAGCTCCGAACTCTCCGCCTCGCTCAAGATAGCTACCAAGTCTATCTCCCCGACTTCGCGGCTAGCTCGATCCAAAGGCTCGAGCAAAGTCCGAAGCCCAGTTCTTCGCTCCAAGAAAGGAGCTAGAAGAGGGAGCATAGACAGGGCTCTCTGGTCGTCTTCGTTCGGTGAAGGTCCGGAGTGCTGAGCCGTATCTTTTGGAACTTCGGCAGACTGACCCCCCTCCGTAGATTGGCTTCCGTCTGTCGATTCAGACGGAGTTGATCCTGAGCTCGGAGCAGGTAGGTGGTCCATCTTGCCTTTGCCTTTTCCAGGTCCCATTTGAGTGACTCCTGGAATTGGCTCCGAAGTTGTCGAAGGCCCAGGAATCAAATCTTCGGGACGGACCTCTTCCACGGTGGCAGATCCTATTGAAGCAAAGGTATTATACATTGTATAATTTCGCAGGAAAAAAGAACAAAAGAATTATGTGAAGTTTACCTCCAACGTTTTGTCGACGGGTGAGTATTGGACTGCTTCGCGGGTCAAAGGCTACTCCAAAGTCTTCGTCGGAGTCTACAGTCAAATCTTCGACTGTTGGAGCATCTTCGGGAGGAGCCGTTGTTACTTCACCCGGAATCGAAGTTGATTCTACAGCAACTTCGACTCCGCCTTCGTTCAAAGGGACTCCATCCTGCGGTAAATTCTCTTGAGCAGCCGGAGTCCTCACTTGCCCAAGGTTGTCTTGAGACTCCGGCACACTCGCAGCATCATCAATAGTTGCATCAGTTTAGGCTGCATCCTTGTCGATCAGGTCAACAAGCATTCTGCCTTCATCTTCGGAGGAAGCGGAGACCGAAGCTATTGGGCTTGAAGGCGCAACAATTCTTGGCGTTCGAGCTACCTTCTTCAGTGGAGTCTTGGCAGAGCTCGAGGCTCCAGCTTCGGCTTTTCTCTTTTTGGGCCCTTTCTCCGAAGGCACCCAATCCAAAAGAGGGGGTGGAACAACTTCGAGTAGCCCCCATACTCGGTTGGACCGCTCTCAAGTACCAACCAATTTAATCCTCCACTCCTTCTCGGCTGGAGTTGGAACTCCCAAGATCTTCTCCGAAGCTCGTACAATCTGCTCCGAAGTTATAGGGGCTGAAGAGGCTGAAAAATGAGTTAAGTTGGTTATTTCTTCGAATGAATATATGTGACATATGTTGTTTTCGAAGTTACCTGCAGGGCTCGAGTTCGACGAAATCTTGCGGAGGCCGTCCTCCGAATCTTCCTCGAAGGTGATCGGCCAGTTGGCCATCAGAGGAGGGATCTGAAGCCCGAGGAATTCTTCTGCTAAGTCCCGCATGCTCAGGCGGCGACTAATTTTTTGGAGCAGGCTGAGGCGAGCTTCGAGCTGGCCTGGATCTGGATGCACCAGAGCTTCCTTTCGGAAGTTGATATCTTGCAAGGGTCCAGCTAGACGGCTGCTCGCCCCAACCTCGGCATAAAACCATTTCAAGATCCCGTCTGTGTACCATCTGGCATTGATGGCCTTGGCGGGAAACCGAAGAGCATACTCATCTCGAAGCCTGAAGTTGATGCTTCCGAAGGCCACCACTATCTTTTCACCTCCGAGGCCTACGAAGGTTTTTGGTTGGCATGAAGCTCTATGCAGTGCTACGAAGATCTCAGCCCTTCCTTCGCAACCCTCGGCTCGCAACGCCCATTCGAAGATGGCAAGACGTGCTACTGCATTCGAAGAGAGCTGGGGGAGAGTAACGTGGAATAAATCCAATACCTCGGCCAAGAAGTCAACTGCCGGAAGCCCTAAGCCAGCTTCGAAGAAGGCTTCGAAGACAACCACTTCTCCGGTCCTTTGCGACGGAATGACTTCTTTCCCAGGTTTGCGAATCATGATCCCAGAACTAATTTTGCCTTCTATTGCGGCCACGAGCGATTCCCTCTTGTAGGTTGAGGGCCCCAATTGATAGGACTGATCCGTGTACTTCGTCGACGCCGGGAAGAGGTCATGAGGGCCAACATTTTGGGGATTTCTCCCCGTCGCCGCCATTGCTGCCACTGCTGGTGTCGGAGTTGCCGTTGCCAATGTCGCAGCCGCCGCTGCTGCCACAGCTTGCTGCTGAGCCAAGGCTGAAGCCGCTTCAGGAACCTTGAAACTGGTTTTCGCCATGGGATCGCACGGGTTGCTTGAGGAGAAAAACGGAGGCTAGGGTTTGTCTGATGGCTTGATAGCACGAAAGTGGTGGAAAGGTACTCGAGAAATGTCTGGGCCCTCTATTTATAGCCCAGGACACGATTTTTTACCGTTTGCATCCGCCGTTTCGCATTCTTAAACCGTTATTTTGTTGCGAAGTTAACGCATCGCATAACTTCCGTTAGAAGGAGAAAGCCAACGGCTATTTCTTCTAAGCCTAAAAAGGCTTTCAGGCTTCTCAAGTTACTTCTAAGATAGTTCGAATGTAACTTTCTTAGCAGTTAATTCGAAGTTTTACATCTCCACGCATTTCGGAGGTGAATTAAATCTGCTAACCCCTATGCATGATTATTTGTCTTGCGTATACTGCTCTCCTAACATTACAGATTTAGCGGAGAAGCGTATTCGAGGGGCTACTGTTGGGGGAAAATATTCCATTCTCAGGGTTATTGCAGTAACAGGACAAAGGCAGGCGATTGAATCAAAGGTTTCCAGCATGTATCTCCGGAGATGCACGGAATCAAGTTCGAAGTGTGAAGACGGACTTCAGTTCGGAGTATATCTTCAAACTTGGACTCTTCCGAGAGCTTCTTTGCCAGCTAAGATGGAAGACCTATCTTCTTTCTCATTAGATTAGTCTTTTACCATTTTAGCCCTATTAAGGATACCGAATAGTTTCCACTATGTCGGTTTTAATAGAGGGGTAAAAGGGTCTTTTCCTTAATATTTGGGCCTATAAATACCCCCCGTTTTACCCTATAATGAGGACCGAATACAAGTTATTCAATACACACTTTCGAACTATTTTAAGCTATTATCCTTTCGGAGGCTTGGAATAGTTTACTTCGCAAACACTTCATTTGTTAGTTTCTAATCTTCAGAAACCTGTTAGCGTAATCTTTTACGCCAACATGGGCCTTCGACCAGATGTGCATTCCCCGAAGACACCTACTTCCGGCAGCTCGCCCACTCCAAAGTTTCGTAGATCCTCCTCTCGATGCCCTCGGCTAGATAGGTCTCGAGGATGCCTTCAGAGAGGGGCCCCTAGCCAGGGTTGAGGAGGTTATCTTCGATGTCATCAACGCCCCGTACGCCTACAATGCAATCTTTGGGAGGGGAATGCTAAACCAATTCGGAGCTGTAGCACATCATAACTATTTGTGTCACAAAATGCCCACGCAAGGTGGAGTTCTCACTATTTCAGGAGACCAAGTTGTAGCCCGGAGAGCGGAGTATGGCCATGGTCCACCTCTCGACCCTCGGCAGGTGAATAATGTGTTGGAGCACTCGGAAGAAGCTTCGGAGTCTTTAGACCCCTCGAAGGGCCCTTCCCTAAAGCCAATCCCGGAAGGTGATGTGATCATAAAGATGATCCTAAAAAATGGCCAGGAATATCCAATACAATTCGGCAAGGGGCTACCTTCGAAAATATCTACTTCGCTAGAGGATGTAGTTAAAAAACTTAGATATCTTCGCCTGGACTGATGAAGATATCCCCGGAGTTGACCGGAGCATCATCGATCACAATTTTCTTGCCAACCCTAAGGCTAGGCCAGTGCGCCAGGAGCTCCGTATGTTATCAATAGAAAGGGCAGATCTCGCCAAGGTGGAGATGGAGAAGTTGCTGAGGGCAGGAATTATCAGGGAAGTAGCCCACACGGAGTGGTTGGCTAACCCCGTTTTTGTCAAGAAAAAGGGCTCCGACAAGTGGCGCATGTGCATCGACTTCACGTCACTAAATAAAGCATGCCCGCGAGAGCCCTACCCTTTGCCCCGAATAGATCAGCTTGTGGATTCTATGGCTGGCTCCGAATTGTTATGCTTCCTAGACGCATACCCTGGTTATCATCAGGTCTGGTTAAAGCATGAAGACAAAGCCAAGACGAGTTTTATAACTCCTTCTGGAGTATTTTGTTATGTTTGAATGCCTTTTGTCTTGAAGAATGCCGGGGCTACCTTCTCACGTCTTATAGCTAAGGCTCTAGGTAACCAGATAGGCCAAAATGTTGAAGCCTATATGGATGACATTGTAATAAAGAGTGTTCTAAAGCACCATCATAGCCTAGACTTAGCTAAAACTTTTGAGAGCCTTCGATCATGTGGAGTTCACCTCAACCCTGAAAAATGTATATTCGGGGCGCAAGAAGGAAAATTACTAGGGTACTTAGTTTCGAGTAGAGGAATCGAAGCTAGCTCGACGCAGATAAGTGTACTGTAAAGAATGGCTCCACCAGTAAATCTAAAACAGGTCCAGAAGCTAACAGGATGGCTCACAGCCCTTAGTAGATTCCTAGCCAGATCAGCCGAATGAAGCCTCCCAATTTTTAAAGCTCTAAAGGGGTCCAAAAGTTTCAAGTGGATGCTGGAGTGCCAGAAGAGCTTTGATGACATTAAAGATTATCTCGGAAATCTATCAACGCTTACTGTGCCCCTCCTAGAAGAAACTCTCCTTCTTTATCTTGCAGCAACGGGATCCGCAGTAAGTGCAGTGCTAGTCAGGGAAGTTGAGCTTAAAGGAAAACTGGTGCAGAACCCAGTCTACTTCATCTTAGAAGCTTTGTCCGGAGCAAAGACAAGATACTCCGAGCTCGAAATTTTTTTATGCTTTGGTAATGGGCTCGCTGAAGCTAAGGCATTACTTCTTAGCACATATTCTCATCATTCCTACGTCGTATCCCCTTGGTGATATGCTTTGGAGCAAAGATTCCACAGGTAGGATCAGAAAATGGGCTGTCGAGCTAGCCCCTTTGGTATTTCCTTCACGACAAGAACAACTATCAGGTCCCAAGTCATAGCTGACTTCGTGGCTGAGTGGACTCCATCCGTAGTTTGGGCTCTGGAGGAAACCTCTGAAGGTCTGTGGACAATTTTTTTTTGATGGAGCCTATCAGGAATCTGGTGCCGGAGTTGGATCTGTGATAATATCGCCGTCAGGGCAGAAGGCCATGTATTCTGCAAGGCTCAACTTTAAGACCACCAATAATATCGCATAATACGAAGGGATCCTACTAGGCCTCCAAAAGGCAAGGGCACTTGGAGCAGCAAGGATTATAATAAAAACAGATTCCCAAGTCATCGCAGGGCATGTTGACAAGAGCTTCCAAGCCAGGAATGTGCATCTTGAAAAGTATTTAGAAGAAATCCGCAAGACCGAAGCAGCGTTTAAAGGATTTTCTATTAGAAGCATCCCCCGAGCCGATAATCAACTTGCAGATATTCTAGCGAAGGCTGCAGCCGGAGCATTGGACATCCCGGAGGGCGCTTTTTACGAAGAACTCATCGAGCCTACGGTGCATCAACTTGCATCCCAGTCGCCGATTGGTGGACTCCGATAATGGTTGTTTTGCAAAACAGCGCAGTCTCGTCAGAAGGTCCAGATTTCTGAAGGCTCCAAGCAAGGGCTCGAAATTATGAGCTTGTCAACGGAATATTGTACAAATCCAGAGTTTGTTCTCCCCTACTCCGGTGCATCTCACAACCCAAAGCCAATATATACATCGGGAGATTCACGAAGACTTATGCGGCAGCCATCTAGCCCCCCGTGCTCTAGCAGGAAAGACACTTTGATAGGGGCTCTATTGGCCAACAATTGTAAGAGATGCAGAAGAGTTGGTTCGAACCTGCCAAGGGTGCCAATGGATGGGTAGGCGGAGCCATCGTCCACCGACACCTCTTCAATTTATTGCTCCAGTATGGACAATGGCGCGATGGGGAATGGATCTCATCGGCCCTTTTCCAATGGCAAAAGGCAGCTTGAAGTTTGCGGTGGTAGCAATCGAATATTTTATAAATGGGTCAAAGTTGAACCCCTAACTGCTATCACTTCAAGAAACGTGCAAAAATTCTTTTGGCAGAATATTATTTGCAGGTTCGGAGTGCCTAGGGAGTTAACTATTGATAACGACACTCAATTTAACGCCGAGCCCTTTAGAGAGTTTTGTGAAAGCCTAGACATCAAGTTATGCTTCACAGCTGTTCACCACCCCCAATCCAACGGAGCCGTCGAGAGGGCCAATGGAAATATTCTCTCCGGTTTTAATCGAAGGATTGTCGGGTTAGCTAAGGGGCTGTGGACCGAAGAGCTCCCCAAGATTTTATGGTCCATTCGGACCACTCAAGCTAGGTCCACGGGCTTCACCCCATTTAGGCTTCTATTCGGAGACGAGGCCATGACTCCTACGGAGCTTAAAGGTGGATCCCTCCGCGTAATGGAGCTTGGGAATGATGATGAAAGAAACACTTCGCTAGACTTGTCAGAAGAGACAAGGCTTCGAGCTGTCGCCAATCTGACGAAGTACCAAGACCAAACAAAGGCATGGTATGACCCGAAGATAAAAGTGAATGAGCTTAGACCAGGTCATTTGGTGTTGTAAAGTGTAATCGCTCTGGGAAGCTAGGAAACAAATGGGAAGGACCATATATTATCCTACGCTCAAGGCGCCCCGGGTCGTTTAAGCTAGATAATTTAGAAGGGGAAGAGTTGAAGCATGCATGGCATGCAGAGCACCTTAAACGTTATTACACTTACGGGATCCTAGTAATCAATTGTAAAAGTACCTTTCTAAGCTAAATAAAGATGGAGGTTCGGAGTATGCTTACTCTTCAACTATTCCATACTCCTGGTGGACGCATCAGGGGAACGGAGATGCTTGCAGAGGTAAGCATCTATCAAGGAACCCAACAAACGGCCTTTGAACCATTGGTTCAAGGATTCTGTAAAAGAGCCGAAGGTGGCCAGTCTACGGATTCCAGGCTGTGGCTTGTTAGGATCCGTAGAAGAGTCTAAGGACTTTAAAAGAACAAATTTCTTGCCTCCGGGTTCGAAGCATCTGTAAAAGAGCCGTAGGTGGCCAGCCTACAGATTCCAGGCTCCGACATGTTAGGATCCGTAGAAGAGTCTAAGGACTTTAAAAGAACAGATTTCTGGCCTTCGGGTTTGAAGCATGTATAAAAGAGCCGTAGGCGATCAAGCAATAAGGTTTTAAGGCTCCAGCCCAATGAAAGACCTTTTAAAGTCGTAAGCGACTGTTATCAGAGTTTACAAGTATAAACTTAGTTCTGAAACTTATAAACATCACAATACGAACATACAGTTCAAAGAACTCTACGAAAGAGTAAAATATGATTATCAAGTGTTATGCGAAGCATCAGGTTGTTATATCAATTATTGTGTCCAACGGACCCTATCACAATGCGTAGAGTCCCCCACCCACAAGGAGGGGCAGGGGAGTAAGGAACAATCAAGTGATGCTTTTGAAACAGATTATATTAATTGGGTGATCATATTACATTACACCATGAAAAATCAGTATCTATACCAAGAAGGAAACGAAGGCCTCTTCGATCCCTAGAACTACTAGCATGACTTCGGAGGTGACTTGTCCCGGAGCCAGGAGTTTTAATAACTTTACTCTTAACCATCTTCCCTTCTTTCGAAGCTCGGAAGTCCTTTTGCTCTTGCTGAAGTTCAGCCCAGCTTCGAAGTCGTTCGGGGCTTCTTTCCCAGCTGCGAAGTTGTTCTGGGCTCTTTTCTACTTGCTCTTTAGCAGTACTTTCTTCTTCGGACTACTCAATTGTTGGGGGAAAATATTCCATCTTTAGGATTATTGCAGTAACAAGACAAAGACAAGAAATCAAGTCAAAGGATTCCGACGTATATTCTCAGATGTATGTTGAAGGCAGTTCGAAGTATGAAGACGGACTCTGGTTCGGAGTATATCTTCGAACGTGGACTCTTCCGAGAGCTTCTTTGCCAGCTAAGATGGAAGACTTATCTTCTTTCTCATTAGATTAGTTTTTTACCATTTTAGCCCTATTAAGGGTACCGAATAGTTTCCACTATGTCGGTTGTAATAGAGGGGTAAGAAGGTCTTTTCCTTAATGTTTGGGCCTATAAATACCCCCCGTTTTACCCTGTAATGGGGACCGAATACAAGTTATTCAATACACACTTTCAAACTATTCTAAGTTATTATCCTTTCGGAGGCTTGGAATAGTTTCCTTCGCAAACACTTCGTTTGTTAGTTTCTAATCCTCAGAAACCTGTTAGCGTAATCTTTTACGCCAACAGTTGGCGCCGTCCGTGGGGAACTTAGTCCAAGAAACTTCGTTCTCTACCGAGTTTTCAAACCATGCCTCCTAAGCGGAGTTCAGCTGGTAATGCTACTCGAAGGTCTCCTCGGACCTTCGGAGCTAGATCCATAGATACAGTCGAGGTCGGAGGACCTTTGACTTTTCCTCCACCTCAAACCCCGGAAGGGACGCCCCTTCCCCGAGTATACGGAGTTCCTCCGCCAACTCCATCTATAGTTTGGCCCGACGGAGTCCCTCTTCCACCCCAAGTTCCACTTCAAACCGATCCCTACAGTTCTCGAGACCCGGAAGATCCTTCCGGAGGAGATGAAGATAGACTTGGCGATATGGCCACTCAGATGGCCAGTCTCCAAGCCGAAGTAGTGAGATGGCGGCAAGAAGCTACAAATAGGCTTCGCTCTCAAACCATCCCGGTTATTCCTGAAGTGCCTAAAGACGATGAACCTATCTATCCTGAAGCCCCGGAGAATGCCTCTTTTGACACTGAGTCTCCGCTGCATCCCGAGCTGCAGAAAGTATGCTTTGACCCGAAGTTTAAGACTTCGAAGCTTTGCAAGTATGCCAGAGATGAAGATCCTGGAGAATTTGTCCGATCTTATGCTTTGGCGATTGAAGCCAGTGTAGGAGTACAGGACACCATGGCAAAATTTTTCCCCCTCGCTCTTCAAGGAGTGGCTTTACGATGGTTCTGGTCTTTAAAACCAGGATCAATCAGTTCATGGGGGCAATTGAAGAAAAAGTTCGTGAGTAATTTTCAGGGCACCTTCATGCCTCCAATGTCAATGGGAAGTCTTTTCCAGGTGAAGCAGCTCCCTGGAGAAACCCTAAGACAATACTTCAAGCGCTTCGCTCATACGAAGTCACAAATTCGAGGGTTAACTACATCTTCGGTAATGGACGCAGCTCGAGAGGGAGTCATTCATCCAGGCCTACTTGATAAGCTTCACCAGAAAAGCATATATTCTGTTTCTCAGCTGATGTCCTATTTTGAAGAATATGCAAGGTCAGAAGAGGGCTGGCTTTGGAGAACTGCAGCTACTCCGTCCATACTGCAGGAAGTAAAATTGGAAGTGAAAACTTCGGCACAACCGCAAGGACCTGTCTTCGAAGCTCAGCATGATAGGAGAAGGGGGCAAAAGCATCCTCGTTCAGAAGTTCTGAACATTGCACCTCCGCACATGTTTGCCCAGAGAGCTCCACAACCTTCGGGAAGTAAAACCAGCAGTTGGAGGCCTCCAGGGAAATTGGCCGGAAAAGGCCAAACTTTCTTGGTCTGACGAAGACATCACCGGAGTAGTCGGGATATTATTGAGCACAATTTACTTGTAAACCCGAAGGCCCGGCCTGTTCGGCAAGGACTCCGAAAAATGTCTGCAGAAAGAGCTATTCTTGCCAAAGACGAAGTTGAAAAATTGCTAAAAGCTGGGATTATCAAAGAAGTGGCTCACACAGAATGGTTAGCCAACCCAGTCTTCGTCAGGAAGAAATCTTCCGGGAAGTGGCGCATGTGCATTGATTTCACATCCTTGAATAAAGAATGCCCTCGTGACCCCTACCCCATGCCCCGAATTGATCAATTGGTCGACTCCACTACAGGTTCGGAGTTATTAAGTTTCCTTGACGCGTACTCCGGTTATCATCAGATATGGTTGAAAAGCGAAGATGAAATCAAGACAAGCTTCGTAACTCCTTCAGGAGTCTTCTGTTATGTAAGAATGCCCTTTGGCTTAAGAAATGCCGAGGCTACTTTTTCGAGGTTAGTTGCTAAGGCTCTAGGTCATCAATTAGGTCGTAATGTAGAGGCCTATATGGATGATATTGTAATAAAGAGTGCTTTAAAGCACCAACATAGCCTAGACTTAGCAGAAACATTTAATAGCCTTCGGGCATGTGGGATCCGTCTTAACCCCGAGAAATGTATCTTCGGAGTTAAGGCTGGGAAATTGTTAGGGTATTTAGTTTCAAGCAGAGGAATTGAAGCTAGCCCTACTCAGATAATTGCGCTACAAAAGATGGCTCCTCCAGAAAATTTAAAGCAAGTGCAAAAGCTGACTGGTCGTCTGGCAGCACTTAGCAGGTTTTTGGCAAGGTCTGCGGAGAGAAGTTTGCCCATCTTTAAAGCATTGAAAGGGTCCGAAGATTTTGCATGGACACCGGAGTGTCAGAAAAGCTTCGAAGATATTAAAGATTATCTCAGTAATCTTGCTACACTCACGGTGCCTACTGCAGACGAAACCCTACTCCTTTACCTTGCAGCTACAGGCTCTGCTGTCAGCGCAGTCCTTGTCAAAGAAATGGACTTGAATGGGAAGTTGGTACAAAATCAGTTTATTTTGTGTCCGAAGCATTGTCAGGAGCAAAGACAAGATATTCTGAACTTGAAAAGTTCACTTATGCTCTGATAATGGCTTCGAGGAAATTGAGACATTTTTTTTGGCTCATAATGTAATCGTACCAACTTCGTATCCTTTGGGAGATATGCTCTGAAGTAAAGACTCCACTGGGAGAATTGGAAAGTGGGCAGTCGAACTAGCACCTTTCGGCATATCCTTTCTGGCAAGGACAGCAATCAAATCGCAAGTCTTAGCAGATTTCGTAGCAGAATGGACTCCGCCTGCAACGTGGGTTCCGGAGAAGTCAAGCGAAGGAATTTGGACTGTTTTTTCTGATGGGGCTTTTCAAGCATCCGGAGCAGGTGTTGGAGCAATTTTAATTTCGCCTTCAGGGCAAAGAGCAATGTACTCCGCAAGACTCAACTTTAAGTCTACCAATAATATAGCGGAGTATGAAGGGATTTTACTAGGACTCCGAAAAGCACGTGCTCTAGGGGCTACAAGAGTTGTTATAAAGACAAATTCTCAAATAGTAGCAGGGCACGTAGATAAAAGTTTTCAAGTTCGGCATCCACAACTTGCAAAGTACTTAAAAGAAATCCGTAAGATCGAAGCACAATTCAAGGGTATTTCCATTCGGAGTATACCAAGAGCAGAAAATGTGCAAGCGGACATCTTAGCAAAAGCTGCAGCTGGAGCTATGGATATACCAGAAGAGGCTTTTTATGAGGAGCTCAGTACACCGTCGGTACCACAAATTCCCTCTGCAGAGATTCTTTGCATTCCAAGTACAGATTGGAGAAATTCAATCATGGAACTTTTGCAAGGTGCAGAAAATTCGTCTGAAGAGCCACAGTTTTCAAGATTGAAACTCAGGGCCAGGAATTATCAAATAATCAATGGTATTTTATACAAGGCCGGAGTATGTTCCCCTTTACTCCGATGTATATCCCAAACCGAAGGCCAAGATATTCTTCGAGAAATTCATGAAGGCTTTGCGGTAGCCATCTGGCCCCTCGAGCTTTAGCAGGAAAAACACTTCGCCAGGGGCTTTATTGGCCTACGATAGTAGCAGATGCAGAGAACTTAGTCCGCACATGCCAAGGATGTAAGTGGATGTGTCGACGGAGTCATCGCCCACCAACAGCTCTTCAAGTTATTGCTCCGGTATGGCCCATGGCCAGATGGGGTATGGATTTGATTGGTCCCTTTCCAGTAGCTAAGGAAAATTTAAAGTTTGCAGTGGTAGCTATTGAATATTTTTCTAAGTGGGTAGAAGCAGAGCCCTTAACAGCTATCACTTCGAACAATGTTCAGAAATTCTTTTGGAAGAGTATCATTTGCCGGTTCGGAGTGCCTAGACAACTCACAGTTGATAATGGAACACAGTTCGACGCAGAACCTTTCAGAAAGTTCTCCGAAGATCTAGGCATCCAGTTATGTTTTGCTGCAGTGAGGCATCCTCAGTCTAATGGAGCTGTAGAAAGAGCCAATGGAAATATTTTGTCACGGCTAAATCGAAGGATATTAGGATTGGCAAAAGGACTGTGGACCGAAGAACTTCCGAAGATTTTATGGTCCATTCGGACTACGCAAACAAGGTCCACAGGTTTCACTCCATTCAGATTGCTATTCGTAGATGAAGCTATGACTCCAACGGAGCTCAAAGGAGGATCACTTCGCAGCACCGAACCGGAGATTGAAGGAGAAAGACAAGCTTCGCTGGATTTAACAGAGGAGACAAGACTTCGAGCTGTGGCCAATTTATCAAAGTATCATCAGCAGACGAAGGCTTGGTTTGACCCGAAGGTTAATATCAATGAGCTTACACCAAGTCATCTTGTTTTACGAAGCATCATAGCGCCAGGAAAATTAGGAAATAAATGGGAAGGTCCATACTTAATTGTTCGTTTAGGACGTCCTAGCTCTTTTAAATTAGCTAATTTGGAAGGTGAAGAGTTAGCACATACTTGGCATGCGGAGCACCTAAAGCGATACTTCGCATATGGGCTCCTTGTAATCATTTGTAATCATTGTTGGCATAAAAGATTACGCTAATAGGTTTCTGTAGATTAGAAACTAACAAACGAAATGTTTGCGAAGTGAACTGTTCTAAGCCTCCGAAAGGATAACAACTTAGAATAGTTCGAATGTGTGTATTGAATAACTTGTATTCGGTCCCTATTACAGGGTGAAACGGGGGGTATTTATAGGCCCAAACATTAAGGAAAAGACCTATTTACCCCTCTATTACAACCGACATAGTGGAAACTATTCGATACCCTTAATAGGGCTAAAATGGTAAAAGACTAATCTAATGAGAAAGAAGATAAGTCTTCCATCTTAGCTGGTAGAAAAGATCTCAAAGAGTCTTAGTTCGAAGATATACTCCGAACCAAGGTCTATCTTCAAGCTTCGAGCTTGACTCAGGACATCTCCGAAGATGCATGTTTGGAAACCTTCGAATCCATTATCTGCCTTTATCTTGTTACTGCAATAACCCTGAGGATGAAATATTTTCCCCCAACAATCATCCTCAGAATTAATAAAGCATATGGTTCAGATAGTGCCTACCCCTCATAAACTTCCAGCTTCCGAGTGGACGCACTGGAACCGTGGAGTTGACCGAGAGGGAAGTGTCATTAATTTGAATCATATTTTCGGACATTGAACCCTTGGTTCGAAGATTCCGACGTGGGGGCTGACATAATCTGGAGTCCAAGCCACCGGCTTGTAGGCATCCATAAAAGAGCCCAAAACCACACCATACGGAGTCCAAGCCATCGGCTGGTAGACATCCGTAAAAATAGTCCAAGGAGACCAAATCATGCGGACTCCAAGCCACCGGCTTGTAGACATCCGTAAAAAGAGTCCAAAGAGACCACTGCGAACTCCAAACCATTGGTTTGACAGAATTCGCAAAAAAGAGCCGAAGGAGGCCAAAACAAAACAGAGTTTGAGCCATGAGCATTGAATGTCTGTTAAGAAAGTCCAAAGTGACGAATTATCTAAGACACTAAAGTGTCCGGAAAGTTATCTCAAGTGATTTCTTTCAAAAACATAAGGTACTAAGTTGCCAATCCTCAGACTACAAATAGTCGAAGACATTTTATAAGATTTTAGTCGATCTTTAAATTACTGAGGGGCTCCGAACCCCCAAAATTGTACTCCTAAGTTTTTCTTTGCGCCTAACCATCTTTGAATACAGTTCGAAGTTGCTTACGCCCAAAGAGGGGCTAATAAATAGGGAGACAATTTTAAATCGATATTTATTATTCGAACAAATATGATTACATCATGAAAAATTGGTATCTATACCAAGAAGGAATCGAAGACCTCTTCGATCTCTAGAGCTAGGGTTGGAACGACTAGTTCCAGTGCCGGGAGTCCTAACAACTTTGCGTTTAACTCTCCTACCTCCCTTTGAAGCTCTAAAGTCTTTTTGTTCTTGCTGAAGCTCGGCCCATGTTCGAAGCCGTTCGGGGCTCCTTTCCCTGCTTCCAAGTTCTTTAGGCTTTTTACCTTGAGTTTCATCTTCGTCTTCGGACCATATAATGTCTTCAGAAGATGAATTTTCCAAGTTAACTTCTTTTTCTTCCTCTTTAATGCAAGATAATATATCTTTGCTTATTTCGGACATAATCATTCTAGAACTATCTCGAGGAATTAGAAATCGAGGGCGCTTGTGAAGTTTTAAGATTTCAAAGGTAGCCCATAATAAGCGAAGTTCGTCGTTAACATCTAACACTTTGACATCTTCCATATGAGGCAATGCCTAAAAACATGATAAACAAATCTTCATTCATAAATGTACAAAAGCGTAGTGTTTTACATAGTTGAAGATCCTAAGGTAATTCTAAACCTGCGGGTTTGGAGGAGGCTGACTGCTCGAAGCTTGGGACCGAGCCTGCTTCTGGCGTTGTCCTTCATCAATCCAAGCCTTGATCGCAGAACGACCTCCGGCACTCCTTGAAGTTTGAAAGGCTTGCCAAGCAGCAGCCACACCTTCGGAAGGAGTGAGAAGCTGGTCGTCGTCGAAGATAATGGGACCCTCTCCTGCGCTCGGAGTTATTGATCGGCCCAAATCTTCGTAGTAACGAAGTATGCCGACAGCAGCCACTTGTCCGTAGATTTCTCCGTACTGAATGCCTGCTGTCTTCATTTGCTTCGCTGCTCCTTAGATCCTCTTCAACCAACGCAGCAAAGAGATGTTGTCATCCGAAGGAAGCATCCCAGTAGTACCGAAGTACTCCAGAACGCCTAGCAATTGGTCCATGACCTCCAAAGCTACCTTCTCTGACTTCAGTTTATCTTCAGTTAATGCATCCTTCGTCGAAGTTAGATCTTCTACTACTCCAGAGAGCCTAGCAGCCTCCGTAGCCAAAGAATTCTTTTGATTCAGTAGCTGGCTAGCTTCTTCTCGGAGTATAACAAGCTCGGCCCCCGCAGTAGCGTGCTCCGCCCACATCTTTTCAATTTATTCTTGAAGCACAATTTTTTTCTGCTTCAAGCTCCTTGTTCGCAGCCTCCAAGCTTTGTCTGGCCCTGCGCTCCGTTGAAACCATGTTGTCCATGTGGGCCACTCGACCTTCGGAGATAGTCAGATTTCATTGAAGAGTTGCATTTTCCTCTCGAAAGCGAACGCTTCCACGTTCATTGGAGATGTTCGCAGCTCGGGCCAAGACTGTTTGCTGCGAAAAGAAAAAACAAAGGTGAGAAATTATTTGTATATAAATTTGATTCTGTTTTGCAGATACTTCGTACCTGGTATGCTGCGCGTTCCATGGCAGCGTTAAGCTCCGAACTCTCCACCTCACTCAAGATAGCCACCAAGTCCGTCTCCCCGACTTCGCGACTAGCTCAATCCAAAGGCTCGAGCAAAGCCCGAAGCCTAGTTCTTCGCTCCAAGAAAGGAGCTAGAAGGGGGAGCATGCTTAAGGCTTGTTTGTCATCTTCGCTTGGCGAACGCCCGGAGTGTTGAGCTGTGGTCTTCGGAGCCCCAGTAGACTGGCACCCCTCAGTAGATTGGCTCTCGTCTGTTGAGTCAGACGGAGTTGATCCTGAGCTCGGAGCAGGGAGGGGGTCCATCTTCCCTTTGCCTTTTCCAGGCCCCATTTGAGTGGCTCCTGGAATTGGCTCTGAAGTCGTCGAAGGTCCAGGAATTGTATCTTCAGGACGGACCTCTTCCATAGAAGTGGACTCTGGAAAAACAAAGGTATTATACATTGTATAATTTCGCAGAAAAAAGGGATAAAAGAATTATTCGAAGTTTACCTTCGACATTTTGGCGGCGGGTAAGCATTGGGCTGCTTGGCGGGTCGAAGGCAAGGTCTTCGTCGGAGTCAGCAGTCAAATCTTCGACTGTCGGAGCATTTTCCTGAACAGTCGTTGTTGTTTCACCTGGAATCGAAGCTGCAGTGACTTCGACTCCGCTCTCATCCATAGGAGCTCCATCTCGGACTCCCTCCTGAGGTAAATCTTCTAGAGCAGCCGGAGTCCTTTCTTGTTCAAGGTTGACTTGAGACTCCGGCACACTCGCAGCATCTTCAATATGTGCTTCTTGTTGGGCTGCATCCTCGTCAATCAGCCTCACGAGCAACCTGCCTTCATCCTCTTGAGAATTGGAGATTGAAGCTTTTGGGCTTGAAGGCGCAGGAACTTTTGGCTTCCGAGCCACCTTCTTAACCAGAGTCTTGGCGGAGCTCGAAGTTCCAGCTTCGGCTTTCCTCTTCTTAGGCCCTTTCTCCGAAGGCACCCAATCCATCAGAGGGGGCAGAACAATTTCGAGCAGCCCCCATACTCGGTTGGATCATTCCCAACTACCAACCAATTTGATTCTCCATTCTTTCTCGGTCGGAGTTGGGACGCCCAAAATCTTCTCCAAAGCTCCTACGATTTGCTCCGAAGTTATAGGGGCTGAAGAAGCTGAAAAACGAGCTAAGTTTGTTAATTCTTTGAATAAATATACACAAAGTATGTTGTTTTCGAAGTTACCTGCACGACTCGAAGTTGAAGAAATTTTTCGAAAACCGCCTTCCGAATCTTCCTCGAAGGTGATCGGCCAGTTGGCCATCAAGGGAGGGATTTGAAGCCTGAGGAATTCTTTGGCTAAGTCTCGCATGCTCAAGCGATGACTGATTTTTTGAAGAAAGCTCAGGCGAACTTTGAGTTGGCCTAAATCCAGGTGCACTAAGGTTTCCTTTCGGAAGTGGATTTCTTGTAGAGTTCCAGCTAGGCGGCTGCTCGCCCCAACTTCGGCATAAAACCATCTCAAGATCAAATCAGTATACCATCTGGCATTGATGGCCTTGGCAGGAAACCGGAGAGCATATTCGTCCCGGAGTCTGAAGTTGATACTTCCGAAGGCCACTACTATCTTCTCACCTCCAGGACCTACGAAGGTCTTCGGTTGGCATGATGCTCTGTGTAGTGATGCGAAGATTTCCGCCCTTCCTTCACAACCTTCGGCTCGCAACGCCCATTCGAAGATGGCGAGGCGCGCCACTGCATTCGGAGAGAGTTGGGGGAGAGTGACATGGAAAAAGTCCAATACCTCCACTAAGAAGTCGATCGCCGGAAGCCCCAAGCCAGCTTCAAAAAAGGCTTCGAAGATGACCACTTCTCTCGGTCTTGGTGACGGAATAATTTCCTTCCCAGGTTTGCGAATCATCACCCCCGAACTAATCTTGCCTTCTACTGCGGCCGCAAGCGATTCCCTTCTGCAGGTTGATGGTCCCAGTTGATAAGACTGGTCCACATACTTCGTCGACGCCGGAAATAGATCTTGAGGATCGGCATTTTGGGGATTTCCACCCACCGGCGCCATTACCGCCACTAGAGGATTCGGAGTTGCCGTCGCCGATGATGCAGCCGCTGCCGCCGCTGCCGCTTGCTGCCGGGCCAAGGCTGAAGTCGCTCCAGGACCCTTGAAGCTTGTTTTCGCCATTAGATCTCGTGGATTGCTTTGAAGGAAAAGAGAAGACTAGGTCTCGAGAGCTGGTCTGTTTGCACGAAAGCGGTGGAAAGGTACAAGAAAGGGTCGGGCCCTCTATTTATAGCCCAGACCCCAATTTTTTACCGTTTGCTTATGCCGTTTTGCATTCTTGACCGTTACTTTGTTCTGGAATTAACGCATTGCGTAACTTCCGTCAGAAGGAAAAAGCCAACAGCTATTTTTTCCAAGTCTAAAAAGACTTTCGGATTTCCCGAGTTAATTCTAAAATACTTCGAATGCAATTCACTTAGACAATAATTTGAAGTTCGCATCTCCATACATTTCGGAGGTGTATTAAGTCTGCTAATCCCTGCACATGGATATGTTTTCTTGCGTATACTGCTTCCCTAACATCACAGATTTAACGGAGAAGCGTATTCGAGGGGATACTGTTGATGGAAAATATTCCATCTTCAGGATTATTGCAGTAACAAGACAAAGACAAGAAATCAAGTCAAAGGATTCCGACGTATATTCTCAGATGTACGTTGAAGGCAGTTCGAAGTATGAAGACGGACTCTGGTTCGGAGTATATCTTCGAACGTGGACTCTTCCGAGAGCTTCTTTGCCAGCTAAGATGGAAGACTTATCTTCTTTCTCATTAGATTAGTTTTTTACCATTTTAGCCCTATTAAGGGTACCAAATAGTTTCCACTATGTCGGTTGTAATAGAGGGGTAAGAAGGTCTTTTCCTTAATGTTTGGGCCTATAAATACCCCCCGTTTTACCCTGTAATGGGGACCGAATACAAGTTATTCAATACACACTTTCAAACTATTCTAAGTTATTATCCTTTCGGAGGCTTGGAATAGTTTCCTTCGCAAACACTTCGTTTGTTAGTTTCTAATCCTCAGAAACCTGTTAGCGTAATCTTTTACGCCAACATCAATGTCCTCAGAAGATGAAGTTTCTAAGCTAATTTCCTTTTCCTCCTTTTTAATATAAGCTAATATTTCTTTACATATATCGGGTATAACTTCACCGGAGCTTCCTCGTGGAATTGAAAACCGAGTGCGCTTGTGAGGTCTTAGAGCTTCGAAGGTAGCCCATTGCAAGTGAAGCTCTTTGTTAATCACTAGCACTTCGAGATCATCCAAAAAAGGTTGGAAAGCCTAAAAACATTTCCAAATAAGTCTTTTCATTGATAAAAGGATTAAAGAATAAGTTTTTACATAATTAGGTCCCTAAGGAGAACTAAACCTTCAGGTCCGAAGGAGGCTGGTTGCTCGAAGGCTGCGATCGCGCTTGCTTTTGGTGAAGTCCTTCATCAATCCATGTCTTGATTGCCGATCAGCCTTCAGCTCTCCAAGATGGTTGGAAGGCTTCCCAAGCCGCAGCCACATCGATGGAAGAAGTCAGGAGCTGGTCGTCACAAAAGTTGATAGGGGCTGCCTTCGGTTCTGGTGCTACAGATAGCCCTAGATCCTCGTAGTAGCAAAGCACTCCGAGAGTAGCTAGTTGGCCGGAGATATCTCCGTACATAATACCTGCTATCTTCATAGTCTTCACTACTGCTTGGATCATTTTTAGTCTTCGCAGTAGAGGGACATCGCCAGTTGAAGATAAGGCCCAGGAAGTGCCAAAGTACTCCAAGACACCCCAAAGGTTGTCCATGGTATCTGAGGCCACCTTCTAGCATTTTATCTTTTCTTCGGCAAAGCATTCTTTAACGAAGATAGCTCGTCTGTCAAAGACGCGAGTCTAGCTGCCTCCGTAATCAAAGAATTTTTCTACCCGAGCATGTTGTTGGCCTCCTCCGTCAACTTTAGCTGCTGTTCTTGGAGCTTGACCAGCTAAGCTCCCGCGGTTGCTTGCTCCCTCCGTAGCTTTTCCACTTCAGCCCGAAGCACGACCTGTTCAGCTTCGAGCTTGTCATTGGCAGCCTCCAAGCTAGTCCTAGCTTTTTGTTCTGCGGCCATCATCTCTTCCAGGCCAGAGGTCCGAAGCTCGAAGATAACAAGACTCCCCTGAAGAGTCGTTATCTTCTCCTTGAGTCGGTTGCACTCTCGCTCATTTGATATAGCCGCATCTCGAGCTAGGACAATTTGCTGCAAAGGGAGAAAAAGAGCAATGTAAGTAAATTATTTACATATGTTTGAACTAACTCTGTTGTTGCAGATACTTCGTACCTGATAGGCTGCCCACTCCAAAGCGGCATCCAACTCTAACCCCTCAGCTTCCCCGAGAATGGAAACCAAGTATGTCTCCCCAACCGCGTGACTAGCCCGAGCCAGAGGCTCTAGCAAAGTCCGAAGTCCAGTCCTTCGCTCCAAAAAAGGAGCTAGGAGGGGGAGCCTAGACAAGGCATTCTGATTGTCTTCCTTCGGAGATGGGCCTGAGCGCAGCGAGCCATCTTCGGAGGCTTCTGTGGATTGGCCTCCATCTGTAGACTCTAACAGGGCCCACCCTAGAACTGGAGCAGGCAAAGGTCCCCCCCTTACCTTTACCTTTCCCAGGACCCTTTTCATGGCTACCTCCGGAATTGGCTTCAGAGACTTGGTATCCTCCGGCACATCCTTTGCAGCAGGGGTCACCTCCATGGGAGTCGATCCTATAAAAGCCAAAGGTATTCGATATTTCATAAATTTTGCAGGACACAAAAAGAAAGAAAAAGAAAATTTTGAACCGAAGGATTAGCTGCCAAGACTTCTCCGACAACTACAACTATCACTTCGTCCGGAGGCGAGACTTGGGCATCCACTATCTCGACTCCACCTTCTTCCGTAGCAGGGGCTTCTTGACCAGGTAGGAAATTTTGAGTCTCTGCCTGTTCGGAGTTATCTCCAGTGACGGGTGCCACCACCACTTCGTCCTTGGCTTGGTCTTCAACCCCCATTTGTGATTCCTCATCCCCGGTTATAAGGGTTTCGAACTCCCTTTGTATTTCTACATGTCCTTCATCTTCAGATGACTTTGAAGACAAAGTAGAGGATTTGGCAGGAGCAGGGCCTTCGGCTTCCGAGCCACTTTCTTCACGGGCGTCTTGGTTGGTGCTGAGGTGCCCGCTTCTGCTTTCCTCTTCTTAGGGGCTTGCTCGGAGGTGTCCCAGTCTAGAAGAGGGGGAGCTTCAACTCCGAGTACGCTACATACCCAGTTGAATCGCTCCCAGCTGCCAACCAACCTAACCCTCAACTCCTTTTCGGCGAGCGTAGGAGCTCCAAGGATCTTCTCCGAAGTCCGGACGATTTGCTCCGGAGTGAGGGTGGCGCGTGGAGCTGAAAGATAAGATTTTATTCCAGTTAAATCATTTTTACAAAGTCCATACTACATGTAAAACATGTTGCAGGACATTCAAGGTTACCTGAAGCACTTGAAGAGATTTCTCAGAGTCCACCCTCCGGATTCTCTTCGAAGTTGATCGGCCAGCTGGGCATCAGGGGTGGAATTCAGATTCCGATGAACTCCTCTGCTAAGTCTCGCATGCTCATGCGGTGACTTATTGCTTGTAGCAGGTTGAGGCGAGCTTCGAGCTGGCCCAAGTCCGGATGAACCTCCGCTTCCCTCCAATAGAAGATGTCTTCGAGAGGTCCGGCCAGGGCACTGTCCGCTCCTACTTCAGCTTAAAACCAGTGAAGGACTCAGTCCGTGTACCACCTAGCATTGATAGCCTTCGCTGGGAACCGGGTTTGGTACTCGTCTCAAAGCCTAGAAGTTGATGCTGCCAAAGGCAATCACCATCTTCTCTCCTCCGGTTCCTTGGTAAGTTTTTGGTTGGCAGGAAGCTTTGTGGAGTGCTGCGAAGATGGCTAGGCGTGCTATCTCATTGTGAGATAGCTAAGGAAGAGTAACATGGAAGAGCTCCAGTACCTCAGAGAGGAAGTCTACTATGGGAAGTCCCAACCCCGCCTCGATGCAAGATTCGAACACGATCACTTCTTCGGCCTAAGGCGAAGGGATTGCTTCTGTGTCGGGTTGGCGAATCTTAATCCCCGGGCTCGTCTTCCCCATGATCGCCACCGCAATAGATTTCTTCATGCAGGTCGATGGCCCCAGGCTGTATGACTGGTCGAAGTACATGGACGATGCCGGGAGAAGATCATGGGGACCTGCCGGATGAGGGTTGCCCAAAGGCACCACTGTTGCTACTGCCGCCATCGCTTGCTGCCTGGCCAGGGTTGAAGCAGGAACAGGAGCATTGTGGCTGGTTTTCGCCATGGGAGAGGGTGGAGTTTCAAAGTCCGAGCTCAGGAAGCAGAAGGGGAAAAATATGAGAGCAGTTGGTAAAGTATCCCACATGCACCTTTACCCCTCTATTTATAGCCTGTGCTCACAGACATTTTACCGTTCATACGTGCCTTTCCATCTTCTGTACTGTTATGATTTATGTTGACTCTTCATGATAACCCCTGTCTCCAGAAACAAAGTGACAATATAAATCTTTCCGAGAAAAGGGGTAACGGCTATTTCTGTGAGTCTAACGGTCATTTCAGCTTTGCAAGGATTGTCTTTGAAGCCGCTTCGAGGATGTCTTCGCATAGAAGTCGATTCGAAGATTGTGAATCTCTGGATGTTTCCAAGGATGGTAAATTTTGCTAAGTCCTTGAGCATGAAAATATTTCTTGCGTATACGGCTTCCCTTACCTTACAGGTTATCGGAGAAGCGTATTCGAGGGGCTACTGTTGGGGGAAAATACTTCATCCCCAGGATCTTCAAGTTCATAAGACAAAGGCAATTTACTAGACTGAAGTCCAAGACCTATCTCTGGCCTGATGTATGATCAAGTCCGAAAGATCTATCCAGACTCCCGTTCGAAGATACACTTCGAAGGTCCAATCTCCGCAGTGGATAACAGCCAGCAAGGACAGAAGACTTATCTTCTTTCTGATTAGATTAGTCTTTTACCATTTTAGCCCTATTATGGGTACCAAAATAGTTTCCACTATGTCGGTTGTAACTGAGGGGTAAAAAGGTCTTTTCGTTAAGGTTTTTACCTATAAAGACCCCCCTTCTCACCCTGTAATAAGCATCGAATACTCAGATATTCAATACACTACTTCGAACTACTTCGAGCTATTATCCTATTCGGAGGCTTGAGATAGTTCGCTTCACAAACTCCTTGTTTGTTAGTTCTTAATTTTAGAGAACCTGTTAGCGTAATCTTTTACGCCAACAGTAAGCAAGCATCTCATTGGACTGCAAGTTAGTCACTATTGCGTCAAAGTGAGAAAACATGGCATCTATAGTTTCACTAGGCACTTGCACAAACAGTTGATACTGTTGATTGTATGTGCTTTGGCGCCTGGCCTTGATCTGTGTAGAGCCCTCATGAAAAATAGTGAGTGTAGTCCAAATTTCCCTAGCTGTCCTTAGGTGTTGAACCCTATCAAACTCACTCCTACTCAAACCAATGAACAGTATATTTCTAGCTTTGGAGTTAGAATTATACTGGTCTTTTTCTGTCTGAGTGGTGCATGTCCACAATCTCCCAAATTGCATTTCCTTGGCTTAGCAAGTAAGCCTCCATGCGCACCTTCCAGTATGCAAAGTCAGTCCCATCGAACAGAGGTATTTTACTAACACGCTCCATGTCGCCAAAAGATCACAAAACCTGTAAAGGTCAACTAGTGATCTTAACCTGCTTTGATACCAATTGTTCGACCGAAATGGGCTACCAGAGTGGGGCGAATGGGAGCTTTTAAAATTCAGACTAAAACTAGCCTTCTGTTTTAATTTTTGTCTCCTGCGGAATAGGCTTCGAACACACCCTTCGGAGGTCTGGTTTGGAGGTATTTTACAGTTCCAAATACAGGCTTCACATAGGTTATAAAGTTGAAGACAAGGATACTTCGCTCACACCCACAAACCCAAAAACTTAACTCTACGAGAAAAATGTAGGCTCCCCACATGAGGTGCCTTTGAGCAGGCTTTGCACTTTACACTTTGTAGGATTAAGTTTTCCCTTTGAGGGCTTTCGACAGATACTCCACACTAGCAACTAGTACTAGGCTTCGTAGTGCGAATGGCAGAAAGTCGATCGACCATACTTCGCTGAGTACCTCAACTAAGGAAGGGAAAACAAGATTCGGGCCTAACTTCACTCAGTGCTTCGCTAGTAATCAGAGAGGGGTTGCCTCTAGTTTACACAGAGCCAACACACACTGAAAAACACACAACACAAGCACAAACAGAATGCAAGCACACTTCATCAGAGAGGAGATGTGCCCAAAACTCTGATTGTAATAGAATGAAGTGCAGCACAAAGAACTCAACACACAGTGCAACAACAGGAATACAAGTTCAAGCAATAGACAGAAAACAGAATGAAAATTTCATTGCATGAATAGGGAACACAAAAATACTCACAATCCTGAGTACATGGGTATGGCGGCTATCTCTAGGAGTTCTAAACTGATTGCTCAAAAATGTTGCCTTGACCTAGCTAGCCTTCACTATTTATATGCACTACTCAGCCTTGTGAATAGAGTACTTTACCCCTAGGGTTTACAGTGATTTTTTCTCTTCCAGACAAGGGGATACATATGGTAGTCTACTTTTAGACGAGGCTTCTTTTGTCAGCTTCATAGAGGAGACAACATTAGCTTTTAGCAGAGTAGACACGATCAACCTTTGCACAGTGGAATCTTCTGAAGCTCCCTTCACACACGAAGTGTGCAGAAGCTTTGGTGACACGATTTGAACCCGAAGGCCTTCGCTTCACTGAAGTAAATCTTCAATACAGTGATGGTTTTGAGCCGGAGCCGCCAAAGCTCTTGAGCCTTCGCACCATCATCTTCGGAGTGGACCACCACGGCCTTGCAGCTACTACCAGCTCAAACTTCGTTAGTCTGTGTACCAAAGCCATGCATGGTCGAAGTACTTTGAGTCAGCCACACTCCGAAACCCCACCTTCAGAGTACCTTCGCCACCTTCTGAAGTCCCTTTGTCGAAGGCCTCCGCATGAAGCATGTCCATAAGCACCCGTTCGCAGTGTCTCAGCCCCGAGCAAACTCTACGAAGACCTTATCCGGACCATACCTTTGATGCACCTTGACTTCCGAGACCTTCGTTAGGTGTCCCTTTGAGTGCGTCCATTGGAGCACACATCGAATGCCTTGCCTCAATGCTGAGGACTTTGACCACCATACTACGAAGTCACTCCTTCTAGAGCACCCTTCGAAGTGCCTCGCCTCCGAGGGCTTTGCCTCAGGGTACCTTCAGCCGGAGCCACCCTCCACACTTTTTTTCTTCGCCTGGCACACATTGACCCAAGGACTGACTTCGACTCCTCACAGCCTTCGCAACCGAGCTCCCCGCTCGCCTGGCATCAAGCCTCCTGCTTGTCCCTGGTTCACTCGCTGCGAACCGTACATCGCCTATAAAGTCACCTACGCACCATCGAAAAACAGACAAGTGTTTTTAGTACACCGGAGACCTCTCCTGTAAAAAGCCTTCGGTACACACTCCGGTGTACAACACAAAGTACCAAACCCTTCGGTACAAACATATCATCGTGTTCTGCCGGACCCCTTCGACAGACACACTCCACTGCACAGTTGTAGCCAGCCAACTCCGAACCCTTCGGAAAACACCTCCAAAACCTTTTAGAGGGACCCCTTCTCCTAGAAGTTAACTTGTCAATCACTCATCACAGACTTGAAACCAAGGCACGTTTCAACTTGGTTTCTCAGCTTCTTTCTTGGTCCCTTAGGCAATCCCGACCCCACATATGTCATCAATGCTGAGACTTATCGGATACCCTGCAAGTGTTCTCCCATGCATTCCTCCGATTGGTATTTGGGTTTCGAGTCTTTTCCTCCTCCAATTCCCAGCTGGCGTGACTGGTACCTTAGGGTGTCAGCCACCTACCACCCCTTCTAGGATGAAATTGACATTGGTCATTGTATTGGCCTTTCTTTGGCTGAGCCATACCTGAATGCACTAATGTTGGTCGTGTCTTGTTATTTTTGGTCTATTTCCTTAAATGCCTTTGAGAAACCAAGTTGATATGTGCCTTTGTTTCAGTCTATGATGAGTGATTGATAGATTTCCATCTGGGCGAAGGGGTCCCTCCGAATGGGTTTTGGAGGTTGCTGGCTGCATTTGTATGTAGCGAAGTATTTCTATTGGAGGGGCCCAATAGAATTCGTTCCGTAGGTTGTACCGAAGGGATCGGTACTTTGGTCTGTACACTAGAGTGTGTACCGAACGGTGTCATTCCCAGAGAGGTCTCCGGGGTATCGGATACACTTGTCTGCCTTTCGTTAGTGTGTAGGTGACTTCAGAGCCGATGGTATGGTCAGCACAATAGCTGAACTGGGTCAAGCAGGGGGCTTGGTGCAAGGCAAGTGGGGAGCTTGGTCATGGAGGTTGTGTGAAGTTGAGGTTGGTCCTCGGGTCAAGGTGCGCTAGTAGAAGGCAAGAAGTGCGAAGGGGGACTCTGGCTGAAGATACCCCGAGGTAAAGTCATCGGAGGCGAGACACTTTGAAGGGTACTTCGGAAGGAGTAACTTCGAAGGATGGCGGATGAAGTCCTCACGAATGAGGCAAGGCTCTCATGTGTGCTCCGGACGGAGGCAATTGGAAGGACACCTGACGAAGGTCTCAGAAGTCAAGGTGCATTGAAGGCATGGTCCGGGTAAGGCTCTTTAGGAGTGTGCTCAAGGTTGAGACACTACGAAGGAGTGCTGATGGAAGTGCTTCATGCGGAGGCCTTGGATGAAGGAGGGACTTTGGAAGGTGGTGGACAAATCCCTCTAGCGGGAGGTACTTCAAAGGTGGGGCTTCAAAGTCAAGATGACTTGATGTGCTTCGGCCATGCATGGCTTCGGTACACGGGTGAGCGGCGGTCGATCTAAGGTTAGCTGCGAAGTCGTGGTGGTCCACTCCGAAGGTGATGGTGCGAAGACTCAAGGGATTTTATGTCTTCGGCTCAAAACCATCACTGTATCGAAGACTGACTTCGGTGTAGAGAAGACCCACGGGTTCGAAGCCTACTACCTAAGCCACTGCAGCACTTTGCGTGTGACGGGGGCTCCGAAAATTCCGGTCTGCAAAGCTGACACAAAAGGAGCTTCCAATAAAGTAGACTACCGACTGTACCCTTGTGACTGTCGGAGGCAGTAAAGTTATAAACCCTAGGGGTATAGTAGTATATTCGCAGGTCTAAGTTGCGCTTATGAATAGAGAGGTAGGTTGAGGTCTAGGGTAACACAACACAGTGCACTTAACTTTTAGAACCTTCTGTACTCACAGTAGCCTAGAGCCAGTCGCCATGATTTGTACTCGGAATATGTGAGTTTTTGTGTTCCCTATTCTTGCAATGAAATTTCTATTATGTTTTTCATTGATTGCATGGACTTTTATCTATGTTTTTCGCACTAGTTGGGTTGAGTGTTCTGCCCTTCATTTCATCCCGTGGGAACCCGAGTTTCTACTCTATGTTCTTTCTAATGAATTGTTCTCTGTCTTTTATGCATGCAAAATCAGTTTGAGTACAGTATCGGAGTACATTCGCTCTATGTATATCGTAGGCCAGTCCTCACATGTTACGTGCGAAGTACTGTCATTTGCGAAGTCGTTTTCCCTTAGAGTTACCGAAACCTTCTTGGTATTCAGTTTTGCTAAGTTCTGTTTAGATCACTTCGTAGTGCAAAGCCTAGTACCAGTTACTAGTGCGGAGCATCCAATCGGAGCTCTTGGAGGGAATCACACTTGTTTGAAGTACGGTTTTGCGAAGTCTGCACGAAGGCACCTCAGTGTATGGAGCCTGCACAAACGTAGGCAATCCTAGTGCGCTTTTGGGAGTCTAGGTGTGAGCAAAGTCTTCTGGACTTCGAAGTTTTGCTCTGTGCGAAGCCTGTTTTCGGAGTGTGTTCCATACCTCCGAACTAGACTCACAGAAGAGTGTGTTCGAAGTCTGTTCTATAGAAGAGCAATTTTAAAAGCTCGCATTCACCCCCCTCTTGTCGTCTATTTCGGTCCAACAATTGGTATTAGGGCAGGTTAAGATCACCAGTTGACCTTAACTGGTTTTGTGATCTTTTGGCGACATGGACAGAGTCAGTAAAATTCCTATATTCGATGGAACTGACCTTGCTTACCGGAAGGTTTGCATGGAGGCTTATTTACTAAGCCAAGGAAGTGCGGTTTGGGAGATTGTGGACTTGGAATATGTTATTCCTAAGACCCATACTACTCAGGCTGAGAAACAATAGTATGAGAGCAACAACAAATGTAAAAACATATTGCTTACAAGGCTAAGTAGGAGCAAATTTGATCGAGTCCACCATCTCAAGATTGCTAGGGAAATTTGATCCACACTCACTATTTTTCATGAGGGCTCTACTCAGATCAAGGCTAGGCCTCAGAGCACATACAATCAACAGTATCAGCTGTTTGTGCAAGGCCCTAACGAATCTGTAGATGCCATGTTTTCTTTCTTTGATGCGATAGTGAGTAATTTGCACTCCATAGGCACGCTTGCTTATTCTTACCACAATAGGGCTATCAAACTTCTCTATGCTCTTGATCGTAGCATATGGGAAGTGAAGATATCCAGTATTGAGGAGTCCGTAGGTTATGACACATTAACCTGTGATGAGCTCTTTAGCAAGATCAAGTCAACAGAGATTGCCAACGCATCTCTTGCAGGGCATAGAAACTCTTTGCCTCCTCCCATGACACTAGTTTCTAGCTCTAGCTGTGGCACCTCAGTAGAACCAAGCACATCTAGTAGTTGTATTCTTGTAGGAGGTTTTGCCTTGTCCTCCCTAGTCTTTGTTACAAAAGAGCAGGAGGATACTCTTGATGATGAAGAGCTTGCTCTCATTGCCAGGATGTTCACCTATTTTTACAATGAGAGATGGGATCAGCGGAGAGGTGGTTTTAGAGGGTGTTTTGAGTGTGGTGACACTTCTCACATTAAGGCATATTGCCCTAGGCTTAAGAGGACAGAAGAGAGTGAGCGCCCCAAAAACCACAAGAAAGAGAGGAAACCCTTCTCTAAGGGAAAGTGCGACAAGGTGGCTAAGAAGGTAGCTAAGGCCGCTTCCAGAGCATTTATGATGGCTCTTAGTGACATCGACACATCTTTGGCTAAGGAGTCCACCTCTGAGGAGAAAGAGCCTCCAAAGAAGGATGAGAAGAAGGCGAAGGACTTCACCGGCCTATGTTTCATGGCCGACAACATCCACAACAGCGATGAGCTAGACTCATCTAAGGTACCATTATCTTCTGACTACCTTTCTATCAAAGTAGATGAACCGAATGATGTAATAATGGGTCAGGATAGATTACTGAAACAAGTTGCTTGAGAGAGAAAAGAACTTAGACTTAGACTTGAATCTATTTCTACTGAATATGCCATGCTTAAGTCTCAGATTGATGATGCTGATTGTGAGTCCTGTACTGTTGGCATGAGTGAGCTTTCCCAACTTCGTTCTGTGCACGCTCAAACTATTGATAAGCTTGAGATTGCAGAGAAGAAGCTTTTGGAGGTGGAGTCTAGACCTAATATTGTCAATGAATGCATGAACTGTCCTTTACTTATTGAAAGTATTAATTTGAGGGACAAGCATGCCAATGAATTAGAGTCTAGATTGGAGAGTGATGAGTGTTCTAAGGACGTGTAGCCTGTTTGTTCCACCTGCATCACCCTTAAGGACCAACTTAGATTTTCTAGATTGCAAGCCGAAATACTCATCAGTGAGAATGATTACCTTCTCTCTATGGTGGATAAATGCACTGAAGGGAAGGGTAGGATGGATTTGCTCTTGTCCAAGACTAAGATGTGTGTTGATAGGGAAGGGATAGCTTTAGGTTTGGGTTTTGAGAGAACCACCTCTACCACTCAGAACAAAACTGTTACATCTCAATGAGCACATGACTCCTAGAAGGTTTTGGGCTGAGGCAATGAACACAGCTTGTTACATCTCAAACCGGATTTTTTTTGCGCTCAATTTTGAACTTAACTTTTTATGAACTGCGTTTTGGGAGACAACCCAAGGTTACTCATCTTTGAGTATTTGGTTGTCAATTATTTATCCTAAAGTGTGGAAATTTGGATAAATTTGAGTTGCGTTCTTCAGATGGGATCTTTTTGGGTTATACTACTCATGGTCACTCCAATCGTGTTTTCAATTTAGATACTAACACTGTCATAGAGTCATGTGATGTGACTTTTGATGAATCAACCCCCTGTGTTAGTTCTTCTTTTGAACTTGCCAGTGAAAAAGATATGGAGGTGACCATCTTCGGAGAAGAAGATCCCGAAGACTTCGAGGACAAACCCCTACTTCCCTCGACATCGATCCCCGGAGGAAACCCCACTTCGATCACTTTGGCAAGAGGCCCCGAAGCATCTATCTTGACATCGGTTATCTTTGACCGCTCCTCAGCACAAGTTGAGGGGGAGACTGCATCCCACCGCTAGGCTCCACATCACATTCAAAAGGATGCATCCACCTGAGCAGATCATTGCTGAGCTTGATCAAAGGGTAACACGTTCTCACGCTCATTTTATTGATTCTGCATTTGTTGCTTCTGTTGAGCCCTTAGATGTGAGTCATGCTTTATATTATTCTAGTTGGATCAATGCCATACATGAAGAACTTGAAAATTTTGAGAGAAACTAAGTCTGGACACTTGTAGATCCCCGTCCCAATGTTTATTTTATTGGAACAAAATGGATTTTCAAAAACAAGCAAGGGGAGGATGGGTCTGTGGTTAAAAATAAATCTAGACTTGTAGCTCAGGGTTTTTCACAAATTGAAGGAATTGATTTTGCTGAAACTTTTACACCTGTTCCTTGTCTAGAGGTCATTACGATTATGCTTGCAGTTGTTGCATCCCATGGATTTAAATTTTACCAAATGGATGTGAAAAGTGCTTTTCTTAATGGCTTCATAGATGAAGATGTTTTTGTAAAACAACCCCTGGTTTTGGAAACCCTAAATACCCCCAGAGTCTTTAAACTTCATAAAGCTCTTTATGGACTGAAGCAGGCCCCTCGGGCATGGTATGATAGACTTAAGTGTTTTCTGCTTGAGCGAGGGTATTTGATGGGTTCGCTGGATAAAACCCTTTTTACTCTCAAGCATGTCAAAGATTTCCTCGTGGTTTAGATTTACGTTGATGATATCATCTTTGGTGGCTCTTCGCATGCTTTAGTTGCAGAGTTTACAGATATCATGAGCAGGGAGTTCAAGATGTCCATGATGGGCAAACTCACGTTTTTCCTTGGATTGCGAATCAAGTAAATCAAACAAGGTACCTTCGTCTATCATACTAAGTACACCAAGGATCTGCTCAAGAGGTTTGATATGTCTGATGCGAAGCCTCTCTCCACTACGATGGCTACTTCCATAGAATTAGATCCCAATGAGGATGGAGAAGCTGTAGATCAGAAGGAGTTCCAAAGCATGATCGGCTCCCTCCTCTACTTGACGGATACGAGGCCAAACATACCACTACGGTGCGGGCGTCGGGCTAGGTAGCGGGCCAAGGTTAGCCTCCACGAGGCACCATTTCTCAAATGAAATGATAGCGAGTTAAAAGGATGCCACACCAAGAGAAAAGAGGTCGAGCGATGAGACTAAGGAAATATTTTCTGATCATTCGGACGAGTTACAAAGCCGATACCTATGGTGTCGCCTTGAGATAGCCGATGCAAAGGCATCGCCTTTAGCCCCTAAACACAACAAGAAGACTTCGAGGCAAAGGAAACCGAGCGAAGTGACTAAGGAAGAATATTCTAAGCGCTCGGATGAATCACATTCAGCCGATGCCTATGGCGTAGCCTTGAGACGACCAGTGCGAAGGCATTGCCCTTAGACAAAATCACCAAAAGTGAGGAGAACAAAACATAGAAGACTCAATGGGAAACAGTACAAGATATGAGGAATCAGTGATATATGAATTCATGATGTCTTGCATTATAGGGCGATATACTACAAGATCTCTGATCGGCGTACGGTGGACCCTTAGCGGCTTCACCTCTGAAGAACACACTTCCCCGAAACACGAGACCACTAGGACCATCTCCCGTTCACCCACACCATAGGAGTGGGGGCGCTGGTCTATGTTGTATCGGCCAGCTGCTGAGGCTCACGAAGGGGGCGTCCTCATCAACATCCTACAAAAGACAAGTCCCGATCAGATGAGAAAATAGAAGCAGTATAAGGAAAAAGAGAATGCTGGAATACTCACGTCGGGATCCACCTCGGCGCCAGTAGGATGAAGCCATTCCCGGTAGACGAACGAGGATTGGTTGATGATGTGAAGCTTCAACTCGCCCCACCACTTGCGGAAGGCGTAAGATGTCGCCCGACAAGTCATCCAAGTAGCGACTCTTCTGGAGTGTATTCCATCGGTCAATTAGGAGAGGCGATCCCATTCTAGAGTGCTCATGACCCTCCAACGGGCCTGAATCCATTCGATGAAGAAGAGGTGAGGAGGAAGCTGACCGAAGCCCAACTGCCTTGAGAATGCTGACGGGTGATAAAACTCATAAGAGCATTGCTGGGAATGGTCATTGGTAAAATTGACTGGGTCAAGCAAGGAAAGGTTGCTGCGGAGAAGATACGAAAGGACTCTTCGTCCCGGGATACATTGGGTAAAACCAGTCAGTTAGGGAGCACATACTCCGAGTGGAAGCCAAAAGGGAACTAGACGGTCCAACTGGAGAACCCGAGATAGAAGCCTTTGAAAGATGTGGCCAAAGCCGCAGTGGAGATAGGAATGGGAGGACGATAAGAGGCCGCTTTGCCCAAGGAATGACACCAACAAAAAGTAGGAGCAGCTGACTCCAAAAAGTTGGTGGGAAAGAGTGATTGGGAAAAAGGGGCCCCTCCGGTGGCGTCAACACTACAGGCATTCAGCCAAAGCTAAAGAAACCAGCATGGACCCTAACCCTGCCCGATGAAGTTGCCAGCCGATAAGTCAACCGATACCAGGTTGAGGAGATGGTAGGTGTCCCGAAGAAGATAACAACCCAAGGGGATCCATGCATGGGCAGCAAGCCGTTCGGCCAAGTATTGGAATTAAAGGGTTGGTGCTAGGGCCGATACACAGAAGGCAAATTCCTCTAGCCAAAGTGTGAGGAAGGCACTGTGTTCGTGAGTGCCTACCGGGCCAACTTTCTTATTGTGTCGTGTGATGTATCGGCCCCAGTTATCGGCCAAGTCGGTACCAAGATCGTGTGACAGTTGGAAATGAAGGGAGAATGGGTGGACCAGTGAACCGATGTTAAGGGAAGTTAAGAAGTAGACGTCAAGCAAGGTGGGGATCACCGGTTCATGGCCAAAGAGAAAATAATTGAGAGGATCATACCAAAAGTAACACGATGTGGCCAAAATCGGTTCATTTTGGAATGGTGCGACAAGGTAGAGACCAATGCAGTGATCGACATCAATATCGTCCCAGAAAGCATAGTAAGTGGCCGATACCATGAGCTACCAGTCACGCCAGCCAAGAATGGAGGAAGGAAATGGTGTGAAACCAAGGTCCCAATCGGAGGGACGGATAGGAGAACATTTAAAAGGGATTCGACAAGTCTCGATGTTTATAAGGTCAATAGGATCAAGGTTTCCCAAGGGACCCAAAAAGAAACTGTACGGATGGGTGGCTATTGGTATAAAGACCTAGTTCCGAAGGGCCTACATGTAAGAAAATGGTTCAGAAAAAGGATAAAAACAATGAAGAAAAGGGGAGAGGGAAAAGGCTAAACAAATAAAGGAGCAGAGACTTACCAAGGGGATCATGTCTATATCAGCCATCTCACTGCCCTTTCAGTGTGGTGTGACAAAGAAGAAGGTGGCAAGATGGTGATCATCAGAGAGCACTAGAAGTCGTTGACAATGGGTTAAGAGCCGGAGCGGTAGTGAGCAAAAAGCGTGAAGAGAAAAATACGGAGGAGGCTAGATATTTATTTACTAGGGTGATTCTTCGATTATCGCATTGAACCAATTGTGGGAGGCGAAAAAAAGGCGCAGAGTTTTTCCGGTTGATGGTAATGAATGTGAGATAATCGTGTGAAAAGACTTGGTGGAGTAAGGTAATTATGACTGATAGTTTTGAAGCGCAGATGCCCCTTAATGCCTCAAAAAAAGTGGGGCATGTGTTGACACCGAGATTTGGAAAACCCAAGGCCCACCAAGGAAGGCGCACGGTCAACAAAAAGTAAAATAGAATCCAGTCGAGGAAAGTCAAAGGAGTTCATCCACAACAGCTGCATGATCGGATAGAGGAGCCGATGTAGATAAGAGAAGAAGATGGTTACATGTTTATCCAAAATCAGCTGGATAAGTTACTTGGATGGTAAGTCTCTGGATTATAATTATGTATCCTTTAGGTTATATTAGATAACTCTCGTTCAACCAACCAATAGGCGCGTCACCACCCTTGAGCCCCAAGGTTATTGGGTGGGACTCGGGCGCTCAGAGCTGGGATGCATCCTTTCAATCCCCGGCAAATAGGTGAGTCCTTCCACCCCAAATGTCCGTACCATCTAGGTTAGTATCCTCACGACTCATTGTTTTAGTTCAATCTCTTGAGGAGAACGGTGAAACCGTACGGTCACCGGTTGTTCTCAGTGTATTTGGCTAGGTCTAAGGTTGCATCAGTTAGGTTTGATCTCTTAGATTGATGTGATTTGGGTCTGATAGTTTGCCCAATTCGTTGAAGTATTCTTCAGATCATTGTGACTAGCTACTGCCTTAGTTAGGTCCGATCTAGTTATTGTGATGATCTCCATGGTATAGATTTTTTATCTTGCATGCTTTATTTATTTCTATCAGTGTATAAGTTGATAGGTAATCTTTAATTCATATCTGTATCATATTCACCGTCGAAGGGTGCGCATTGGCCTATATGCATGCTTTATCTTTTCTATCGACCGATGGCGCTCTTGCTCGATTGGGTCAACTTAGGTTGTGAGCCTTATGGCTGACCGGCACGGTGATTCATGATTTTATTGTCTTTGCCATGGTCATCATCTTGCGAGCGGATCAGATATGCTACTAACATTTATCTTTTCCGATAACTTATCAGTTGCAAGGTCAAACTGATTGGCATGCCTTAAACTCCTTTCCTAAGAATGTAGGACCTACACTAGAGTTAAGCAGATCTCCTAGGCCACGCATGTGTCAACGTGTGACCAAAAAGCACGCCAACAGTTGTGAACTGAGTCCCAACATCTGTGATGATCTGACTTGGGACTCTGAACTAGTAGATTATGCTCTCAATGAATTCCACTACCTTTTTGGCTGTGCTGACCTTCGGTGGCATGACTTCAATCCATTTGGATAACTTGTCGATGGCCACAAAAAGACGATCGCATCCATGCGGTGCCTTTGGAAAGAGTCCAACAATGTCCAGCTGCCAGCAAACGAATGGCCAGGATGACAGTATGGTTTGGAGAGCTTGTGCAGGGAGGTGATGTTGATTGGCGAAGAACTAATACCATTTGCAACTACATATCAGTCGGTGAGCATCAGAGTTCACAGTCGGCGAATAAAATCAGGCTCAGAACACGTTGTCAACTAGCGTGTGGGCCCAGTGTGGTTCCCGCTGGTGCCAACATGGATTTCCTCCAGGATCTTCTGCCCTTCGCCCTTGTCGACGAAGTTCAACAAGACTCGGGTGGATGCGGCTCTTCTGAATATCTCCGACCCGATTAGGATGTACTGCTTTCTCCTTCTATACAGCCGAATAGCTGCATCTTTATCTTGTGGAAGCTTCTTAGTGAGGAGGAAATGGATCAGTGGTTACCGCCAATATTCTTCTTCTTCACCAGCGGTAATTATGGTGATTGATGTAGCTTCAGCTTAAGGAGGCTGCAAGCTTTCTTCTTTGATGGATGGTTTCGATAGCTCCTGAAGGAATATCCCTCCGGGAACCACCGCTCTTCATGATCCGAGCTTCGCCAGTGCGTCAGCGGCCGATTTCTAGTCCCGAGGGAGGTGATTGAACTCCAGGCCATCAAACTTGCCTTCCAGCTTGCGGGTCTCCTGTCAGTAGGCATCCATCTTCTCGTTGACGCAAGTCCAGTCTTCGTTCACCTAGCTGATCACTAGCTTGGAGTCGCCGAACGCCAGCAGCCATCGAATCCCGAGGGTGATAGCAATGTGGAGTCCATGGAGCAGGGTCTCGTACTCGACCATGTTGTTGGATGTGGCGAAGCACAGGCGGAAGATGTACATTAAATCTCCACCTTGGGGAGATGTCAAGAGCACTCCGGCTGCCGCCCCTTCTAGGCTAAGGGAGCCATCAAAATGGAGGGTCCAGAAGCTCTCGACGGTGATCTCCGCTGGCAGCTAGTACTCGATCCATTCAGTGATGAAGTCAGTGAGCGCTAGAGACTTGATGGCAGTCCTCGGCTCAGAGTTGATGGTGTATTCTCTGAGTTCCATGGCCCATTTGGCGATTCGCCCGTCAGCGTCATGATTTCCCATGATGTCGCTGAGTGGTAACTCGGTGACCACCTCCACGAGGTGGGCTTGGAAGTAGTGCTTAAGCTTCTGAACGGTGATGAGGATGGCATAGAACAGCTTCTGCACATGGGGATGTCGAACCTTCGATGGCCCTAGGACTTCTGATATGAATTAGACCGGCCGTTGAACAGGGTAGGCGAGCCACTGCTCTAGTTGCTCGATGACACGGGAATTGATGACCACATGCATGGTGGCGGTGATGTAGAGGAGGAGGGACTCCTCCCGTGTCAGTGCAGCAAGTGTCGGCAGAGACGTCATGAACTTCTTGAGGTTGACGAATGCTAGGTCTGCTTCCTCTACCCGAGTGGAATCCTACACTCCCCGAGCTGGACTTGCTTGACGTCGACAGGCCTAGCCATTTTCAGGATCACCGAAATCTTCTCCGGGTTAGCTTCAATTCCTCGGTGGCTGACGATGAAGTAGAGTGATTTTCCCTTCGTGACTCCAAACATGCACTTCTCTGGATTGAGTTTCTAGCGAAACATGCGAAGGTTATTGTTGATAGCAAAAAATGACATTAATGGCTAAGATTGTCAAAATATCAATTTTGGTAATTTGGGCCGAAAATACACATGTCATGGACTTGGCCGAAGCCCTACAGGGTCAAAGGCCCATCGATCTATGGGCTTCAGAAGTTTTCATAGGCCTACTACCTTCGGCCCGAAGGCCTTCGGAGACCCACCTCACCGAAGCTTCGGCCCGAGGAGCAGGCTTTGACGGGCCTAGCCGAAGGCCCACTTCGGGTAGGAAATCATAGATAGAGTTGAGTCCGATTCTCACTAACTTTTATCCCTCCACGTGATTAGGCCGAATTCTACCAGATTAGGCTTAGAGATTAGAAGTCTAGCCCCTATAAATACAGGGGTGAGGCCGGTTCATTAACCACCCTAACACAAATCAACACAAAGCCCTAACTTTGAATCATACCTTTACTTTTACCTTTACTTTTCTGCAATCTTCATGAGTTTGCCTGGAAGCCCTCCGATGGCCACTTCGAAATAGTGGTAGTCCTTGTTACTTCGCTTGTGAAGTATCTGTTAATCTGCGTAATAGATTGTTATCGCCTTGTTACTTTGAGTGAGAAGTATCTGCTAATCTGCGTAACAGATTGCTACCTTCGCCCCTAGTGCAACACTTAACGGAATTCAATCCCCAGGCCGAATTGGTACCTGATATCTGTTCTGTTGCAGGTTTTCACATTCAGAGCCACTTTGCCGGAGGTGTCCAGAGCTAAGAGATTGGTTTCGGAGGATACCAGAATACCCCTCGGCGGAAATACTGCTTCGACTACTCGTGTTAGACCGTCACGCTGTTGCCGGTTTGACCGAGTCCCGTGCACCAGCACGCTTCGCAACAGGCTTCGTCACGATAGGCTTCACCACATTCATACCCAATGTCAGACAAAATCATGCATGCACACTATGTTCGAGTTGTTTTATTATGTCAGAGACTTCGCATCGAACCCTGCTGTTTGGAGGTGATTGTCGCATCAAGAACTGTTTGGAGCCCGTCTTCAGCTAGATCAATCTGAATGCCAAAGGCACCCTTCGGTGGGACCCTTCACATCGGACGCCGAAAGTACCCTTCGGCGATACCCTTCGCACTGTACACTTCGGATTAGTCAGGCTCCGCTCGACTTGCTGATTTATTCTGTTTAATACATTTCTTTTCGGCTAATTGGATTATTTCCATGTGATCTTTTTACCTGGCAACTCCACCTCGCTTACCACGTTGAAGGGTAGTCGGAACGCGACGTCGGTGCTTTGTTACGCTTAGGCTTGTCCATAAGTATATGCACACTTTTGGATCATCGAACTGACCCAATTGTGGGGCACGTTTTCATGTCAACACAGTTTTTTGGCGACTCTGCTGCGGACCACTACGCCAAAATGATGGGTACATCTACATCGGCCGCCGGTACGTCTACAACGAGTACTACATCTATATCGCCGATGGATCCCATGGGAGGCGCGGATATCGACAACCGCAACATCATGACGCCTACCGTTGAAGATATTCCCGCAGAGGACCGAGCATAGATCGAGGCAAATATGAAGGCACTCCAAGACCTCATGCTTGGGAGCTACGTCAAGACATGCGCAAGCTTCATCAAGCGCGACGTCAATGTCCCCGACCTTACTCGGATCTAGGTAACACTGGTATAGCCTTGTTTATCTTCTTTAGAGATTGAGAAAAATATAGCCGCGTTAGTAGACAAAGCCGTTAGCGCTTCGCTAGCCAACAATTTAGATTCGGCAGTTAGCTCTCAAGTAGAGGCAACACTTAGAAGGTTCGACTTTACCGAGGCCGTACCTCCAGCTCCTATTGCTATTATACCTTCGATAAATCAGATTTACAGCAGAACTGATGGTAGTACTAGCAAAGCCATTATGTCTCCGGCCTCGATATCCATGGCTGAGACCAGTCATTATGCTTACGGACAAGCTAGCACTACTCACCATGCGCCGCCTCCACCTACACCAGTGCCAGCTTTACCCACACTTCCCGCACCGCATGCACAAGCACATAGGCTTAAGCACGTCGTACAGCTAGCGCATGAGGAGGAAACCCGTGGCCGACACGTCAACATCCCATCGTGTGTCGCGCCCCCGCATTACAGACGCACGCGGGCGGTAGGTCAGAATGACATTGAGGATCGGATCCACGCACTGTTTAGGGAGTGCACCGGCTTCGTACCTTGGGGTCGAGCTAGGGTTTACCAGAAGTCGTACCCCAATCATTTCAATACGATTCCTAACCCTCATGGCTATAGAGTCCCTAAATTCACCAAGTTCGACGGTGAGGGTAACAAAACAACACTAGAGCATGTTAGTCAATTTCTATCATAGTGTGGGGAAGCTAGTGGGTCGGAAGCTGTTGGACCAGAAACAGCGACCAGAGGGGGGGTGAATGGGAGCTTTTAAAATTTTAGACTAAAAATAGCCTTCTGTTTTAATTCTATCTTCTGCGGAACAGGCTTCGAACACACCCTTTGAAGTTCTGGTTCGGAGGTATATCACAGCTCCGAAACCAGGCTTCGTAAGGAGCAAAAGTTTGAAGCCAAGAATACTTCGCTCCACCCACACCACCAAAAAACTCAACTCCGCTAAGTCAGTGCAGGCTCCGCACACTAGGTGCCTTCGAGCAGACTTCGCACATCACCCTTCGCAAGAGTAGACTTCCCTCTGAGGACATCGACCAAACACTCAGCGCTAGCAACTAGTACTAGGCTTCGTACTTTGGAGGTTGAGACGCACGCTGAGCACACTAGAAAGAGGACTTCGACAAGGAAAGACAACGGGCTTCGATTTAAGCCAGACAGTGCTTCGCTAGTAATCAGAGAGGTCTAGCCTCCAGTTTACACAGAGCGAACAGACACTAAAAACACACTTCACACTCACAGAACACTCACACACTTCTCCAAAAACACTCTAGTGGAATAAACCCAACACAGGAAGAAGTGAGGCACAAAGAGATCAATGCATGCGGTGCAAAGTAGGCATACAAGTTCAAACAGTAAATGAAAACAAAATCAAAGTTTCATTGCATGAACAGGGAACACAAAATGAACTCACAGATCTAAATACAAGTTGTGTGGCGGCTAGCACAGGAGCTCAAAAATGGCTGCTCAAAATGTTGTTGTGACCTAGCTAGCTTCCACTATTTATAGGCACTATTCAGCCCTGTGAATAGACTACTTTACCCCTAGAGTTTACACTGGTTTTGTCTCATCCGAACAAGGGGGTACAGCTGGTAGTCTACTTTATTTGGAGGCTTCTTTTGTCAGCTTCGCAGAGGAGACAACATCAGCTTTTGCAGAGCATACACGGTCAACCTTTGCAGTCTTGGAGTCTTCTGAAGCCCCCCTTCGCACGCGAGGGGTGCGGTAGTTTCGGTGAGAAGCCATGAGCCTGACGGCCTTCTCTTCACTGAAGTCAGCCTTCGATACAGTGATGGTTTTGAGCCAAAGCTTTCAAAGCCCTTGAGCCATCACGCCATCACCTCTGGAGTGGACCTCCACGGCTTCACAGCTACTCCCACCTCGAACTCCATCAGCCCGTGTACCGAAGCAATGCATGGCTGAAGTACCTCAAATCATCCACACTCCAAAGCCCCACCTTCGGAGTACCACCCTTCGAAGTCCCTCCGTCTTCCAAGGGCTTCACATGAAGCATTCCATGAGCACTTCGTCGCCGTGTCTCTCCCCAAGCACACTCCTTGACGAAACTCACCCGGACCATGCCTTCGATGCACCTCGACTTCTGAGACCTTCGTCGGGTATACCATCGAGTGCCTCTCTTCGGAGCACACTTCGAACACCTTGCCTCATTGCTGATGACTTCGTCCACCATACTCCGAAGTCACTCCATTCGGAGTACCCTTCAAAGTGCCTCGCCTCCGAGGACTTCATCTCGGAGTACCTTTAGCCAGAGCCATGCTCCGCACTCTCTGCCTTCGCCTGGCGCACCTTGACCTGAGGACCGACCTCGACCCCACGCAGCCTTCGTGATAGAGCTCCTCGCTAGACTGGCATCAAGCCTCCCGCTTGACCTAGGTTCACTTGCTGCGAACCGTCCGTCGCCTCCGAAGTCACCTACGCACCGCAGACAAACAGACAAGTGTATCTGGTACCCCGGAGACCTCTCCGGGTAAACAGCCTCCGGCACACACTCCGGTGTACCGCCCAAAGTAATGAAACCTTCAGTACAGCCAAGTCATTGTGTTCTATCAGACCCCTCTAACAGGCACACTCCGCTGCAACAACTGCAGCAAATAGACCCATCGAACCCTTCGGTGAAACAACCTCCGAACCCCTTGAGAAACCATGTTGAAGAATATGGTTTTGATATTCCAGATGTGATGAGTGATTGTCAACGGAAGTCAAAGGAAGGGAGATATGAAGATCTGCCGAGTCTGATGCGCATGTGACTCAGGTACACGGGCAGCGAGCGACAGCCGGGTAGAGGAGCCACGGGGTCGGGCTGGCCTAATCCGGGTACATGGCTAGGAGCGGCAAGGGATCCACTGGTCTATTGACTAGGTTTGACTCAAGTATACGGACGGCGAGCGATTGCCGGGCTGAGGAAGCTGCGGGGTCGGGTCAGTCCAATCCGGGTACCCGGTGCGAAGACGGTGGACGCTTTGTCAGTTTCGGCGCAAAACTGTCAATCTATGATTAATTCGTTTTTAGGATATTAATATATAGTTTTTAAGTTTAGAATATTTTTAGTTGAGTCAGGTGATTTTTCTAAGAATATTTTAGTAATTTTCAGAATTCATTTTAGAGTCAGTTTAATTTACCTAGGGGTAAATTAGTCTTTTTTTATGTATTAGAGTCGCCTATAAATAGGCCCCTATCCGCCCTGGGGATAGATGACTGTTTTTATTTTCCCGAGATTAATCCACAGTCCACCGCTTGTTTTCATCTACTATTTTTCCGTCTTCAATCTGCATCACCGTGATTTTCCTTCTCTGTTCGCTGTTTTTCCATTGCGCACGTCGCCAGCGGAGCCCGCGTGTTGCCGTGTGCCAACAGCAAAAGCAGGTGGCCGAGACTGCAGCGCCAAAGCCGAGCGGCGCGTGGAGCCCGCCAAAGATGAGAGCTGCTGTGCTTCCGGTGTGCACACGGATCGGTGTTTTTTTCTCTAGGCGCATGGTTTATGAGAAGGTGGTAGTACGCGTCAGGCAACCAGGATTGGGACCCACCGTCCGGTCACGTTTTTCTCACACGCAAAGGCAACACATCATGTTTTCCGAGGCAAGTGCTTCAGTTTTTTTTCTCTCACGTCGGCAGTAGCACACGCACCTGCATGCGGCTAGCAGCAGTGCTTTGGAAGGGCTATTCGGTGGAAGAATTTTTTTTCTGCACGGCTTGGTAGCAGCAAAAAGGGCAAGAGGGAGCGCAGGCGCAGCGCGCGGCTCAAGCGGGCAGCACAACGCAGCAAGAAACAGAGATAGCCTGGTTTTCTGCGGCGTGTGCGGCGACTAAATAGCTATGCAGGTAAACAGTTTTTTTAATCTACTATTTGTTAGCTAGTTAATTAAATCAATGGTTATCTAGTTTTTAAATTAGCAGGTGGATAATTACTTCGGAGTTAGTTTTTTATCTGGTAAAATTTTATTAGTGTTAGCATATTATTTACTTAAGTTTTATTCAGTTCGTATAAAAAGGAAAAAAACTATATAGATTACTAGAAGCAGTAATATTTCTATTCTAGATTTACGTGCAATATTTTAGGTTTATTTCTGAATTAATTTCTGGTTGATCCATATTTTATTTAGTTGTTTAGTATTTTATTTTTAGACCGCAATCTTAATATATTATTAATATAATTAGTTTTTTTATGTCATTAAATATTTCTAGTACCCGTTTTTATTTACTGAAGTATTTTTATTTAGGTTATCTTTAATATCATTTAAATTAAGACACCGACCATTTTTAGGCTAGACAACGTTAATTCCAGTAATTTGCTTTTCTAATATTATTAGTCTGGTTAAGTTTGCTTGGGTGTTGGGATTAGATCATAGTTTAGCAAGAAATTTTTAGGCGCCCATTCACCCCTCCTCTGGTCGCTACTTTTGGTCCTACAAGTGGTATCAGAGCGAGGTTAGGGTTTTCTAATATCTTAACTGATTCTAAACCTAGGTAGTGACCATGACGTCTCCTAGCAAAATCCCGTCCCTAGAGGCTTTTGGCTACACTTATTGGAAGACTCGCATGCGAGCGTACCTTATGAGCGAGAGCTCGGAAATATGGGAGATTTATGTTCATCCTACTTTCACCATAAGGACTATTGCTGCGGATACTGCTGCAGATATAGTTGCACAACATAAAAATAATAGTAAAGCAGTGAACATTTTATTTTCTGGTCTAGGTCCTAGTGAGTTTGAGCGTGTTAGCCATCTCACCACTGCCAGAGATATCTGGGCTACCCTCTAGGCACTCCATGAGGGGACAACTAAGGTCAAGGCTAGGCTCTACCAGACCTACCGGCGTGAGTATGAAAATTTCTCACAGAAGCCGGGTGAGACTGTTGAGGCTTTGTTTGGTCGTTTTCAATCAATCATTAACAAGCTTCGCGTTAACATGGCCGAGCGTGATCAGCTGGTCTCGGATCATGAGCAGGCGCTTAAGGTACTCCATACCTTGGACCCTAAGATTTGGGAGATCAAGGTCTCTTCTATTGTTGAGAGCGCGTCTTATGATACCTTGACCATCGCATAACTTTTTAGTAAGCTCAAGGCCTCAGAGGTCAATATCCAGTTGAGATCAAATCTCACTGGTTCTAGATCAAAGACTCTGGCGCTTGTGACACCATCTGCTGATCCTAATGCCATGAGTTGTACTGCTTTTTCCTTGATGTCTATCTCCGAGGAACAACTTAATACTCTAGGAGATGATGATCTGTGCTTGTTTAACAACCGGGTGCGACGTGTCTATGATAAACAAATGTTTAAGAGACACGGCACAAAATCCAGATGCTTTGAGTGTGGTGACCGAGGTCATTTCATCGCTGACTGCCCCAAGCAGAAGAATTACAAGAAGGGAACCGGCGGCAACTCCTACAACTCCGGCAAGTATGAAAACTCCACTTCCACAAAGGGCAAGCCCAAGACAAGATTCTTTCGAAAGGCTCTGAAGGATTACAGGCGTGAGAAAAAGAAACGAGACAAGACCTTCTTCGTCGAGATGGAGAAAAGATACTCCAAGAGATCCTCGTCTTCAAGTTCAAGTGATGAAGAGATCATGATCAGGAAGGGGAAGGACAGGGACAATCCGGTGGGCCTATGTTTCATGGGCTTCAGGGACAAGCCGAAGAGTCGCTCACGTCACAGCCGAAGACTCCACAAGAGCTTCTGCTCAATGGATCTTGGGGAGAAGAAAGAGAAGGACTCCTCCGACGACTCCGACGATGACGACGATGAGAAGGCATCTTCCTATGAACAAGAAGTTGTTAATTTACTAGAACAGAACCGTAAAGAGTTGAAGTATCGGGAGAAACTGCTTAGAGGGTCTAAGAAGAGGATAGATGAGCTTGAGAGTGAGCTTGCCACAACAAATGGCAAGATTGAGAGTCTATCGTCTTCCCCTTGCTTGGGTGATAATAGTGAGTGCCCTAACTGTGAGGTGTTGTTATGTTACCTGACGACTCTTAAGTCTAGGTACACAGAGAGAGTAGATGAGAGAGACGCATTGTCCACTGAGCTTGAGAGCGCTCAGTAGGAGCTAAAAGATGCTGATGCCACTATCGTCGTACCTTGTGTAGACTGCTCATCCCATTTAGCTAGTATAGCTGAGCTGAGAGCCAAGAGTGATGAGCAGTTGAGCGAGTTAGCTAGAGTGAGAGCTGAGTTGGAGCAGACGAAGCTAGAGCTTGAGACCTTGTCAGTTCCACCCATTGTTTGTGAGAACTGCTAGTCCATTAAAATGGAGTTGATCAAGCTAAAAGCAGAGAAGTCTGTCGATGTTGATAGAGAGTGTGAGATATGCTTGTCTCAGGTAGAGGTGTTAGCTTCTTTGAGAGAGGAGCTAGATGATGTTCAGAACGAGAATTTTTACCTTCGTCAGATCCTGAGTTGGATTAGTGCTACAGAGCCACAACTCACCATGATGATCCAACAGTTCAAGAGACATTATGGGTTTGGGGTAGGTTACACCTATACCAAGGCTGATTTTGAGAGTGCTATTAGTCGAGCAGTGGAGTGGAGTAAGATGACTGCCGAACAGAGATATCCCAAGACTCACTCCATTGAGTCCTTTAAGGATAGTCAGCCCAAGGATGGAGTGTTCCAAGAACAACCTAAAGCTCCACCTAAGAAGCAAATCTGGGTCCCAAAGCCTAAAACTCTCACCAATTCTCTTGATTCTTTACCTGGACCCTCTCACACCAAAGATGATACACCTAACACCACCAAGCCTAAGAATCCTAAGACTCAACAACATCCCAAGAAGCCTACCTATCACTGTGAGTTTTGTTAGAGAGACGGGCATCTTGAGGATTTTTGCTTCAGGAGGAAGCGGGTTCAGCGAGCAGAGAGAGCTCGTGGTGGGCAGGAGCAGTTCTACCAGTAGAGTGGTAGACAAAGAGTTCCTCGATGTAGAGAGAGGCTAGAGGCCAGGCCACATCGTGTAGGTGGTGGTAGAGGAGACGGTTTTTATGGTCGTGCTCCGGAGGGTGGTTTCCGTTTCGGCAGAGTTCCATATCGTTATGGATACGGTGTTAGACCTCGTGACCGTGATTTTAGGAAAAACAGAGGATCGCGCTTTGAGCCGCGTTTTGGTCCAGACTCATATGATTCCTTCTGCTTTCCTACATACGAGCAGATGACTCGACACTGGTTTAACACCTTTGCCAAACCTGGCGTTGGACCATTTGTTCCCACTCATGATTATTGATCTTGATTTGGGAGTTGTTTATCTTTTTTAGGATATTTTGAGTCAGCTTTTCATTGTATCAGTTTTTCTTTCTTCTTTATTTCTATTGAGTCTTTTTGTGTGTGTGTTCATATCATGCATAATCATCAATCATATTTTAAGTTTGCTTCTGCTATATGATTAATCTGCTTTACTTTCTCTGCTAGTATATGCTTTTGATTACTTGTCGATGATCATGTTCTATTTCACTTCACATGATATATCTGATATTTGTCATATGCATGGATTTTATGCTTTAAAATTGAAAAATGATCACCATTGCTTATGGTAACTAGCATGTGTAGGCTGAATGCTTTCGCTATCTTTTACATGCCTTGTAGCTAGATTCTTACTTAGATGCAGATATGCAACTTGGACAACTATATGCTTTAAATATGAAAAATGTGTTACGAAAATGATAAAAAATTCAGAAAAATGAAAAATTTATGCATTTTTATGATTATTAGAAAAGATCCATGTGGGTTTTCTTTGTCACATTGCATTGTTCTGGACTACTTACTATAGCACTTTGGTATGAACTAGGATGGTGTAATGTATGCCAAGACCAATGTCTTAAGATTCTGATGGTCTAGTTCTGGCCTAGGCTTGACTTGGTCGGTTATCATAAGGTTTGACATGCAAATAACCCCTAGCAGAAATGAAAAAAAATGAAAAATTTTAAAAGATGACAAGTTTGATGAAGCACTTTGTTTTTGGACAATGCTTATCTTGGTAGATATCAGTTAGCTTTTGCATATCATGTTTTACCTTGCTTGTCAACTAGAAAATGTGGTGATGCTTTTGTTTGCAAAAATCAAAAAATTCATGCTAATGACTCTCTTTAGATATCATCTGTTGCACTGATCATGTCATGTATCTTAGATAGTATATCTTTTGCTATACCTGTTAGATGTTGTAATAGCAGTCAATCATATCTAAGAAGCATGTGTTTTACACTCCACCTGCACCCCATCTGCATTCATGGCATATTTTGAGGGGGAGCTGCATTTCAGGGGGAGTTTGTGTCTATGTATCTTTAGAGTGCATTTAGTCTCACTTGATGAGTTTAATTGTCAACAAGGGGGAGAAATTTTGGAGTTTAGAGAACATTTTTAGCTTTCTCTGGGATTTATTTCAGGGGGAGTTCCTTGTTGGTAATGCTGAGATTGCACTTGTTTTTGAGTCTTTGTTTTTGGTTAACCATAATGACCATTTTTCTTGCTTCTGTTTGGCTTTCGGTCATTAGGGTTAAACTTTTATTTTCTTTCTTCTATTCTCTTTTGTCTTTGTTTTCCTGTTTCCACATGTTTTGCAGGTTCTGAAGATGAGCTGAAGAGCGTGTTGACAATGCACTCACCAGGGGGGAGATTGAGAAACCATGTTGAAGAATATGGTTTTGATATTCCAGATGTGATGAGTGATTGTCAACGGAAGTCAAAGGAAGGGAGATATGAAGACCTGCGAGTGTGATGCGCATGTGACTCAGGTACACGGGCAGCGAGCGACAGTTGGGCAGAGGAGCTGCGGGGTCGGGCTGGCCAAATCCGGGTACATGGCTAGGAGCGGCAGAGGATCCACTGGTCTGTTGTCTGGGTGTGACTCAGGTATACGGACGGCGAGCGATTACCGGGCTGAGGAAGCTGCGGGGTCGGGTAGGTCCAATCCGGGTACCCAGTGCGAAGACGGTGGACGCTTTGTCACTTTCGGCGGAAAACTGACAATCTATGATTAATTCGTGTTTAGGATATTAATATTTAGTTTTTAAGTTTATAATATTTTTAGTTGAGTCGGGTGATTTTTCTAAGAATATTTTAGTAATTTTCGGAATTTATTTTAGAGTCAGTTTAATTTACCCTAGGGGTAAATTAGTCTTTTTATGTATTAGAGTCGCCTATAAATAGGCCCCTATCCCCCTGGGGATAGATGACTGTTTTTATTTTCCCGAGATTAATCCACAGTCTACCGCCTGTTTTCATCTACTATTTTTCCATCTTCAATCTGCATCACCGTGATTTTCCTTCTCTATTCACTGTTTTTCCATCGCGCACGTCGCCAGCAGAGCCCGCGTGTTGTTGTGTGCCAGCAGCAAAAGCAGGTGGCCGAGACTGCAGCGCCACAGCCGAGCGGCGCATGGAGCTCGCACAAGCTGAGAGCTGCTGTGCTTCCGGTGTGCACACGGATCGGCGTTTTTTTCTCTAGGCGCACGGTTACGAGAAGGCGGCAGTACGCGTCAGGCAACCAGGAGTGGGACCAGCCGGCCGGTCACGTTTTTCTCACACGCAATGGCAACACATCACATTTTCCGAGGCAAGTGCTTTAGTTTTTTTTTCTCTCATGCCGGCAGTAGCACGCGCACCTGCATGCGGCTAGCAGCAGTGCTTTGGCAGGGCTATTCGGTGGAAGAAAAAAAATTTTGCACGGCTTGGCAGCAACAAAAAGGGTAAGAGGGAGCGCAGGCGCAGCGCGTGGCTCAAGCGGGCAGCACAGCGCGGCAAGAAACGGAGATAGCCTTGTTTTCTGCGGCATGTGCGGTGACTAAACAACTATGCAGGTAAACAGTTTTTTAATCTACTATTTGTTAGCTAGTTAATTAAATCAATGGTTATCTAGTTTTTAAATTAGCACGTAGATAATTATTTCGGAGTTAGTTTTTTATTTGGTAAAATTTTATTAGTGTTAGCATATTATTTACTTAAGTTTTATTCAGTTCGTATAAAAAGGAAAAAAACTATATAGATTACTAGAAGCAGTAATATTTCTATTCTAGATTTACGTGCAATATTTTAGGTTTATTTCTGAATTAATTTCTGGTTGATCCATATTTTATTTAGTTGTTTAGTATTTTATTTTTAGACCGCAATCTTAATATATTATTAATATACTTAGTTTTTTTATGTCATTAAATATTTCTAGTACCCATTTTTATTTACCGAAGTATTTTTATTTAGGTTATCTTTAATATCATTTAAATTAAGACACCGACCATTTTTAGGCTAGACAACGTTAATTCCAGTAATTTGCTTTGCTGATATTATTAGTCTGGTTAAGTTTGCTTGGATGTTGGGATTAGATCATAGTTTAGCAAGAAATTTTAGGCGCCCATTAACCCCCCCTCTTGTCGCTACTTTCGGTGCTACACCCCTTCGGAGGGATCCCTTCGAATCAGAGGATAAAATCTGTCAATCACTCATCACAGACTCCAAAACCAACCCTTGGTTTCTCAATCTCCCCCTTGATGAGTGCATTGATAACCAAATTCAAGTTCAAGAAAATTTGAAAAATTTCAGCACACAAGTGACCATAAAAACTCAGAAACGAGCCAAATCAAGTCACTTAACAAAAAGAATTTCCTCCCCCTTTTTCAAAAAGAGTAAAAGCCCCCTCCGGCAAATCTTTCCCTTTGCAAGATAAAAACTCCCCCTTAGTTAGATTACCCCCTTGCTGTAGAGAACTCAAAAATTTCTCCCCCTTTAGCAATGCAGGCATCAGGGAGAATTTAAAAGATGCAAAGCTTCGAAATGGGCAGAATTACAAAGACACATAAAGCAACAATATGCCAACTTTAATACCGATTTTCATGTGCTCACCTCAATTTAACATTCTCTAAAAACATGATGACAACATGTGATTTTATCATTTTGAAATAAAAGCATCACCACTCAATCAAGGTAACTAGACAAGTAAAAGTAGGGACTGCGCAAATCTAGTCAATTTCTACTCTAGACAGACAAGTCCAGTTCAAGTGGAGCATTGAAAGCAATCTTGATGGACAATGAAAAAGTTTTTGTTCTTTTCATAATACTAGGGGTTATTTGTTTGTCTACCTTATACTTTCCAATCAAGCCAAGCCTAGGCACGAAAGCCATCAGAAGCTTAAGGCAGTGATTTTGGCATACACTACACTATCCCAGTTCAAACCAATGTGCAATGGTAAGCAGTCTAGAATAGAGTAGTGCGACACACAAACCCACCTGGATCTTGTCGCTTGAAGCATGTAGATCATGGATTTTTGGATTTTTAACTAAGTGAACAAAATGTTTAGCACTTGATGACTATCCTTGAGTAAGTAATACACTTTTCAAGTTGCAATGTTTAGCATCCAGAGAATAGGAGTCTTGTTATTAAGTAGATAAAAAATAGCTAAAACAGTCCTGCCTAAACATGCTAGATCCAAGACTAAGTAGTGAGCAAGATTTGATTTGGGAAAGAAAAATCATGCACAACATGTTTTCGACTTATTAAATAGAACTGAGCTGACATGACTACATGAATAAAAATCAGGCATATAAGTGCAAAAGATGTAAATGCAATTTCACACACAATGAGCATATGCAAGACAATCGAAATCTGCTCCCCCTCACAAAAATGTCGTAAGGGTGACAAACAGCAAGTTCCCCACGCAAGTAGGCAAAACGAGAAGCATCGAGGGGTTTTGTGAAAATATCGGCTAGCTGGTGTTGGGTATCAACATATTGAAGTTCAATATCACCCTTCTCATTATGATCTCTGAGAAAATGATATCGCACATCAATGTGTTTGGTTCTGGAATGCTGAACCGGGTTGTTTGCAATACAAATAGCACTAGTGTTATCACAGAAAAGTGGAACACTCTTATAATTTAACCCAAAATTCCGCAAAGTGGAAACCATCCACAAAATCTGAGAGCAACAACTAGCTGCAGCAACATATTCGGCCTCAATCGTCGATTGTGCAACACTAGACTGTTTGTGGGAAGACCAGCAAACTAGTGAAGTACCTAGAAAATGACAAGTACCAGATATACTTTTCCTATCAATCCTACACCCAGCAAAGTCAGCATTGGAGTAACCTCGAAGACACAAAGAGGAAGACGCAGAATACCAAATGCCAAATTCGAGGGTATGTTTGAGATACCTGAGAATGCGCTTTACCGCTTGGCAGTGCGAAGCTCGTGGTGAAGCCTGAAAACGAGCGCACAGACACACTGCGAAGTGTATGTCTGGCCTCGTAGTAGTCAAGTAGAGGAGGGAGCCGATCATGCTTCGGAACTCCATCTGATCTACGGCTTTTCCATCCTCATCAGGATCCAATGCTATAGATGTATCCATTGGAGTGGCGAGGGGCTTCGCATCAGCCATGTCAAATTTCTTAAGCAGGTCCTTGTTGTACTTCGTCTAGTAGACGAATTTACCTTGTTTGCTTTGCTTGATTTGCAAACCAAGGAAAAATGTGAGTTCAGCCATCATGAAAATCTCGAATTCCCTTCTCATGGTATCTGCAAACTCGACAACCAAAGCACGAGAAGAGCCACCAAAGATGATATCATCCACATAAATCTGGACTAGCAGAAAATCTTTGCCATGCTTGAGAGTGAACATGGTTTTATCAACAGATCCCATCAAATACCCCCGCTCAAGTAGAAAAGACTTAAGTCTATCATACCATGCCCAAGGGGCGTGCTTGAGTCCATAAAGAGTCTTATGAAGTTTAAGGACTTTATGTGGGTACTTGGGGTAATCAAAACCAGGGGGTTGTTTTACATAGACATCTTCACCTATGAAGCCATTAAGAAATGCACTTTTGACATCCATTTGATAGAGTTTGAATCCTCGGGATGTCGCAAAGGCAAGCAAAATCCTAATGGACTCTAGACGCGCAACAGGTGCAAAAGTCTCAGTAAAATCAATCCCTTCTAATTCAGAATAACCCTAAGCTACAAGTCTGGCCTTGTTTCTAACTACAGTCTCATCCTCCCCTTGTTTGTTTTTGAAAATCCATTTTGTTCCAATGAAATGAACATTTGGAGGAGGATCAACTAAAGTCCAGACTTGGTTTCTCTCAAAATTTTCAAGTTCTTCATGCATGGCATTGATCCAACTAGAATCAGAAAGTGCATGACTAACATCTAAGGGCTCGAAAGAAGCAACAAAAGTGGAATCAATGAAATGAGCATGAGAACGTGTTACCCTTTGATTAAGCTCACCAATGATCTGCTTGGGAGGATGCATCCTTTGAACGTGATGTGGAGCCTCGTGGCGATATGCAGTCTCTCCCTCAACTTGTGCGTTGGAGTGGTCCAAGATGACCGATGTCGAGGTAGTTGCTTCGAGACCTTGTGCCGAAGTGGTCGAAGCTGGGTCGACTTCGGGGGTTGAAGTCGAGGGTAGTAGGGGATCATCCTCAAACTCTCTGGGATCTTCTTCTTCGAAGAGGGTCTGCTCCATGTCGTGTTCATTTGCCTGCTCAAAAGGGGAACTAACAGAGGGGGTTGATTCATCAAAAGTCACATCACATGACTCGATGACAGTGTTAGTCTCCAAATTGTAAACACGATAAGAATGACCATGAGTAGTGTAACCTATAAAGATCCCATTTGAAGAACGCGACTCAAAATTGTCAAAATTTCCACGTTTTAGGATAAAGCAACGACAGCCAAAAACTCGAAGATGAGTAACTTTGGTCTGTCTCCAAAAACGTAGCTCATAAGATGTCAAGTTCAAAATTGAGCGCAAGAAGATTCGGTTTGAGATGTAACAAGCAGTGTTCATGGCCTCATCCCAAAATTTTCTAGGTGTCCTATGCTCATTGAGCATCGTCCTAGCCATCTCAACCAAAGTGCAGTTCTTTCTCTCAACAATATCGTTCTGTTGAGCAACCCGCAGAGCAGAGAATTGATGTTCTATGCCATGCTCCATGCAAAAGTCAACAAAGAGACTATTCTTGAACTCAGTGCCATTATCACTTCGAATGAATTTCAATGCACCAGGGAGTTAAGTGGAAAGTCTCAAAGCCAAGCTCTGAAAGTGTGAAAACACTTCATCCTTGCTGGCAAGAAACAAGACCCAAGAGTAGCGAGAAAAATCGTCGACGATGACTAGCACATACCACTTGCCGCCTAAAGAACTAACCCGAGAAGGATCTACAGTGTCCATGTGGAGAAGTTCTCTAGGTTGTTCAGTCATCACTGTGGTGACTAGCGAATGCGAAGCGGTAATCATTTTTCCATATCGACAAGGAGTGCAAACTAAATTCTTCTCAAACTTGAGCTTGGGCAATCCTCGGATGAAACCTAGGGCACTCAGGCGAGCGAGCAACTCAAAGCTCATATGCCCTAGTCTCCTATGCCACTTCCAAAGCTCAGAAGTCGAATGTGCAACAAGACAATGAGAAGAACTAGATGACTCAGAAAAATCAGCTCCAAATACTCTCCCAACTCTAAAGATCATACAGACCACAACGCCATCAGAATTGAGTACTTGCGAAGTATTGCGATGGAATCGCACTTTGAAGCCCTCATCAAGCAATTGAGATACAGAAAGAAAATTGTATCCCAAGTTTTCAACCAAAGCAACATCTTTGAGAGTGAAATTTGAGTTGATTCTTACCACACCTTTACCTTTCACTCTACTCCTTCGATTGTTGCCGAAGGTGATATGTTACTTTTGCATGGTTATGGTGAGGATGGAGAACCATGCTGCATCTTCGGTCATATGGCGTGAACAACCGGAGTCCATGATCCACGTGCCCTCCATGCCTCGGTCCGGCGCCTACACATGATAAGAAAATCTCGATCGCTCAGTGCTGGGGTGAGTGAATACATGACGAGGCATCTAGCACTGAGTGATACGAGTAGTAGGCATAGTAAAAATAGTCTGTCTATGCGCAGGATAATCAGAATGATGCAAAATGCAAGGTCTACCTACATGCTATGACTCAAATGCATGACGAGGTCTCCTATCCTGTCGAGGTACAAAGCTACTCACATGGGGTCTACCACCATATGGAATATGGTGAACACCTCGAGGAGCAAAACCTCTCCGAGAAGTAGGAGGAGCCTCGAAAACAGGATGTGAGTAAAACTCAGACTCATGCATACCTCGAGATGGGTAATGCATTTCCTGGAAACTCATCGCCTGAGAGCGTCGCTCATTCTTGATGCGACGAAAATAGAACTAAACCAAATGACTCGCCCGCTGACAATAGGAACAATGAAACACTCTTCTAGGGGCACTCACATGGGTCATAGGAGCAATCCTCATAGGCTCCTTGGGCTTCTGCTGAGTGGTTTTCTTGGGAGGAATTTTCTTTGCAGGAAGTGTGGTTTTCTTTGGAGTTTGGGTAGGCTTTTTGGCTGGTGGAGTGTCTAACAGAGCTCTCTCTTTCTCTAAGGTAGTGGGTGAGGTAAAAACAGTTTTGTTCTCACTGTCTGAAGGAATCCTCTCAAAACCCAATCCTAGAGCTAACCCATTCTACCCTTTCCCTCAGTGCATTTGTTAACCACAGAAAGAAGGTATTCATTCTCAGTCATAAGGTTTCTAGCTCGCTCTCTAACAGTGCCTAGCTGGTCCTTAAGGGTTATGCAAGTGTCACACACAGGTTGCACATCCTTAGAACTACCGGCCCTCTCCAATCCAGCCTCTAAATCATGAACATGCTTATCACGTAAATCAATGCTCTCACGTAATAAAGAACAGTTCATGCATTCATTTATATCATCAGAACTAGAATCAACCATCAAAAGCTGCTTCTCCACAATCTCAAGCTCATAAAGAGTTTGAGCATGCACAGAACGCAACTGAGCAAGCTCACTCACAACAACAGTGCAAGATTCACATTCAGCATCATTAACCATAGACTTAAGCATGGCATAATCAGTAGAAACAGATTCTAGCCTGAGTCTAAGGTCTTTTCTGTCTCTAGCAGCTTGCACAAGTAATCTATCCTGACCAAGAACTACTTCATTTAGTTCATCTAATTTAATTGAGAGCTAGTCATAGGATAGAGGTACCTTAGATGAGTCAAGCTCATCGTCGCTGTGATCGCAGTCGACCATGAAGCAAATGCCAACGAAATCTCGTCCTTTCTTGTCCTTCTTCTCCTCCTTCTTTGGAGACTCCTCCTCATCAGAGCTCGACTCCTCAGTTGAGTAAGTGTCGATGTTGCTGAGAGCAGCAACAAAAGCTCTAGGAGCGGCTTTGGCTACCCTCTTAGCCACCTTGCCATGCTTGCCCTTCACAAAGGGTTTCCTCTCCTTCTTGTGGTATTTGGGGCGCTCATTCTCATCTCTCTTCTTAAGTTTAGGGCAATTGGCCTTGATGTGAGAAGTGTCGCCACACTTAAAACAACCACTAAAACCACTTCTCCTCTGATCCCGTCTCTCATGGTGAAAATGGGTGAACCTTCTGGCAATGAGAGCAAGTTCATCATCATCCAGAGTATCCACCTGCTCCTTAGTGACGGAGACCAGGGAGGACAAAGCAAAACCATCTGCAAGAACACAAGTGCTTGATGTGCTTGGTTCTGCAGTGGTGCCACGGCTAGTGCTAGAAACTAGTGCCAATGGCTGTGGCAATGAGTTCCTATGCACTGCAAGCGATGCCATAGCAATCTCTGTGGACTTCAGCTTGCTGAAGAGCTCATCACAGGTCAATGTGTCATAACCTGTAGACTCCTCAATGCTGGATATCATTACTTCCCATATGCTACGATCAAGAACATAGAGAAGCTTGATAGCCCTATCATTATCATTGTAAGAAAGCGTCCCGTTGGACCGCAAGTTACTCACTATCACATCAAAGCGAGAAAACATGGCATCTATAGATTCACTAGGCACATGAAAAAACAGCTGATACTGTTGATTGTACGTGCTTTGGCGCCTAGCCTTAATCTGTGTAGAGCCCTCATGAAAAATAGTGAGTGTAGTCCAAATCTCCCTAGTTGTCCTAAGGTGTTGCACCCTATCAAACTCACTCCAGCTCAAACCAATGAACAATATATTTCTAGCCTTGGAGTTGGCATTATATTGATCCTTATCTGTTTGAGAGGTGCGAGTTTCAGGGATGGAGTATTGTGAGTACACAATCTCCCAAATTGCATTTCCCTGGCTTAGAAAGTAAGCCTCCATGTGCACCTTCCAGTATGCAAAGTCCGTCCCATCGAACAAAGGTATTTTACTAACTCTGTCCATGTCGCCAACAGATCACAAAGCTAGTTAAGGTCAACTGGTGATCTTAACCCGCTCTGATACCAATTGTTGGACCAGAAACGGCGACCAGAGGGGGGTGAATGAGAGCTTTTAAAATTTCAGACTAAAAATAGCTTTTTGTTTTAATTCTGTCTTCTGCGGAATAGGCTTCAAACACACCCTTCGAAGTTCTGGTTCGGATGTATTTCACAGCTCCGAAACCAGGCTTCGCAAGGAGCAAAAGTTCGAAGCCAAGAAGACTTCTCTCCACCCACACCACCAAAAAACTCAACTCTTCTAAGTCAGTGCAGGCTCCGCACACTAGGTGCCTTCGAGTAGACTTCACACTTCACCCTTCGCAAGAGTAGAGTTCCCTCTGAGGACTTCGACCAAACACTCAGCGCTAGCAACTAGTACTAGGCTTTGTACTTCGGAGGTTGAGACGCACGCTGAGCACACTACAAAGAGGACTTCGACAAGGAAAGAAAACGGGCTTCGATTTAAGCCAGAAAGTGCTTCGCTAGTAATCAGAGAGGTCTAGCCTCCAGTTTACACAGAGCGAACAGACACTGAAAACACACTTCACACGCACAGAACACTCACACACTTCTCCAAAAACACTCTAGTGGAATAAACACAACACAGGAGTGGACCTACATGGCTTCGCAGCTACTCCCAACTCGAACTCTGTTTGCCCATGTACCGAAGCCATGCATGGCCGAAGTACCTCAAATCAGCCACACTCCAAAACCCCACCTTCGGAGTACCACCCTTCGAAGTCCCTCCCTCATCCAAGGCCTTCGCATGAAGCATTCAATGAGCACTTCGTCGTCGTGTCTCTCCCCGAGAACACTCCTCGTCGAACCTCACCTGGACCATTCCTTCGATGCACCTTGACTTCTGAGACCTTTGTCGAGTATACCTTCGAGTGCCTCCCTTTGGAGCACACTTCGAAAACCTTGCCTCATTGTCGAGGACTTCGTCCACCATACTCTGAAGTCACTCCATTCGGAGTACCCTTCAAAGTGCCTCGCCTCCGAGGACTTCGTCTCGGAGTACCTTCAGCCGGAGCCACACTCCGCACTCTCTACCTTGGCCTAGTGCACCTTGACCCGAGGACCGACCTCAACCCCACGCAACCTTCGTGATAGAGCTCCCCGCTCGCCTGGCATCAAGCCTCCCGCTTGACCCAGGTTTACTTGCTACGAACCGTCCATCGCCTCCAAAGTCACCTGCGTACGACAGACAAACAAACAAGTGTATCCGGTACCCCAAAGACCTCTCTAGGTAAACAACCTCCTGCACACACTCCGGTGTACCACCCAAAGTACCGAAACCTTCGGTACAGCCAAGTCATTGTGTTCTATTGGACCCCTCCGACAGGCACACTCCACTGCAACAGCTGCAGCAAACAGACCCACCGAACCCTTCAGTGAAACGACCTCCGAACCCCTTCGGAGGGATCCCTTCGAATCAGAGGATAAAATCTGTCAATCACTCATCACAGACTCTGAAACCAACCCTTGGTTTCTCAGAAGCTTTAAAGCTTAGACTGTTTTCTCTCTCGCTATCCGGCACCGCTTTCACTTGGTTTTCGGCACTCCCACCGAACTGTATCCAAATGTGGGCTGAATTAGAACAAAATTTCCACGACTACTTTTACACGAGAGAGACAAAACTTAGGCTTTCACACTTAACATCGGTTAGACATAAATCTAGCGAGAGCATCTCTGAGTATATGAAGCATTTTCGAGATACTATAAATCAGTGTTTTAGTCTTAATATTTCAGAGAGAGATTTGGCAGATCTAGCTTTTAGCAGGTTGTGTTCTGATATTAAGGAGAGACTAGACAACCAGCACTTTTTAGAAGTTAGCCAAGTCTTGCAACAAGCTCTGGTCCAGGAAGGCCGAGCTAAGGACAAAAAGTTTATTAAGATGTTTGACAAGCCTAGGGCTGAAGTCCACGTCATGGAGCACTCCGATGAGGAAGAATCAGAAGATGAAGAGGATTCGGTTGACATGTACACGACCGAATGGGTTTGGAATGCTAAGAGTAAGCCTATTACTTGCTGTGAGTTACGACCGTCTCCCACCAAGAATCGGCCTAGCGAGGTCAAGTACTCGTTTGATATAACTAAGTGTGACAAAATATTTGATTTCCTCTTGAAGAACTAGCTTCTCAGGTTGCCTAAAGGCCAAGTCATTCCATCTACCGATGAGCTAAAAAACACCCATACTGTAAGTGGCATGATTCGCATTCACATTATACTAACGACTGCAATGTTTTTCGTTGACAGGTTCAATCGGCCATAGAAGAAGGACGATTGAAGATAGACCCCAGTCAAAAGATGAAGCTGGACAAAGACCCTTTTCCCGTGAACATCGTCTATATCGACGAAAAGAGAGTGCTGATTCAGCTAGAACAGGCCGAGTCAACTAAGGGGAAAGTGGTCGTCATTGTAGAATCGCGCACACGCACACTTGTACCTAAGAACCCTGAAGTAGGAGTGTGGAAGAGCAATTGTTGGGGAAATATATTTGCCTTGAACAGGGGCCAAATGACGTCAGCCTCCGACAGCCTTCGGCGCAGAGCCCAGCACTGTCGGAGCATGCTTTCTCTCTAAGTATTGTTTTCAGGTCCCAATGTGCCTTTCAGGGGTCCGGCTCGAGCCCCCACTCCGGGCCCTGGCGCAGGGCGCCGGAGGTCACCCTCCTGGCCCTGGCGCAGGGAGCCGGAAGCCACCCTCCGGGCACAGGAAGCCGGAAGCCACCCCCCGGGCGCAGGAGTTTGGGGGTCACCCTCCGGAGCCAAGTTCGGAGGTCGCCCTCTGGGAGCCAAGTCCAGAGGCCGCCCTCCGAGAGCCAAGTCCGGAGGCCGCCCTCCGGGAGCCAAGTCCGGAGGCCGCCCTCCGGAGCCAAGTCAGGAGAGGCCGCCCTCCGGGAGCCCAGCCCTGAGGCCGCCTTCCGGAGCATGCTTCGAAGCCCCCTCCGGGGTGCACTTCGAAGCCTTCCTCCCAACACCAGTCTTCGGACCCTGTCAAGACTGTTCGAGGCCAAGGCTCCGAGACCCCAGTTCGGAACCCAGTTCGAGGTCAAGGCTCCGAGACCCCAGTTCGGAGCCTTGCTCGGAGCATGCTTCGAAGCCCCCCTTCGGGGTGCACTTCGAAGCCCTCTTCGCAGCCTCTGCCAGAAGAGCTCCGGCCCCTACTTCGGGCTCAGGAAATATCTAAGTGCAGGCCGGGGGCCCCGCCGCCCCTGGTATGTCGTTTAGCTGGTCAAAGCCTGGCGCAGTCTGACACGCCTGTAAAGCTGTAAGGCTGCAAAGTACCTTTGTACCGTAGCTAGCCCCTTTTCCCCTCTCTGCCCCTGTAAGCCTGGGGCTCATAGAGGGCATCCCGGTCCTTTCCTTTGGCCTGTGCGCCTATAAAAGCAGGGCCAAGCCCTTGTAACAAGGGGACAGACTCCAGGGGGCCAAGAGACCCTGGAACTATTGCTTCATATTAGGGCATACCATGCCAAATCCACCACAACTGGACGTAGGGTTATTATCTCCCGGGAGAGGCCCGAACCAGTATAAACCTTCTTCTCCCTCTGTTAGAGTCCTTCGAGGCTCATTCTCCACATCACACTCCACCACACGAAAACCTGCTGGAACTAACGCAATTGTTCCAACAGTTGGCGCCGTCCGTGGGGACCTTAGTCCGAGAAGCTAAGTTCTCTGCCACTGTCTGCAACTCGAAGTGCGCTTGATTGGGGAGCTTTGAAGCTTTCTTGCTTCGCGCACCCTTCAGCAAGGGGCTTCGAGCGCTACGCCCTCGAAGGCCCTCTTCGCCTTCCCTTACCCTTCGCGCACCTGAGCTCACCCTCCAGCAAGGGGCTCCGATTCATGCGTCGAAGGTCTTCGAAGCCCCAGGGGCTACGAGGCCAACCTTCAGCCACTTTACGAGGTATGACCACTATCCGAAGTACCACTTCGTTGTACAATTTCGCAATCACTTTGATATATATTCGAAGCCCCGCTTCGCCTCGAAATTTGAAGCCCTGCTTCGCTTTAAAACCGAAGCAGGGCTTTAGCTTTAAGTGCAAATTGTTGCTCCATCATATTGAGAAACCGAAGTCAAGCTTCGCCTTATCAAAAACACGAAGCTTTGCTTCGCCTTATTTAAAATCAGAAGCCTTGCTTCACTTTACAAATCCGGAGCACCCCTCCGAAGGCTACACAGCGCCTCCGGGCCCGTAGCACATCCGGAGCACCCCTCCGAAGGCTACACAGCTCCTCCGGGCCCGTAGCAAATCTGGAGCACCCCTCCAAAGGCTACACAGCGCCTCCGGGCCCATAGCAAATCCGGAGCACCCCTCCGAAGGCTACACAACGCCTCCGGGCCCGTAGCAGTAATAGGGACTCCGGGCCATGGCCCGATGTGTCCAGGGATTCCGGGTTCCATACCCGAAGCATCCTAGGGATTCCGGGCTCCGTACCCGAAGCATCCCAGGGATTCCGGGCTCCGTACCCGAAGCATCCCAGGGTCGAAGGTGGCCCAGGGTCGTAGGTGACCCAGGGTCGTAGGTGACCCAGAGCCGAAGGTGACTCACATTATCACAGGTTCGGTGAATCCACACCAAACATCCATTTTCATTATAGAATCAAGCTCAGAAGCCTTGCTTCGTTATCCAAACACGCTCCGAAGCCTCGCTTCGCGCGTCAAAATCTAATGTACGCATAAGCGTGTCGAAATCATACTTCGCATGAAAATCTAAGTGCGTTTTGGAGCCTCGCTCACGCACAGCATCCAAATCCTAACATGCCGAAGCATGCTTCGCTAACTTGGTTATGCTGAAGCCTTGCTTCGCACCAAGTTAGCACGTTCGGAGCCCAAAAGAGGCCTTCGCTTAATAAAAATTCATGCGTCGAAGCCGCCGAAAGGCGCACCCTTCGCATCTTTTATTTTTTGCCCGCACCAGCAACGGCTAAGTCCCTAGCTGCCACGAGCAAAGAGGGAAGCATGTATGCGAGGTGTGCTAATGTAATACGAGCGTAACAAGCTAAAGCGTTCGAAGCCAAACAGCACGAAGCATACAGACGAAGTGTGCAAAGATAACAAACTCCATTCATTGTGTATTGAGAGGTGTGTTACAAACATACTTCGAGAACAAACTACGTATAATCTGTATCTAAACCTAAGAAGAACCGTGTACGAGGCCCCAACCCTCGCTTGCCCCTTCTTCGGCCAGGGCCACCTCGGCTGGACGTTGCCTCGTCGGAGCCCGCTCTCCCTCGACTAGCCCGTCCAGGCTCCGAAGCCCGTAAGCTCCGTTGTCCACTTTGCAGGTCGCTCAAAGTTAGCGAAGCAGGCGGCACCGTATCGAAGGTGGAAAAGTCTAAGGCTTCATCGCCCGCTAAGGCCGTTCGAGAAGGCAAAGACAAAGGGCCCTGGAGGGACTCCGTCTTCACAGCGGCTAGTAAATCCTGAGCTACTTCGGAGAGGGCTTCGCCGTTAGGCCCCCTCGAAAGCTTAAACCGAGGGGGGCCTTCGGACCTAGCTACTTCGAGGATCGCCCACAGCTGTTGAAGCTCTTCGGAGTCCTCGAGGACTTCGAGGTCTACGCTCGAAGTCTGAGCCTGGGCAGGTATAAAAAACCCCCACATTCATATTAATAAGCTGATAGAGTTGTTACAAGCCTGCAGCTAAGTATTACAAAAGGCCTAAGGAGATCTACACCTTCGGAGGCGGAGGTGCCGAAGTCGAAGGCTGATCAGGCACAGCAGGCGCTTTGGCTCGGCGATGTCGAAGGGCCTTCTGGAGGTCGAGGACTGCTTCGCAGCCTTGCTCCTTCCAGGAGTCCTGCAGCCGCCGCCAGGCTCCGCGAACTTCTGCCGGAGGCATCACCAAGTGCGGACCCCCGAAGGCTACTGGGGTCACGGAGGTTGCCGCCCGAAGGTGGTCACACCCCGCGGCATGGAGCATGGGCAGCACCCCTTGGCCCGCGACGCGACCGGCCATAATAGCGAAGCCCGTCAGTGCTTCGTCTGCTATCGAAGCCGCGGTCTTCAAGAAATCGGCGCGGTCCCCAATCGGGTCCCGATCGCCAAAGTCCGGAGTCCGGCACTCGGTCCCTATTTTCTCAAGGACCTCGGTCAGGCTCTGGGTGGCCTCGTCAAGATTGGCCACGACGAAGTTCTCGAGATCCTGAGCCCGTTGGCGGAGCTCCTCGTTCTCCTTCGCCTGTCGGGCCTCGGCATCCTTCGAAGCCTGGAGCTCCGCGCGGAGCCGAGCCGTCTCCGAGGCCAGGGCTTCCTTCGCCTCAGCAGCCAAAGCCTCGGCCCGCCTCCATTTCACGGCCTCCTCCGAGACCTCGCGGCGAAGGGCCTCCTTCTCCTCTGCGAGGTGCTCCATACGCCTGTCGGCAGCAGTCGAAGCCGTCGCGTTCAGTGCGAAGGCCTGTAGAAATTCAAGAAACCATAAGTGTTAGCCAAGGGACAAAGTATAGTTCGAAGTTGCAAGGGGCTTCGCTCACCCGCAGGAGGACTTCGTTCGAACTAACAAAGAGATCCGTGGGGTCTCGGTGGCTGAGCTGGGCCACCAAGTCCCCCTCCTCCGCAGAAGCGCAAGCCTCGCGGAAACCGCGGATCGCTGCCACCGTCACGCCCCCCCTCGGCTTGAAAGGGTGAATCACAGCCGCGGTCACCTCCGCGGGCTTCGGCGAGGCGGGGCTCAAGCCCACCACGTCCGCATCTTCTTCGCCTCGAGGGACTTCGTGGCCTCCGCTGCCTTCGTCATCGGACGAAGTACTCTCGGACTCCGAGTCGCTGCCGCCGCTGCTGCTGCTGCCGCTGCTGCTCGAAGCTTCCGTGGGCTTTGCCTCGGCAGGCTTCGATCCACCTTCGCCTACCGGCTTCGCCTTAGTGGGCCTCGCATCATCCTCGCCCTCTCTAGGGAGCTGAGTCAAAATCCGCATTTTGGAGCTAAGCATGCAAAGAGGGTCTACCTTCGTCGGAGATCTCTTGGAAGGAAGGTGGGGCTAAGTGTGCCCTCCAGCTCCCTCGCTGCGAAGCTGGCGCATCCACCTCCGCGCCCGAAGCCGGTTCCGCCGGAGCACCCGTGGCCTCCTTGGCAGTCGGAGTGTGCGCGACAGCCTCCGCCGCCGAAGACCTCGCCGCCAGGGGCTTCGCTTCCTTCTTGGAGGACGGAGTAGATGCGGGCTTCGCTGCAACGTCCTCAGAGGCATCCGCTTCGTCCTCATCCCCCCTCTTCCTCTTGGCTCCGGCCGACGAGGTAGCCAGGTGGGCAAAATCAGGCAGGGCAGGGAGCCCTCCGAGGTCGAGCGCGGTCTATACCCTGTTCCAGCGCTCCCAGGACCCCACCAGTGCAAGGCGCTGGTTCTGCTCCTCGGGGGTCGGAGTCCCGACGACTCGATCCGCCGCCGCGATGGCCTCCTCTAGGGTCCTCATTTCGAGGGCGGCTTCACGAAAGGTGTGAGTTAGAAGTGAAAATCTACGAAGTATTAAAAGCAAGGAAACTGCGAAGCCTTACAGAATCGGTCGAAGGCCAGCTCGCTAAGTTCACCTCGGCCCGAAGCCTGAAAGAGCCCCTCCGGCCAGGAGCGCGCAAGGGGGCTGAGCCGGAGGGTGATGAACTCCTCCGCGAGGTCCCTCATGCTCATCTTCGCCGCCACTCTCCGGAGCAGCGAGATCCTCGAGCGAAGGATGTCTTCGCTGGTCTTCACCACCCCTTCGCGCCGGTACAAAATATGGGCGTTGGTACTTCGAAGGGGAGAGTTCACGCCGACGGAGGCATAGAACCATTCTTGGTCCCACCTCGAGTACCACTTGTTGTTTACGGCCCTCGCCGAGAAGGCGTCTTGGTACTCCTTCCGGAGCTGGAAATTGGCGCTGCCGAAGGCCAGCGCCCTCTTGACGCGGTCCGTCCCCTCCCGCGGCTTCGGTTGGCAGTTGGCATCGTGGAGGGCGACGAAGACATCCGCCCGGCCCTCGCAGCCCTCGGCCCTCATGGCCCACTCGAAGACAGCTAACCTCGCCACTGCATTGGGCGAAAGCTGAGGGAGCTCGAGGTTGTAAGCCTTGAGGACTTCACTCAGCATCCCCACTGCAGGCAGTCCGAGGCCAGCTTCGAAGAAGGCCTCGAACACCACCACCTCGTCAGCACGAGGCCTCGGCTCGGCCTCCGACTTCTCGGGGACCTGAAGTTGGATCTTCGCCGCAATCTTCCCCTCGCAGGCCCTCCGGACCGACTCCTCCGTGGAGATCGAGGCCCTCATCTCCAAGGTCTGCTCGAACTTGTCGGAAGGCGTCCGAAGGTCCCTCGGCCCCAGCCGCCTAGGCGTAGTCTTCGCCGTCGCAGCCGCCGCTGCCTGCACCTGGGCGGAGCCCGAGCTCGAGCCCAAAGCCAGAGGCTTCGTCACCGCCTTCTTCGGCATGTTGATGGGACTTCGCCGCGAAGGGCTAAAACTAGCGAAGGTGGCTTGAAGCGAAGCTAGAAGAAGAAGAGAGCGAAGGCTGCAAGTCAACAAGGAGAAAGCGAATGAAGGTGTGCCGAAGCCACACGCGGTAAGTCCCTATTTATAGGCGCAGTAAGAATTTCAACCGTCGTGGGCCGAACCCACCGCCAGGTGGGCCTCCAGCGAAGGCGAACCGGCCCAGAGCAAGGTAACGGTAACTTTTTTGACCGTTGCGGAGCCGTTCGGGCTCCCCGAGGCCGTTCTGGCGGCAAGCGCGGGCATTTATCACCCCCAGGTATCGAGGTCACCTTCGGTCCAGGCTCCGAAGGTATGTTTTCTCTGAAGTTGTGTTTTCAGGTCATTTGTCCTAAGGGCGCGTGCACCCCTCCATCCCGAAGGCCTACACGCGAGGGGCTACTGTTGGGGAAATATATTTCCCTTGAACAGGGGCCAAATGACGTCAGCCTCCGACAGCCTTCGGCCCAGAGCCCAGCACTGTCGGAGCCTGCTTTCTCTCTAAGTATTGTTTTCAGGTCCCAAGGTGCCTTTCAGGGGTCCGGCTCGAGCCCCCACTCCGGGCCCTGGCGCAGGGCGCCGGAGGTCAACCTCCGGGCCCTAGCGCTGGGCGCCGGAGGCCACCCTCCGGGCACAGGAAGCCGGAAGCCACCCCCCGGGCGCAGGAGTTCGGGGGTCACCCTCCGGAGCCATGTCCGGAGGCCGCCCTCCCGGAGCCAAGTCCGGAGGCCGCCCTCCGGGAGCCAAGTCCGGAGGCCGCCCTCCGGAGCCAAGTCAGGAGAGGCCGCCCTTTGGGAGCCTAGCCCGGAGGCCGACTTCCGGAGCATGCTTCGAAGCCCCCCTCCGGGGTGCACTTCGAAGCCTTCCTCCCAACACCAGTCTTCAGACCCTGTCAAGACTGTTCGAGGCCAAGGCTCCGAGACCCCAGTTCGGAGCCCAGTTCGAGGTCAAGGCTCCGAGACCCCAGTTCGGAGCCTTGCTCGGAGCATGCTTCGAAGCCCCCCTTCGGGGTGCACTTCGAAGCCCTCTTCGCAGCCTCTGCCAGAAGAGCTCCGGCCCCTACTTCGGGCTCAGGAAATATCTAAGTGCAGGCCGGGGGCCCCGCCGCCCCTGGTATGTCGTTTAGCTGGTCAAAGCCTGGCACAGTCTGACACGCCTGTAAAGCTGTAAGGCTGCAAAGTACCTTTGTACCGTAGCTAGCCCCTTTTCCCCTCTCTACCCCTGTAAGCCTGGGGCTCATAGAGGGCATCCCGGTCCTTTCCTTTGGCCTGTGCGCCTATAAAAGCAGGGCCAAGCCCTTGTAACAAGGGGACAGACTCCAGGGGGCCAAGAGACCCTAGAACTATTGCTTCATATTAGGGCATACCATGCCAAATCCACCACATTTGGACGTAGGGTTATTATCTCCCAGGAGAGGCCCGAACCAGTATAAACCTTCTTCTCCCTCTGTTAGAGTCCTTCGAGGCTCATTCTCCACATCACACTCCACCACACGAAAACCTGCTGGAACTAACGCAATTGTTCCAACAGTAATGTTGGCACATATCCTTCGGCTAGGGCTCGCAAGAAGATGAAGGTAACATATCAGATGTTGTTAAACAAGCACAAAAGAAAAGCTAAGGAAACAGGCCCCCGCGCCAAAAGGCTAAGTCAGCCGAAGGCACCCAAGTGGTCGGAGGTTGGCTTCAGACCATAGTGGCCGAACCCACCGCATAGTGGCTTCGGACCACAGTGGTCAAACCCTCCGCATGTGGACTTCGGGCCATAGTGGCCTAACACCCCCTATGGTGGCTTCGGACCCTAGTGGTCGAACCCTCCGTACAGTGGCCTCGGACCCTAGTGGTCGAGCCCCGCGCAGAACGAGTTCGGCCCTCAATTGTCGAACCTGGCTCCGCTCTAGACGAACCCTCTGGCGGGATGCTTCGGCCCACAATGGCCAAAGGTACCATCAACTTGGCCGAACCCCATTTTGGGTAATAGGTTCGGCTCATAGTGGGCGAAGCAACTGGAGCCACCAATGCCCCCGCCATACAACTGGGCAGGACCCCGTGGGCTCCGTACGTATCACAATTAGAGCACCCTCCGCAGCATAACACTATTCCTTGTTTTCCTTCGGAGTATTATAACTGGCAAGGACAAGCAGACACAGCGGAAGGGGGCATCGTCCACAGGCTGTCCGTGGTACCTCTGAATTGACTCACGCAGGACGGAGCCAAGGGAGATGAATGCGAAGAGGCAAAGGACAGGGAATCTGAAGCTATCATAGTTAGAATAGGGTCTCTGGAAGTCCCAATCTTGAAGGCCCCTTCGCTAAAGCCTGACAAAGGTAAGTCCCCTACTCAGGCCAAAGCCTGCACCAGAGCCTGGTCCGATCAAATAAACGAGGCCATTCCGATTAGCGGGGTCCGCAGCGAGGGCCCCTCCGATTATGAAACATGCGAGGCCGAGCTGGGCAGTACCCCTTCGGCCAATAATAACAAGAACAAGGGAGGGGCACCTAGTACCAAGCCATAGCCATCATGGGCACCTCCACGTATGTCCAAATCACAGACGAGGCATCTACAACGCCTACGGGCACAGGAGATGCGCGAGAAGAAAACCGAGGATGAGTGAGATGCCATTTTTAAATAAATCCACCCTTGGCTAGAGATAAGACAGGTATGGAGGATCAAGCCAGTTGAGATAACCAACCTGGCTCCTAATCCGAGCAACGACGATGATGACATGATCGACGACGACTACTCGCCCATCTCTGAGGGACCCGCACCGCAAGCGATGGACATCAACGTCGTCATGTTGCCTGCTGAGTTGAATCTCAGCCCACGCAATGCTATTTTTGAGAAATCCAAGGATACGGCTCGCCATCTAAAGCCTCTCTACGTCAGAGGTCACATTGACGGGAAGCCGATCTCCAGGATGCTTGTTGATGGTGGCGCCACTGTTAACCTAATGCCTTACTCGGTATTGAAGAAACTTGCCAGAGACGAGGAAGACCTGAAGAAAACTAACTTAATGCTCAATGGCTTCAATGACGAGAGTTCCGAGACCAAAGGCATGCTCTCCATGGAGTTGACAGTAGGCAACAAGACGTTGCCAATTGCTTTCTTCATCGTCGACGTGCAAGGTATGCTGAATGGGTCGCCAACATTGTGCTTGTGGAGAAAAAGGGGAGCGAAAAAATACGAGTTTGTATTGATTTCAGGGATCTAAACAAGGCCACTCCAAAGGATGAGTATCCAATGCCGAGAGCTGACATGCTAATCAACGATGCTTCAGGGCACAAGGTAATAAGTTTTATGGATGGGAATGCTGGTTATAATCAAATCTTTATGGCCGAAGAGGACATCTACAAGACAGCCTTTCGATGCCCCAGTTTGGTCGGTTTATTCGATTGGGTCGTTATGACTTTTGGTTTAAAGAATGCTGGCACTACATATCAGCGTTCTATGAACCTAATCTTTCATGACTTGCTAGGAGTTATGTTAGAAGTTTACATAGATGATGTTGTAGTCAAATCAGACGCTATAGGGAACCATTTAGCCGATTAGAAAGTTGCTTTTGATAGGATGCGACAGTATGGCTTAAAAATGAACCCGCTCAAATGTGCTTTTGGCATGTCGGCAGGCAAGTTCTTAGGATTCATGATCCATGAAAGAGGTATAGAAATTGATCCTAAGAGGCTTGAGAAAATTAGAAACTTTGCAGCGCCGACATGCAAGAAAGACGTGCAGAAGCTGCTAGGAAAGATGAATTATTTGCACTGCTTTATATCTAACTTGTCTGGCAAGATTGATGCCTTTGTCCCCATACTCCAGTTAAAGAACGAAGCCGAGTTCACTTGGGGGGAAAGTCAACAAAACACCTTTGAAAAGATTAAAGAGTGCTTATCGTCGCCACCTATGGTGAGGGCACCAAAAGTCGGGATACCGTTTTGGCTATACATTGCCGTCGAAGATAGCGTGATTGGGGCCACGATAACCTAGGAGGTAGAGGGAAAAGAGTACATCATCACATTCTTGAGCCACTGCCTGCTGGACGCCGAAACCAGGTACGTGTTTCTAGAGCGCTTATGTTTATCACTTTACTACGCATGTACCAAAATACGTCACTATCTTCTCCCTACTACATGTGTTGTCGTTTTCCAAACCGATGTTATAAAACACATGTTGCAAAAGCCGATTCTAAGTGGAAGAATCGGGAAGTGGGCTTACGCTTTTATTGAGTATGATTTGGCCTATAAACCCCTAAGAGCTATGAAGAGCCAAATTGTTGCTAACTTCATAGTTGATCACCACATAAATGTCAATTGGAGTGACAATGTTGCTCTAATTGAGGTAGTACCATGGAAACTTTATTTTGATGGTTCAGCTTGCAAAACTGGCCAAGGTATTGGAGTGGTTCTCATATCACCTAGTGGAATGCATTTTGAAACCTCGGTTCGTTTATAATTTCCCTCTACTAATAACCAAGCTGAATATGAGGCTTTATTGCTAGGACTTGAATTGTTGGAATCCATGGGTGTTAAACATGTTCATGCGCATGGTGATTCTCTATTAGTAGTGCAACAAGTAGCTAAGAGTGATGAATGTCTTAATGGCTTGCTAAACATTTACTTGGATAAATGCCTAGACATAATTGCTACTTTTGACGACTTCAAAATTTCTCACGTGTCGAGAGAGGCCAATTCCATTGCAAATGATTTGGCTCAGCAAGCATCTGGCTATCAAGTCACGGGAGGTAAATTTTTTGTACAAGAAAAGCCGATGCTTGGTCTCACTACTAAAGCCAGGAGCTTCGGGTAGGCGTGAGGGGTACCGAACCCTCTGGGTCAGACCCCTCCGGCCACCGGAGAATGTAGCGTGCTGGCGCCCCCAGGCCAGAATAATCCATCCGCCGAGGGGCCTGGCGCGCCGAAGCCCCTACGCTGAAGCCCGCTGGACAGTAAGGGTCTTTGGGAACCCGAACCATCCGGAGGGACGCTTTGGACTGACTGGCTCCACACGGCCAAACCGGTCAGGCTTCGACAGAAGCAGGAAAGGCCCAGGGGGCACTCCGAGAACAGCAGCTTAGACATCACTCCAGGTAAGGATCTAGAAAACCATCCAGAGGTCCATAAAGACGATTGGAGAATGCCAATTGTCTAGTATCTGAGAAACCCTAGCCAGAAGGTTGATCGAAAAGTTCGGCGACAAGCGTTTAAGTTTGTATTATTAGATGGTGTACTATATTGCCGAACTATTGATGGAGTACTTTTGAAGTGTCTAGACGATGAATAATCCCAAATAGCTACAAGGGAAGTCCATGAAGGGCTTTGTGGCACTCATCAGTCGGCCCAGAAAATGAGTTGGATGCTCAAAAGAGCAGGTTTTTACTGGATGACTATGACTGAGGATTGTTTTTGATATTACTGAGGGTGTGAAGCGTGTCAGAAGGTTGGTAATATTCAGCTATCTCCTGCTTCATTGCTTAACCCTATTATCAAGCCATGTCCGTTCCGAGGTTGGGGTTTAGACTTCATCGGCCAGATTTATCCTCCTTCTTCAAGAGGGCATAGGTTCGTGTTAATGGCGACAGATTACTTCACCAAATGGACCGAAGCCGTGCCTCTCAAGAGTATGACTCACAATGAGGTAATTGATTTTATCTTGAAGCACATTTTACATAGATTCAGTATTCCTCAGATTCTCACTACAGATCAAGGTAGTTCATTTGTTTCTCAAGAAGTGAGAGACTTCGCCTAATTTTATGGTATTAAGCTAATAAACTCTTCATCATACTATGCTCAGGCCAATGGTCAGGCCGAGTCTAGTAATAAGACTATGATTAAACTCATTAAGAAGAAAATCGAAGAATTCCCTAAGAGCTGGCATGAAGTGCTTTCCGAGGCACTATGGGCTTGTAGAATTGCAAAGCACGGTGCTACCAAAGTTAGTCCATATGAGTTAGTATATGGACAAGAAGTTGTTATACCTATAGAAGTAGATCTTGGCTCTTTAAGAGTACTAAAGCAAGATGGCTTATCAGTCGATGAGTATGAGACTCTTTTGAAGGACAATCTAGAAGAAGTAACCGATAAGAGGTTAAGGGCTTTAGAACTTATAGAGGTAGACAAGAGAAGAGTAGCTAGAGCCTACAATAAGAAGGTTAAACCAAAATTGTTTCAAGTAGGTGACTTGGTTTGGAAGACGATTTTGCCCTTAGGTACTAAGAGCCCTAAGTTTGGTAAATGGTCACTTAGTTGGGAAGGTCCTTTCAAAATAGCCGAGATCAATCCTGGCAATGCATATGTGTTAGAATCTCTGCAATGAGAGCGATTTCGAAGATCTTTGAATGGCAGGTACTTGAAAAGGTACTTCCCAAGTGTGTGGAAAATAGCTTGAAAGTATCGAAAGGCCGATATGAGAGGTATCGTCCTTAGCCCTTTATGCTTTTAGTTCACTTAGTTCACTAAAAGGCAGGTGGCATGTGTTGATAGCAAAAAATGGCATTAATGGGTAAGATTGACAAAATATCAATTTTGGTAATTTGGCCCGAAAATACACATGTCCTGGAGTAGGCCGAAGCCCTACAGGGCCAAAGGCCAATCGAGCTATGGGCTTCGGAAGTTTCCACAGGCCTGCTACCTTCGGCCCGAAGGCCTTCGGAGACCCACCTCACCAATGCTTCGGCCCGAGGAGCAAGCTTCGGTGGGCCTAGCTGAAGGCCCACTTCGGGCAGGAAATCAAAGATAGAGTTGAGTCCGATTCTGGCTAACTTTTATCCCTACGCGTGATTAGGCCGAATTATGCTAGATTAGGCTTAGATATTAGAAGTCTAGCCCCTATAAATATAGGGGTGAGGCCGGTTCATTAACCCACTAACACAAATCAACACAAAGCCCTAGTTTTGAACCGTACCTTTACTTTTTCCTTTACTTTTCTACAATCTTCGTGGGTTTCCTGGAAGCCCTCTGACGACCACTTCAAAATAGTGGTAATCCTTGTTACTTTGCTTGTGAAGTATCTATTTATCTGCGTAATAAATTGTTATCGCCTTATTACTTCGCCTGAGAAGTATTTGCTAATCTGCGTAACAGATTGCTACCTTCGCCCCTAGTGCAACACTTAGGGGAATTCGGTCCCTAGGCCGAATTGGTACTTTATATCTATTCTGTTGTAGGTTTTCACGTTCGGAGCCACTTTGCCGGTGGTGTCCGGAGCTAAGAGATCAGTTTCGAAGGCTGCCAGAACACCCCTCGGTGGAAATACTTCTTTGACTACCCGTGCCAGACCGTCACGTTGTTGCCGATTTGACCGAGTCCCTCACACCAGCACGCTTTGCAACAGGCTTCGTCATGACAGGCTTTGCCACATTCATACCCCGCGTGAGATGAAGTCACGCCCGCATGCTACGTTCGAGTTGTTTTATTGTGTCAGAGCCTGCGCGTTGAACCCTACTGTTCGAAGGTGATTGTCGCGTCAAGATCTATTTGGAGCCCATCTTCGGCCAGATCAGTCTGAATGCCAAAGGTACCCTTCAGTGGGACCCTTCGCATTTGACGCCGATGGTACCCATTGGCGATACCCTTCGCACTGTACTCTTCGGATCAATCAGGCTCCGCTCGGCTTGCTGATTTATTCTGTTTAATACATTTCTTTTTGGCTAATTTGATTATTTCTATGTGATCTGATTACCTGGCGACTCCACCCTCCTTACCATGGTGAAGGGTAGTCGAAACGCGACGTCGGTGCTATGTTACGCTTAGGATTGTCCCTAAGTATCTGCACACTTTTGGAATGTCAAACTGACCCAAGTGCGGGGGCACGTTTTCGTGTCAACAGTTATTCACTGTCTCTTGGAGGTCTCCGACCAGGTCTTCATGTTGCTTGGCCTTGATCACCACATCATCAACATAAGCCTCCACATTGCGAGCAATCTGATCGGTCAGGCAACGCTTAATAGCCCATTGGTAAGTGGCTCCCGCATTCTTCAACCCGAAGGCCATGGAAGTGTAGTAGTAGGTGCCAAATGGTGTGATGAAGGTGGTCTTCTTCTGGTCTTCTTCTTTTAGGCCAATCTGATGGTAGCCTGAGTAAAAATCTAGGAAGCACATGAGGGTGCTGCCGGCGGTCGAATCGATGACCTGATCAATGCGCTACAACGAGAATGGATCCTTCAGACATCGCTTGTTTAGGTCGGTGTAGTCGATGCACATTCTCCATTTTTTGCTCTTCTTCTACACAAGGGCTAGGTTAGCCAGCCAGTCCATGTGCTTTGCCTCCTTGATGAAGCCAGCCACCAGGAGGCGGGTGACTTCTTCTTGATTGGTGGGGTATCCGGGTCGACGTGGATTTCGTTCTCGATCAGCTCCCGGGGTACGCCTGGCATGTCAGAGGATTGCTAAGCGAATATGTCAGCGTTGGAGTGGAGGAAGCTGACGAGCGTGCTTTCCTATTTAGGATCCTAAGCGACCTCGATTAGAGTTGTCTTGGAGGTGTCATCTTCTGATAGCTGAATATTTTTGTACTCAGTCGGCAATGCCGTTAGCGTGGTCGGTGATAGCGTGGTCGGCGATAGCGTAGAACTCGAGAGCTCAAGTCCGTCGGCCGATGCGGTCTTTGCGTCTTGAAGCATCTCCGTCATGCAGACAGACACGGCAACCCACAATGTGAGGCTATCTTTCTCGCAGGCATTTGATGTGGTGACATCGCCCTTCACGAAGAAGGCCCCACCTGGTCCTACGATCTTGAGGACTAGTATGTGTAGTGGGGAACCGCCATGAACTTGGCGAGCGAAGGTCTTCCGAGGATGTCATAATATGCGGTCTAAAATCCACCATGTAGAACATGATGTGTTCGGTCAGGTAGTTGTCCCAAACACCGAACGTCACTAGTAGGGCGACCTTGCTGAGGGGAAGGGACGCCTTCCCTGGGACAATCCTGTAGAAGGAAGTGTCAGTCTTCTGGAGCGTTGAGTTTTCGATGCCGAAAACCCCTAACATACCCTTTAAAAGGACGTCGAGGCCACTTCCTCTGTCAATCAGCACCGTCTTCAGGCGGACCTTCAGGATGATGGGGTCGACGACAAGCGAGAAGCGCCCAGGTTTGGGGACATACATCCACTGGTACCGATGATTGAAACCTTGGACCACCAAAGGTGCTCCGGCGCCTCGGTGCTGATGGCGTTGACACGGCGGGTCATCAGCTTTTGTTGACACTTAGTCTCAAAGGCCACCATGCCTCTGAATATCATGGAGATCATTCGGGCGGGCTCTAGGAAGTCATTACTCCCAGGAGGCGCGTCCTCTTTGTCTTTGGTCGGGTCTTCTTTTGTCGGCGTCCTAACAATGCTTGTCGGGTCGGCGGGACGCTTCAGCTTCTCTCATCATCTGGTTTTGCTATTGAAAGCAGTTTCAAGTAGTGTGATTGTCGTTACGGTGAAGGATGTAATGCTTATCCAGCAGATCCCTCAAGACCATGTCATTTTGACTTCGTGGTCGAGTACCGTGATTGGCGATCATAATTTCCTTCTCCTTCCTCTTCTTGTTGGGAAGGGGAGGCCAACCGTGGTCGGCGCTGTTGGGGGAAAATATCTCATCTTCGGGGTTATTGCCGAAGCAGCATAAAGGCAGTCAACCAGTTCGAAGATTGTCCGAAGACCATCTTCGAAGATGCCCAGAACCTCGTTCGAAGCTCGAAGACAGGCACTAGTTCGAAGTATGTCTTCGAACCAAAGCCCTTCAGGATCTTTTCTGCCAGCTAAGATGGAAGACTTATCTTCTATCCTATTGGATTAGTCTTTTACCATTTTAGCCCTATTAAGGAAACCGAATAGTTTCCTTAATGTCGGTTGTAATAGAGGGGTAAATAGGTCTTTTCCTTAATGTTTAGGCCTATAAATACCCCCCATTTCACCCTGTAATAGGGACCGATTACAAGCGATTCAATACACACTTTCGAACTATTCTAAGCTATTATCCTTTCGGAGGCTTAGAACAGTTTGCTTCGCAAACACTTCGTTTGTTAGTTTCTTTTCTACAGAAACCTGTTAGCGTAATCTTTTATGCCAACAGTTGGCGCCGTCCGTGGGGAACCTAGTCCAAAAAACTTCGTTCTCTACCAACTTCTTACATCATGCCTCCTAAGCGGAGCGCACCTCGCAATCCCACTCGGAGGTCCTCTCGGATCTCCGGAGAGATACCCTTCGACACAGTCGAAGTCGGAGGGTCTTCGACTATCCCTCCACCTCAAACTCCGCAAGGGGCTTCTATCCCTCGAGGATACGAAACCTCTCCGCCAACCCCTTCCATACTCCGACCGCCCGGAGCCACTCCGCCACCCTCTATTCCGATTCGAACTGATCACACCAGTTCTCAAGACCCGGAAGGTCCTTCCGGAGGAGATGAAGATAGCCTTGGAGATATGGCCACTCAAATGGCCAATCTTCAAGCCGAGGTAGCGAGGTGGCGACAAGAGGCTGCGAACAGACTTCGCTCTCAAGCCACCCCAGCTATCCCCGAAGTGCCCGAAGACGACGATCTTGATTATCCCGAAGCCCCGGAGAACGCCTCTTACGACAATGAATCTCCATTGCATCCTGAGCTTCAGAAGATTCGCTTCAATCCGAAGTTCAAAACTTCGAAGCTCTGCAAGTATGCTGGAGACGAAGATCCCAGTGAGTTTGTGCGTTCTTATGCCCTAGCGATTGAAGCTAGCGGCGGAGACAGAGAGACTATGGCAAAGTGCTTCCCATTAGCTCTTCAAGGAGTGGCGTTGAGATGGTTCTGGTCTTTAAAGCCAGGATCAATCATTTCCTGGTCACAGTTGAAGAGGAAGTTCATAAGTAACTTTCAGGGCACCTTCGTGCCCCCCATGTCAACAGGGAGCCTTTTCCAAGTGAAGCAGCTCCCCGGAGAAACATTGAGACAGTACTTCAAGCGCTTCGCTCACACGAAGTCGCAAATCCGGGGGCTGTCTACATCCTCAGTGGTTGATGCGGCTCGGGAAGGCGTCAGTCATAAAGGCCTTCTGGATAAATTGCATCGGAAGAGCATCACCACAGTATCACAGTTGATGTCGTACTTCGAGGAGTACTCGAAGTCAGAAGAAGGTTGGCTTCGGAGGACTACTGCTACTTCGACAGTATTGACGGAAGTTAAAGCAGAGTTGAAGACTTCGGCACAGCCGCAAGAACCAGTCTTCGAAGTGCAACATGATAGAAGAAGAGGGCAAAAGCACCCTCGTTCTGAAGTCTTAAACATTGCACCCCCACAGAAGTTTGCACCAAGAGCTCCACAGTCTGCGGGGAACAAGTCCAGCGGCTGGAGGCCGCCAGGGAAAACGGCTGGCAAGGGCCAGACCCTTTTTTGCTGTATTCATGGAGAGAATCGAAGCCATGCAACTGACACATGCAAGGCTATTCTTACCCTTCGGGGAGAATACTTGGAGAGAACTTCGGGTCGAGGTAGTACCGACCGAAGTCCAGCAGCAGCAGTGCGCCCGGAGCCGGTCCAGGCTGTGGCGCGGATAGAAAATTTTGATGCTGCAAGGCATCCTCCGGTGGCCAATGTTATGCCACCTCCGAAGCAAGAAGAAGGGCAAGATAGAGGAAAGAGAGTAGTTCTCCCTATCTCCGGAGGAGGTACCCTCGGAAGCATGTCCAAGAGGCAGCGAAGAGAGTACGTTTGGGAAGTAGGCCATATTGGGACTTCGTCATCTGCAGCTGCAATGCCGGAGTGGTCTCATGTTCCAATATCTTTCTCTGCGGAGGATGCAGCTGGTATTAAGTTCCCGCATGCAGATCCATTGGTTATCACTTCTGATATTGCAGGGACTGAAGTCCGAAGGGTGCTAATTGACGGAGGTAGTTCAGCAGATATCATCTTTGTGCAAGCCTTCGATCAGTTATGCATTTCCCGAAAGCATCTTCTCCCAGCGGCTCGTCCTCTGCAAGGCTTCGCAGGACCTCCGCTTGATGCACTCGGCCAGATAGGCTTGGAAGTAACCTTCGGAGAAGGTTTACTAGCATGAACTGAAGAAGTTATCTTTGATGTGGTAGATGCCCCGTATGCTTATAATGTCATCTTCGGACAGGGTATGTTGAATCAGTTCGGAGCTGTGGCGCATCACAACTACTTGTGCATGAAGATGCCCACACAAGCAGGAGTCCTGACAATCTTCGGAGATCAAGCCATGGCTCGGAGGGCAGAACATGGTCATGGTCCTCCTCTTGATCCGAGGCAAGTAAACAGTGTCCAAGATAATGGAGAAATTTTTTCAGCCTCCTCCGAAGCTTCGAAGAAGTCATTTCCAAGACCAAGTCCCGAAGGAGAGATTGCAACGAAGGTCATTGTCAAAGATGGTAAAGAATACACCTTTCAATTTGGTAAAGATTTACCTCCCGAAGTTGCAACTTCCCTGGAAAAGGTCGTAGAAGAAAATTTGGATGTCTTCGCTTGGTCTGACGAAGATATCACCGGAGTCGATCGGGATATTATTGAGCACAGCTTGCTTGTAAACCCGAAGGCCCGGCCTGTTCGACAAGGGCTCCGGAAGATGTCCGCAGAGAGAGCTGTTCTAGCTAAGGACGAAGTTGAAAAACTGTTGAAGGCTGGGATTATCAGAGAAGTGGCCCATACAGAATGGTTAGCCAACCCAGTTTTCGTCAAGAAGAAGTCCTCCGGAAAGTGGCGCATGTGCATTGATTTCACATCTTTGAATAAAGTGTGCCCACGTGACCCCTACCCCATGCCCCGAATTGATCAACTAGTTGACTCCACTGCAGGTTCGGAGTTACTAAGCTTCCTCGACGCGTATTCCGGTTATCACCAAATATGGTTGAAGCGCGAAGATGAAATCAAGACGAGCTTTGTAACTCCTTCGGGAGTCTTCTGCTATGTAAGAATGCCCTTCGGCCTAAGAAATGCCGGGGCTACTTTTTCAAGATTAGTTGCTAAGGCTCTAGGTCATCAATTAGGCCGCAATGTGGAGGCCTATATGGATGATATTGTAATAAAGAGTGCTTTAAAGCACCAACATAGCCTAGACTTAGCAGAAACATTCAATAGCCTTCGGGCATGTGGGATCCGTCTTAACCCCGAAAAATGTATATTCGGAGCTAAGGCTGGAAAGTTGTTAGGGTACTTAGTTTCAAGCAGGGGAATTGAAGCTAGCCCTACTCAAATAACTGCGCTGCAGAAGATGGCTCCTCCGGAGAATTTAAAGCAAGTGCAAAAGCTGACTGGACGTCTTGCCGCACTTAGCAGGTTTTTATCAAGGTCTGCGGAGAGGAGCTTGCCAATCTTTGAAGCTTTGAAAGGGTCCGAAGATTTTGCATGGACACCGGAGTGTCAGAAAAGCTTCGAGGATATTAAAGATTATCTCAGCAATCTTGCTACACTTACGGTGCCTATTGCGGACGAAACCCTACTTCTGTATCTTGCAGCTACAGGCTCAGCTGTCAGCGCAGTCCTTGTCAGAGAAGCAGATATCAATGAGAAGTTGGTCCAAAATCCTGTCTATTTCGTATCCGAAGCATTGTCAGGAGCGAAGACAAGATACTCCGAACTTGAGAAGTTCGTTTATGCTCTGATAATGGCTTCGAGGAAGCTAAGACATTATTTTTTAGCTCATAATGTAATTGTACCAACTTCGTATCCTCTAGGAGATATGCTCCGAAGCAAAGATTCCACTGGAAGGATTGGAAAGTGGGCAGTAGAACTAGCACCCTTCGGCATATCTTTCCTGGCAAGGACAGCTATCAAATCTCAAGTCCTAGCAGACTTCGTAGCAGAGTGGACTCCACCTGCGAAGTTGACTCCGGAGAAATCAGATGACGGAGTTTGGACTATTTACTCCGATGGGGCTTTCCAAGCATCCGGAGCAGGCATTGGGGCAGTATTAATTTCACCATCAGGACAAAGAGCAATGTACTCCGCAAGACTCAACTTTAAGTCTACCAATAATATAGCGGAGTACGAAGGAATTTTATTGGGACTCCGGAAAGCACGTGCTCTAGGGGCTACAAGGATAATTATAAAAACAGATTCTCAGATAGTAGCAGGGCACGTAGACAAAAGTTTTCAAGTCCGACATCCACAGCTTGTAAAGTACTTGGAAGAAATTCGCAAGATCGAAGCACATTTCAAGGGTATTTCCATTCGGAGTATACCAAGAGCTGAAAACGTGCAAGCGGACATTTTAGCGAAGGCTGCTGCCGGAGCTGTGGATGTGCCTGACGAAGCTTTCTATGAGGAGCTCAATGTACCTTCGGTGCCACAAGTTGCTTCTGCAGAGATTCTCTGCATTCCTAGTGCAGATTGGAAAGATTCGATCATAGAACTCTTGCAAGGAGGAACAAATTTGCCCGAAGAGCCCCAATTGTCAAGATTAAAGCTCAGAGCAAGAAACTATCAGTTAATCAACGGTATATTATACAAGGCCGGAGTATGTTCCCCTCTACTTCGATGTATATCTCAAGCCGAAGGCCAAGAAATTCTTCGAGAAATTCACGAAGGCCTTTGTGGAAGTCATTTAGCCCCTAGAGCTCTGGCAGGAAAAACACTTCGCCAGGGGCTTTATTGGCCCACAATAACAGCTGATGCGGAGAGCTTGGTCCGCACTTGTCAAGGATGCCAGTGGATGGGTCGACGGAGTCATCGCCCACCAACAGCTCTTCAAGTCATTGCTCCGGTATGGCCTATAGCCAGATGGGGTATGGATCTAATTGGTCCCTTTCCGTTAGCAAAGGGAAATCTGAAGTTCGCAGTGGTAGCTATTGAATATTTTTCTAAGTGGGTAGAAGCAGAGCCCTTAACAGCTATCACTTCGAATAATGTACAGAAATTCTTCTGGAAGAACATTATTTGCCGGTTCGGAGTGCCTAGATATCTCACAGTTGATAATGGAACACAGTTCGACGCAGAACCCTTCAGGAAGTTTTGCGAAGACCTAGGCATTCAGCTATGTTTTGCTGCAGTGAGACATCCTCAGTCGAATGGAGCCGTTGAGCGAGCCAATGGAAATATTTTATCAGGGCTAAATCGAAGAATAGTAGGATTATCAAAGGGACTGTGGACCGAAGAGCTTCCGAAGATTCTGTGGTCCATTCGGACTACGCAAACAAGGTCCACATGTTTTACTCCGTTCAGACTACTATTCGGAGATGAAGCAATGACTCCAACGGAGCTCAAAGGGGGATCATTTCGCAGCACCGAACCAGACATCGAAGAAGAAAGACAAGCTTCGTTAGATTTGTCAGAAGAAACAAGACTTCGAGCTGTAGCTAATTTATCAAAGTATCATCAGCAGACGAAGACTTGGTATGATCCGAAGGTTAAGCTCAGCGAGTTAAGGCCGGGTCATCTTGTTCTACGAAGCATTATAGCACCAGGGAAGTTAGGCAATAAATGGGAAGGTCCATATCTAATTGTCCGCTCAGGGCGCCCTGGTTCATTCAAATTAGCTAATTTAGAAGGTGAAGAGTTAGCACATACTTGGCATGCGGAGCACCTAAAGCGATACTTCGCATAAGGGCTCCTTGTAATTCGCTTGTAATCACCTCTAAATTAATAAAGCATACACCCTGTAGTTTGCCTTCCCCTTGACACTCCTAGTTTCCCGAGCGGACGCGCTGGGACGGAAGTCGATCGAGAGGGAAGTGTCATCAAGCTGGGCTGTATTTCCGAACTTCGTACCCATAAAGTCGAAGCCTCCGGTGTGGTGGCTGAAATCCATCCGGAGCCCAAGCTGATACCTTGTAGGCATCCGTAAAAGAGCCAATACCACATTCTACGGAGTCCAAGCTTCGGCTGGTAGACTTCCGTAAAAAGAGCCGAAGGTGGCCAAAATATGCGGAGTCCAAGCTGCAGCTTGCAGACATCCGTAAAAAGAGCCGAAGGTGGCCAAATTCTGCGAAGTCCAAGCTCCGGCTGGTAGACTTCTGCAAAAAAGAGCCGAAGGTGGCCAAATTCTGCGAAGTCCAAGCTCCGGCTGGTAGACTTCTGCAAAAAAGAGCCGAAGGTGGCCAAATTCTGCGAAGTCCAAGCTCCAGCTGGTAGACTTCTGCAAAAATAGCCGAAGGTGGCTACAATTTCTGCGAAGTCCGAGCCATTGGCTGGTAGACTTCTGCAAGAATAGCCGAAGGTGGCTAAAGCAAAACAGCATTTAAGCCATGAGCTTCGAATGTCTGTTCATATAAGTTCAAAGTGACAAATTTCTTAAGACACTAAAGTGTCCTGGAAGTTATCTCAATTGATTTCTTTCGTAAAGCAAACAAAGGTACCAAGTTACCATTCTTCTGACTACAAATAGTCGAAGACATTTCATAAGATTTCAAAAGATCTTTAAATGACAGAGGGGCTCCGAACCCCCAAAAAATTGTACTCCGAAGTTTTTTCTTTGTGCATAACCATCTTTGAATCAAGTTCGAAGTTGCTTATACCCAAAGAGGGGCTAGTAAATATGGAGACAATTTTAAATCGGCATTCATTATTAAAATAAATGTGTTTACAGATTACACTATGAAAAATTGGTATCTATACCAAGAAGGAATCGGAGACCTCTTCGGTCCCGAGAGCTAGGGGTGGAACGACTAGTTCCAACATCGGAAGTTCTAAGAACTTTACGTTTAACTCTTTTCCTCCCCTTCGAAGCTCTAAAATCCTTCTGTTATTGTTGAAGCTCGGCCCAAGTTCGAAGCCGCTCGGGGCTTCTCTCCCAGCTTCTAAGATCTTCAGATCTTTTATTTTGGGCTTCACCTTCGTCTTCGGACCAATTAGTGTCTTCAGAAGACGAGGTGTTTGCGTCAATCTCTTTATCTTCCTCTTTAATATAAGACAATATGTCTTTGATTACTTCAGGCGCAATAACGCCGGAGTCATCTCGAGGAATAAGAAATCGAGGACGCTTATAACTCTTTAGAAGTTCGAAGGTGTTCCACAATGAGCGAAGTTCGCTGTTAAGCTCTAACACTTCGATATCTTCCATAAGAGACAAAGCCTAAAAATATGATAAACAAGATTTTCATTGATAAATGTTTACAAGCATAAAGCTTTACATGGTTAGAAATCCTAAAATATTCCTAAACCTGCGGGTTCGAAGGAGGTTGACTGCTCGAAGCTTGGCTTCGAACTTGCTTCTGGCGTTGGCCTTCATCAATCCAAGTCTTGATCGCAGAACGACCTTCGGCTCTCCATGAAGTTTGGAAGGCTCGCCAAGCAGCAGCTACACCTTCGGAAGGTTTGAGAAGTCGGTCGTCGTCGAAGGTGATTGGACCTCTTCCTGCGTCCGGAGTTATTGATCGGCCCAAATCCTCGTAATAGCGAAGTAGACCAACATCAGACACTTGTCCGGAGAGTTCTCCGTATCTAATGCCCGCCGTCTTCATCTGCTTCGCCACCCCTTGGATCCTTTTTAACTGGCGCAGAAGGCTGATATTATCATCAGAAGGGAGAATTCCGGTAGTACCGAAGTACTCCAGGACTTCTAACAATTGATTCATAACCTCCGCAGCCACCTTCTCAGACTTCAACTTATCTTCGTTCAGCGCATCCTTCGTCGAAGTAACTTCGTCCAAAACCCCAGAAAGCCTAGCATTCTCAGTGGTCAAAGTGTTTTTCTGTGTCAACAATTGGCTAGCTTCCTCTTCGAGTCGGACGAGCCTAGACCCTGCAGTAGCATGCTCCGCCCGCAGTTTTTCAACCTCTGCTCGAAGCACAATCCTTTCTGCTTCGAGCTCTTTCTTTGCAGCTTCCAAGCTTTGCCTGGCCCTTCGCTCTGTTGATATTATATTATCCATTTGAGTCACTCGACTTTCAGAGATGTTAAAATTCCTTTGAAGAGTGCTATTTTCTTCCCGAAGCCGAGCGATTTCTTCGTCATTGCATAGACTTGCAGCTCGGGCCAAGACAGTTTGCTGTCAAAATAAAAACTAAAGTAAATATTTATTCGAAGATAAATTCTATAATATTCGCAGTTACTTCGTACCTGATAGGCTGTACGTTCAATAATGGCATTAAGCTCCGTCCTGTCAGCCTTGCGCAGGATGGCCACTAATTTGGTCTCCCCTATGTCACGACTAGCTCGATCCAAAGGTTCGAGCAAAGTCCGAAGACCAGTTGTTTGCCCTAAGAAAGGAGCCAGTAAGGGGAGCATGCTTATTGCCTCTTGGTCATCTTCGTTCAACGAAGGACCGGAGCTTTGGCCTATGGTCTTCGGAGCCACTGGAGTTTGAGCCTCCCTGGAAGATTGGCTCTCGTCTGTTGAATCAGACGGAGTTGATTCAGAGCTTATAGCAGGCAGGGGCTCTATTTGTCTTTTGCCTCTTCCAGGTCCCTTTTGAGTAACTCTCAGGGCTGGCTCCGAAGTCGTCGAAGGACCAGAAATTATTTCCTCCTGACGGACTTCTTCCATAGGAGTGGGCTCTGTAAAATAATGAAAAGTATTATACATAGTATAAATACTCAAATAAATACAAAAAGTTCTTCGAAGTCTACCTCGGCAGTCTGCGGAGGAGTCATCGTCGGACTGTTTGGTGGATCGAAAGCTAATTCTTCATCTGAATCAGCCGTTAAATCTTGGACTACAGGAGCATCGTCCTGGGCAGTCCTTGTTGCTTCTTCAGGAATCGAAGCCATAGTAACTTCGACCTCACCTTCATTCACAGGAACTCCGTCCTGAGTTACATCTTCTTGAACTACCGAAGTCCTTGGTTGATCAACATTTTCTCCGGACTCCGGTACGTTCGCAGGTACTTCGGCTTGTGCGGCCCTTTGAGTTTCATTCTCTTCCATCAGGTGCACAAGCAATCTCCCTGTTTCTTCTTGGGAGTCGGAAACCGAAGCTCTTGAGCTCGAAGGTGCAGGATCTAAAGGTGCGAGGTTCTTCGGCTTCCGAGCCACCCTCTTCACCGGAGTTTTTGCTGAACTTGAAGTTCCAGCTTCGGCTTTCCTTTTCTGAGGCCCTTTCTCCAAAGGCGCCCAATCCATCAGAGGGGGAGGAGTGAGTTTCAGCATTCCCCATACTCTGTTAAATCTCTCCCAACTCCCAACCAGTTTAATTCGCCACTCTTTCTCAGTCGGAGTTGGAGCACCCAAGATCTTTTCCGAAGCCCTTATAATCTGTTCTGAAGTAACAGGGGCTGAAGATACTACAAAATAAATAATTCAAGTCAGTTTTTTCTTCGAAGTAAATATGTTTAATGCATGTTGTTTTCGAAGTTACCAGTAGGACTTGAAGTCAAGTTAATTCTGCGAAGACCGCCTTCGGAGTCATCTTCGAAGATGATAGGCCAGTTGGCCATCAGTGGAGGAATTTGAAGACCGATGAATTCTTCAGCCAAGTCTCGCATACTGAGCCTTCGGCTAACTTTTTCAAGCAGATTCAGACGGGCTTCGAATTGGCCTTCGTCGGGACGCACCAAAGCTTCCTTTCGGAATTGGATTTCTTTAAGGGGTCCGGCCAAAGGATTGCTTGCCCCAACTTCGGCATAGAACCATTTCAGAATCCAATCGGTGTACCATCTGGCGTTGATGGCTTTAGCAGGAAAGCGAAGGGCATACTCATCCCGAAGTCTAAAGTTGATACTGCCAAAAGATGTTACTACTTTTTCACCTCCGGGAGTTACGAAGGTTTTTGGCTGGCAGGTTGCTCTATGTAATGCAGCGAAGATTTCCGCCCTTCCTTCACATCCTTCGGCTCTTAAGGCCCACTCAAAGATAGCTAATCTAGCTACCGCATTCGGAGATAGTTGGGGGAGAGTTATATGGAACAGGTCGAGTACCTCCGCCAAAAAGTCCACTGCAGGAAGACCCAAACCAGCTTCGAAAAAAGCTTCGAACACTACTACTTCTCCGGGTCTTGGCACTGGAATCACTTCTTTCCCTGGTTTCCGAATCATAACTCCCGCACCAATATTTCCTCCTACTGCGATTGTCAAGGACTCTCTTTTGCAGGTCGAAGGCCCCAATTCAAAGGACTGATCCAAATATTTGGTCGATGGAGGGCACAGACCTTGGTCATCGGCGATTTGGGGATTTCTTCCCCCTGCCGCCATGGAAGTTGTCGCCTGCATCGAGGGTGTCGCCGCCGCTGTCGCCGCTGCTGCTGCCGCGGCCGCCTGTTGCCGAGCCAAGGCCGAAGGAGGCGCAGATCCCTTGGTCTTCACCATCGCGATTGCTGGATTGATCTCAAGAACTCAGAGGCTAGGGCTCAAGAACTCAAAGGGCTCAGAAGTTTTTAACTGAGAGAAAGCGGTGAAAAGGTAATCGGCTAAGTTTTGGGCTCTTTATTTATAGCCTAATCGTTCCGTTGGTTACCGTTTGGGTTCTGCCTTTTCGCATTCCCGCCCGTTATTTTCCTCCGGGAATAACGCATCATATAACTTCCGTTAGAAACAGGAACTAACGGCTATTTTTTCTAAGTCTAAAAAGACTTTCGAACTTCCTAAGTCAGTTCTAAGATAGTTCGAAAAGTAATTACCTTATGACTGATTCGAGGTTCATATCTTCATGCATTTCGAAGATAAAATAAAAATCAATAACCCCTATGATTGGTTATCTTTTCTTTCCGTATACTGCTCTCCTAACGTTACAGGTCAAACGGAGAAGCGTATTCGAGGGGCTACTGTTGGGGGAAAATATCTCATCTTCGGGGTTATTGCCGAAGCAGCATAAAGGCAGTCAACCAGTTCGAAGATTGTCCGAAGACCATCTTCGAAGATGCCCAGAACCTCGTTCGAAGCTCGAAGACAGGCACTAGTTCGAAGTATGTCTTCGAACCAAAGCCCTTCAGGATCTTTTCTGCCAGCTAAGATGGAAGACTTATCTTCTATCCTATTGGATTAGTCTTTTACCATTTTAGCCCTATTAAGGAAACTGAATAGTTTCCTTAATGTCGGTTGTAATAGAGGGGTAAATAGGTCTTTTCCTTAATGTTTAGGCCTATAAATACCCCCCATTTCACCCTGTAATAGGGACCGATTACAAGCGATTCAATACACACTTTCGAACTATTCTAAGCTATTATCCTTTCGGAGGCTTAGAACAGTTTGCTTCGCAAACACTTCGTTTGTTAGTTTCTTTTCTACAGAAACCTGTTAGCGTAATCTTTTACGCCAACAGGCGCAATCCTTGAAGGTGGGCAATCGGTGGGCTGTGGGTGACCGGCGGGCAACAGGTGATCGGTGATGCCCCTCCTTCTCCTTCTAATCTTTGTTGCTGTCGTTGGCTTTGGGAGCATCTGGTCCCACTCAGCTTCTTCGGCGCTGGCGAACTATTCGGCAATAGTGATCATGTGGCTAGGATTAGCTAGTGCATACATGGTTAGGTGGCAGAACAGCTCGGATGGCTTCCTCAAGACATCCTGTAATGTAGAAATCACGTAAGCGTCGGTGATGGTGGCGACAGCGTGATGCTTCTCGGAGAATTAGTGAATGTCTCCCGTAGAGACTCTCCTTCTCTTTGGTGAACTTGGCGTAGATCATGTCGAGAGGCGGGTTTTTGCCACGTCCTCATGTAGTTGGCAATGAAGACATCCCACAAGTCCTCCCATGAGTTGATGGAGCCTTCGGGGAGTGAGACTAGCCAGTTGATAGCCGAAGCGGAAAACATGACTGGGAGGTAGTTGAACATGGCATCTGGATCTCCTCCTGCTGCATGGATGGCGTTGTAGTATAGTCACAGACATTGAGACGAGTTAGTTTTACCGTTGTATGGAGTAATTCCAGTCATTTGGTACTGGCGTGGCCACTTGACGTGTCACAGCCGTGCAGACAAGGCGAGGAACCCATCATGGCGAAGGTCGTGGTAGTCGTCGTGGCCTTCATTCGGGACCCCATGGTCGCGATTGTTCTGATCGTGGTGATGCGGCTCCCCCGCTCCCGTCCTTATTGTTGACGAAGAAGGAGGTTGCGGGCGTTGATGCAGCCATTGATGATCTGGTGGGCATCTCCGACGAGCGAGCTTCATCCATGCGTACTAGGTCATCCACACTCCCCAGGCCTAAATAGCCGGGAGTGGCGGCTCTGAGATGGCGACGGCGATAGTCGAGAGAGTGGAGGCTCCGCTAATTGTGCCGTAGTGGCCTGGGTCATAGCCCGGGCCCTTTGGAGCTTAGGCGAGTTGTGGAGCATTGCTATGGCTCTCTCGATGGTGACGAGGATGGCAGTAGGCATTCGGTACATGTTATGACCTTCAAAGGCCATGGTGTACGTAGCTAGTCCATCTTGTCATTGGACTACTATTCCTTCTTGAGCCCTAGCGCGTCGATCGTGCCTGGTGGAGTTTCGCCTCCTGCGCTCTCGGTGATCGACGCTAGACTCGGCACCGTCGGAAGGTTCATCCTTAGTGACAGCTCCAACGATTACCATGACGGCAACTATGGGAGGAGCCCGAGAGGTCGACCAAGTTAGCTGATGATGTTGGCACTAGATGGTGCACCCTCTAGAGTTGGTGAAGATGATGAAGTCCGCGGGGGTATCTAAGGACCCTAGCAGACGATCCTTGGAGAGTGTCTTCAGTGGAGTGGTCTGCCGCGACACCTAAGTTGTCTGTGAATTAGGTGTCACCAACGGCGCAGGCGAAGCCTTTGCCCGCAATGAAGCAGTGGTGGGAACCAATTGGTTCATGTAGTCGTTGATGAAAGTTAATCTTCTGAAAGCAAAGATGGTGCCCTCGGACACCTTGGTGTTGAACTTGCAGATGACGGCCATCAGGCCACAAAACTCCACCCCTACATGCGTGCCAACTGTCCTTGCATGGGAATAGCAAGCCTATAGGGGTACCCATACTATGATTTGTTGTCGGTAGAGGGGAGGAGTTGCGGCTATGGATTAAATGGTTACCCCAACCAAATGGGGTAGGATATGGGTAAAGACAACAATGATACAAACACGAGGGAGTGTTTAGACAGGTTTGGGCCTCTTGGAGGATAATAATCCTACTCCTGTGTGTGTATGGATGAATGGGGGGTGTTTGTACGAATCGATCTCTCAGTGTCGGTCTCAGCATCGTGTTGTGTAGCGTAGTTTGCTAGGACTTGATCCTAACGTGCCCTTCTCAGGGCCTCCCCCAATCCTTTTATATGAGAAGGACTGGGGAGTTACAAGAATAATCATGACATTGATAGCCAACGGAAACAATCGCATAACTACCTGTAAATGGCGCTAATGACTGCCATAGAGACCTCAATATTGAGGGTAACCGTCGACATTGATTGGAGATAACCGTTGGGTGGATGGCCCCAGGCCGACCATTGGCATCTCACCACTTGGGTGCATTTGCTCCCGAGTGAGAGGCCTGGCGGTCCGGAAGTCCTTCATGGGCTGGCGTAGCCAGCAGTTGGCGGTCTGAGTGAAACAACTCGGTGTGGCACCCTGGATCATATCCCTGACAGTGCTTGTCCCTAAGTTCAATACTTTCAATGAGAAATGGACAATTTGAACAAGCGTTAGATATAAGAAGACTAGATTGCACCACAGTGAACTCTTTCTATGCAATCTCAAGCTTATCGATAGTTTGAGCGTGCATAGAATGTAGTTTGGCAAGCTCACTCATGACAACATAACATGACTCACATTCAACATCATCTAACTTAGACTTAAGCATGACTTATTCAGTTGAGACAAATTCATTTCTAAGTCTAAGTTCTTTCGATTCATGAGTAGCCTTCACAAGTAACCTAGCTTGACTAATCAAAGCATCACTTAGTTCATCAACTTTAACTAAAAGATGGTCATATGATAGTGTTACCTCAGCTGTGTCTAGCTCATTGTCACTGCCGTTGATGCTGTCAGCCATGAAGCAGAGGTCGGTGAAGTCCTTCGCCTTCTTCTCCTCCTTCTATGGTTCATCCTCGGCTGATCTTGGCTCTTCACTTGAAATAGTGTCGATGTCACTCAGTGCAGCCATGAATGCTCTGGATGCTGCCTTGGTTGCTCACTTAGCCAATTTGTCATGGTTCTTCTCGAAGAAAGTCTTCTTGTCCCTCTTCTCATGCTTGTGCTCATTCTCATCTTTCTTTTTGAGTTTAGGGAAGTTAGCTTTAATATGCGATGTATTCTCACACTCAAAATACCCCTAAGAGCCTCCTTTCCTCTGATCTTGTTTATCATTATAGAACTGGGTGAACTTCTTGACAATGAGAGCAATGTTCTCATCATCTAGAGTGTCCACCTGCTCTTTTGTGACAGAGACCAGAGAGGACAAGGCAAAGCCACTAGCAAAGACACAAGAGCCAAAAGAACCAGACGCAATACATCTAGATGAGGTGCCACTGCCAGAGCTAGAAACTAGTGCCATGGATGGTGGCAAAGATTTCCATGTCCTTGACGAGATGCCTTGGCTATCTCAATGGACTTTAGCTTGCTAAAGAGTTCATCACAAGTTAATGTGTCATAACTTGTGGATTCCTCAATGCTAGATATCTTCACGTCCCATATGCCATGGTTAAGGGCATAGAGAAACTTGATAGCACGATCATGATCAGAATAAGGCAAAGTTCCAATGGAACGCAAATTTCTCACAATGCTATCAAATCTAGTAAACATGACATCAATAGATTCACTAGGCCCTTACACAAACAATTGATATTCTTGGTTATTTATGCTTCGGTGCCTAGCCTTAATCTGAGTTGAGCCCTGATGAAACAATGCAAGAGTAGACCAAATCTCCCTATCAGTACGCAGGTGCTAGACGCTATCAAACTCGTTCCTTCTCGGACATGTGAACAATACGTTCCTAGGTTTAGAGTTAGAATCGTACTGTTGTTTCTCATCCTCACTGGTATGAGTATCAGAGATCACATATTGGGACACAACAATTTCCTAGATTGCACTTCCTTGGCTTTGAAGAAAAGCCTCCATGCGCACCCTCCAGTATGCAAAATCCTTCCCATCGACCAGCAGAATCTTGTTGTGTCTGTCCATGTCGCCTATGGATCACAAAACCGGTTAAAGTCAACTGGTGATCTAACTGGCTGTGATACCAATTGTAGGACCGAAACGGGTGACTAGAGCAAAAACAAATAAATGTTCACAGCAAAATCCCAGAAAAAGCTAGTGCTATCACTCTCCTGTCATATATGATATGATGCAATAGTCTAAGAGATCACAAGCACTAAAAATAATGTGGATGTGGATGTATCCCATGTATTTGATGAAGAATCTATGTTCTGTTGAAATGTTTAGTGATATATCATCTGAATTGTGAGTAATTTTTTAATCCACCATCAAGCATTGTGGTGGTGTCTTTTCATTTAGGAAACCGGCCATTTTTAGGCTACATTATTTTTAGTGCTTGTGATCTCTCAGACTGTCACTTCATATCATATCTAATAGGAGAGTGATAGCACTTGGCTTCCATTTGTGTTTTTAGTCTGAGATCTTGGTTATCTCTTTAGGAGCATTTGGTGTTGGGAGTAGGCCATCGATTCGAAAGAATTTGTTGAGGCGTCCATTCACCCCCCTTTGGTTGCTACTATCGGTCCTACACAATAGTCCTACATAGTTTACTTGATCTTTTAGAAGAATTTTGGGGGATTTTTGCTTTCTTTGGGATTTGTTTCAGGGGGGAGTTTTTTAGTCTCTTTTGCCCTTACCCTTTGGATATCCTTGTTGATAATTCTGAGATTGCACTCGTTTTGAGTTTTTTTATTTTTGGTTAACCATAATGACCGCTTTCTGGTTTTTGTTCGTTTTTTGGTCATTAGGGTTAAACTTTTATTTTATTTTCTTCTTTCTATCTTCTTATGTTTTTGTTTTCGTGTTTCCACATGTGCTTGCAGGTTCTGAAGAACTGATGAAGAGAGTTTTGATATTGCACTCATCAAGGGGGAGATTGAGGAGCCATGTTGAAGAGCATGGGCCTCATGGCTCTAGATGTGATGAGTGATTGTAAATGGAAGTCAAGAGGACATGAAGACAAGAGAAGACCTGCCATGTCTAGGCCGCGTGTGACTCAGGTACATGGGCGGCGAGTGATTGCCGGCAGAGAGGCCGCAGATTCGGGCTAGCCCAATCCGAGTACATGGGCTAGGAGCGGTAGAAGATCCACTAGTCTGTTGAACGGGATTGACTCAGGTACACAGGCGGTGAGCGATTGCCGGGCTAAGGGAGCCACGGAAATTGGCCGACCGAATGCAGGTACCCGGTGCGAAGACAGTGGACGCTTTGTCAGTTTCGGTGCAAAACTAACGACCGCTGATCTCGGATCTGACCGTTCTGAGGGGAAGCCGTAGCTGCTACGAATGCTCCACATCAGGACAAGTTATCTTTATTTAGGATTTTACTATTTTGCCTTTAGGCCCACAGTCTGTGTTAGTCGAGTCTGTAAAAAACCCTAAGGACATTTTGTTCTTTTCCATTTTTGTTTTAACGTCTATTTAAACCCTATGGGTAATTTTGATTTTTCCCATTTATTGGGCTGCCTATAAAAAGGCCCCAATACCTAGGGTTAGGGTCAACTCAATCACTTTTAAATCAGAGTTCACTTTTTACTTTCTTCTTCCTCCAGTCCACCGCCGAGAGGTTCTTCCTATTTTCCTGTGCCGTTTTCTTTTCTGTTTCGGGATCTTCTTCTCCGGCATATGGCATCAAGCATGAGGCTAGTCCTGTCGCTCGGCAGCGTCGCTCGGCGTGCAGAGCCTGACGCTAGGCGCGTAGGTCTGCTAAGGAAGTTTTGTAGGCATTGCTGGCTATGAGTAGGCTAGTTCTAGATGCATCATTACGTCAGGTATAGTAGGCTTAGCATTTTTGGGCTAGCTCCGCTGAGGCTCTTTTGGTGGTGAGGTGTTCATAGGCCTTGTGCTACTGTCCCTGGGTGTGCGAAGCCCTTGCAAAGGCAAGCTTCATCAGGGCAAGTTGATGCAGGCATCGGCTTGACCAGCAAGCAGGCTTCGACTACATGTTGCATGGGCTTCGACGGCTACCGAAGCATGCTTCGGCAAGCAAAATTTCAGACACCTGTGAGACTCCGCTGAAGCAAGCTTCGGAGGTCAAGTTCACAGGCTTCGCACGGGCTTCAGCACGTATCGAACATGAGACAAATTTGAACAGTAAAATCTCTTCTCGTTTTGCGTGTACTTGAGTAGATTGCATGAGATGGTTTTTCTGATGATGCTTGAAATGCCTATGTCTTAAATGATCTGTTAATCTGCCTTTGAACACTATTTTGTTGTCTTTTCAACTAGGACACCGGTTGTTTTTAGGCTAGATTATTTTTAGCACTTTTGGGCTGTTTACTTCAGCTATTTGTCTGCTGAGGTGCATTGGGTATTAGGAGAAGGCCATTGATTCGAAATAATTTTTTAGGCGTCCATTCACCCCCTCCCTCTGGTCGCTACTTTCGGTCCTACACTAACACAGACCGTGGGCCTAAAAGGAAAAATAGTAAAATCCTAACTAAAGGTAACTTGTCCTGATGCAGAGCGTTCGTAGTAGCTATGGCTTCGCTTGAGGACAGTTGGATCCCCGATGGGCGGTCTTGGATGGTTGCGTCAGTTTTACGCCGAAACCGACAAAGCATCTGTTGTCTTCGCACCAGGTACACAGATTGGGCCGACCCAACTCCATAGCTCCCTTAGCCCGGCAATCGCTCCCCGCCCGTTTACTTGGGTCAAACCCGATCAACAGACCAGCGGATCCCCTTCTGCTCCTAGCCCATGTACTCGGATTGGGCCGTCCTGACTCCGCGACCCCTCTGCCCGGTAGTCGCTCATCGCCCATGTACCCGAGTCACATGCGTCCCAAGACACGATAGGTCTCGTATTCTCGTCTTCTCATCTCTCTTTGACTTCCGTTGACAATCACTCATCACATCTAGAGCCATGAGGCCCATGATCTTCAACATGGCTCCTCAATCTCCCCCTTGATGAGTGCATTGTCAACATCCTCTTCATCATCGCTTCAGAACCTGCAAAATATGTGGAAACACAAAAACAAAACATAAGAAGACAGAAAGAAGAAAATAAAATAAAAAATTTAACCCTAATGACCAAAAGCCAAACAAAAACTAGAAAACGGTCATTACGGTTACACAAAAATAAAAACTCAAATGAGTGCAATCTCAGAATTATCAACAAGGATATCCAAAGAGTAAAGGCAAAAGAGACTAAAACTCCCCCTGAAACAAATCCCAGAGAAAGCCAAAACTCCCCCTAAACTCTTCTAAAAGATCAAGTAACCCAAAATTTCTCCCCCTTGTTGACAATTAGACTCATCAAGTGAGACTAAATGCACTCAAAAGAGACACAGACTCAAACTCCCCCTCAAAATATGCAATGAATGCAATTAGGGTGCAAGTGGAGTGTAAAAACCATGCTTCTCAGATATGATTGACTGCAATTACAACATCTAGCAAGTATAGCACAAAATATTGTCTAAAACACATGGCATGATCAGTGCAATAGATGATATCCAAAGAAAGTCATAAGCACATATTTTTAAATTATTGCAAATAAAAGCATCACCACATTTTCTAGTTGACAAGCAAGGTAAAACATGAGATGCAAAGGCTAGCTGATATCTACCATGATAAGCATTGTCCATAACAAAGAGTTCCAGCAAACTTGTTATCTTTTTAATTTTTAGGATTTTTATTTTCCTTTTTCATTTTTGCTAGGGGTTATTTGCATGTCAACCTTATGATAACCAACCAAGTCAAGCCTATGCCAGAACACGACCATCAGAAGCTTAAGATTTTGGTCTTGGCATACATTACATTGTCCTAGTTCAAACCAAAGTGCTATGGTAAGCAGTCTAGAAAAATGAAATGCGACACAGCAAACCCACGTGGATCTTTTCAATTAATCATAAAAGGCATGGATTTTTTTGTTTTTCTGTTTTTTATCATTTTATAGAATATTTTCCATGTTAAAGCATATAGATGTTCAAGTTGAATATCTGCATCTAAGTAAAGAACTAGCTACCAGGCATGTAAAAGATAGTGTTGGGGGAATAAGTTTTCCCTTGAACAGGGGCCAAATGACGTCAGCCTCCGACAGCCTTCGGCCCAGAGACCAACACTATCGAAGTATGTTCCTATCTGGAGAAGCTATTTCTAAGCTTCATGTCCTCTTCGGAGCTCCTCGGATCGAGGCCTCCGAACCCCTTCGGAGCCCTCCGGAGCGAAGCCCCCAAGATCCCTTTGAAGTTTTCCAGAAGCTAAGTCTCAAGCTAACTTCGAAGTTACTCCGAGCCTTTTCCGGTGTTAACCTTCGAGCTTTGTTCGGAATTAACCATCGAGCTTTGTTCGGAGTTAACCTTCGAGGTCCTTTCGGAGCTCCCCAGAGCCAGTCTCTGAACCCTCAGCTGTTTCGAGGCTAAGTCTCCGAGAACCCAATTCAGAGTTCAGTTCAGAGTATACTTTGAAGCCCACTTCGGAGTGTACTTAAAAGCCTTCCTTGCAGCCTCCGCCTGAAGAGCTCCGGCCCCTGCTCCGAATCCGAGAAGATATCTGCACCTCGCTACAGTGTAAAAGCCATACCAGGGGCCTCTCTGCCCCTAGTATGTCGTTTAGCTGGTCAAGAAGTGACGTTTACTGACACGTCTGTAAAGCTGTAAAGTACTTTGTACAGTATCTAGCTCCTTTTCCCTTTTTTCCCCTATGAGCCTATGACTTATAGAGGGCATTTTGGTCTTTTCCTTTTGCCTTGTAATAGTAGAGCTTCTCTAGGGGCCATCGAGGCATATTATGCCAAATCCACCACAAACTGGACGTAGGGCTATTATCTCTTAGGGGAGGTCCGAACCAGTATAAATCTTTTCTCCTTCTGAGAGAACCCTTTGAGGTTCATTTCATACACCATATACACAGATACAAAACCTGTGCTGTAGCTAACACAATTGCTACACCAGATAGCAAAAGCATTCAGCCTACACATGCTAGTTACTAGAAGCAATGATAATCATTTTTCAATTTTAAAGCATAAAAGCCCTGCATATGACAGATATTAAATATATAATGTGAACTGAAACAAAGCATGATAATCAACAAGTATTCAAAAGCATATACAAGCTAGAATAAGTAAAGCAATTCAATCATATAATAGAAGCAAGCTCAAAGTGTGATATATTAATGTGCATGGTATGAACTCACACAAAAAGACTCAATAAAAGAGTAAAGAAGAAAGAAAAGACTCAATATCCTAAAAAGGATACACAACTCCCAAATCCCCTCGCAAACGCTCAAATGTAGCTGATCTAGGGGTTTGGTGAGAATGTCAGCCAACTGACGATGGGTATCAACATGAATAAGGTCAATGACACCTTTCTCATATTGATCCCTTAGAAAGTGAAAGCTCACATCAATATGTTTGGTTTTTGAATGAAGACATGGATTTTTCCCTACACTAATCGCACTGGTGCTATCACAAAACAAAGGTACTCTAGCAGGGAAAGACAACCCAAAATCTTTTAATGTGGAAATCATCCAAACCAATTGTGAGAAGTAGCTAGCAGTAGCTACATACTAAGCCTCAGTAGTGGAAAGCGCAACTCCAGATTGATTACGCGGAGACCAAGAAACAAGTGAAGTACCGAGAAACTGGCAAGTACTAGAAGTCGACTTGCGATCTAGCTGACACCCACCAAAATTAGCGTCGGAAAAGCCAAATAACTCAAGAGATGATGTTGTTGAATAATAAAGACCAAGATCAGGCGCATAGGTAAGATACCTGAAAATGTGCTTGATAGCCTGCCGATGAGATGCATGTGGTGAAGACTAGAAGCACGCGCACAATCCCATTGCAAACTGAATGTCTGGTCTTGTCGCCGTCAGGTACAGCAGCGATCCGATCATCCCTCGATACTCTCTCTCATTGACCTTGACACCGCTCTCGTCCTTGTCCAGGCCCCCAGATGTACCCATTGAGGTCATCTGAGGCTTCAGCTCTCCACCGAAGTCAAACTTCTTCAGCATATCCAGCGTGTACTTGCTCTGGTGGATGAAGCTGCCATCCTTGGTCTGCTTGATCTGGAGCCCTAGGAAGTACTTGAGCTGACCCATGAGGCTCATCTCAAACTCGCTATGCATCTGCTCAGAAAACTTGGACACAAGCTCATTAGTGGAACCACCAAAAATAATGTCATCCACATAAATCTGAGCAATTAAGAAATCAGTGCCAACACGGAGCATGAAAAGAGTTTTGTCCACATAACCCATCACAAAGTCACTCCCCAACAAAAACTGCTTTAAACGATCATACCAAACATTGGGGGCTTGCTTCAGACCAGATAAATATTTTTGAAACTTGAATACATGTCAAGGAAACTTAGGGTTCTCAAAACCAGGGGCTGCCTGACATAGACCTCCTCCTCTATGTACCCGTTCAGAAAAGCACTCTTGACATCCATTTGAAAAATCTTAAAACCTTTAGAAGCAGCGAATGCCAAAAGTATGCGAATAGACTCAAGACGGGCAACAGGGGCGAAAGTCTCCTCAAAATCAATACCCTCTTTCTAGCAAAAACCCTGGGCAACTAATCGAGCTTTGTTGCGCACCACAACCCTATCTTCACCTTGCTTGTTCTTAAACACCCACTTGGTGCCTATGGGGTTGCATCTAGGTGGCAGCTCAACTAGTGTCCAAATGCTATTGCGAACAAAGTTCTCAAGCTCGTCTTGCATGGCGTTTATCCAATTTGCATTAGAAAGAGCGTGAGCAACATCTTTGTGGTCAAAAGTGGCAACAAAAGCAGACTCAGCAAAAACAGCGAGTGAGATAGCATGAGAACGCAAGGATCTCGAAGTGAGATCACCTATGATGAGCTCTGAGGGGTGATCACGCTGAACTGCTTGGGATCCTAGGTGATCAGATGTCACCTCACCGGAGTCAGCAGCTGGCACCTTTGGACTCAACTGAGGGGGCTCGATCGAAGTGGAAGTAGTGATCAGAGGTCCGCCCTCGTCCTTAGTCGAAGTCTCAGAAATGTGTGGGGTCTGCAGGCTATGCAGAAGGCCCACCCTAATCAACAGTGGAGTGTCATCATCTTCCTCGAAGATGTACTCTCCAAGCTCATCATCACTAGAAAGCTCAAAAGGAGTGAGTGAAGGCATGGACTCATCAAAAGAAACCTCGCATGTCTCGACAAGTTGCTGGGAGTCGAGGTTCCAAACACGGAAGCCTCGAGAATGCAGAGCGTAACCAACAAAAACTCCATCCTAGCAACGAGACTCAAATATGTCCAAATGCCCTCCCTTCTTGAGCACAAAACACTTGCAGCCAAAGGCTCGCAAGTGACTCACCTTGGGCTGTATGCCAAACTACAACTCATATGAAGTCTTACCTAAGTAAGCTCTATGAAAAATGAGGTTGGCCAGATAGCAAGCCGTGTTAATGGCTTTAGCCCAAAAGCACCTAGGAGTCCTATGCTCATCGAGCATCATCCTGGCCATCTTGACCAGCGTGTGGTTCTTTCGTTCCACAACGCTGTTCTGTGGGGGGTTGTAAGGAGCAGAAAATCGGTGCTCAAGACCCTGATCACCATAGAAACTGAGGAACTAAGAATTCTTGAATTCTGAGCAGTTGTTAGAGTCAATTGCTCACATCCGACCATTGTTCTCATTCTTTAGCTTCAGGATTAGATCTTGAACAAACTGAAAAGCCTCATTGTTGGAACGACGGATCGAACCAGCAGGTTTTGAGTAGAAAACGAGAGCAGTGTATTCAATGCTTGTGTGTCCTGTTACAACTGTGGTGGGGGGTATTTATAGGGCGCCCTGGCCCGGGGGCTAAGCGCCCCCGGGCCAGCAACGGCTGCCCGACCAGCCCCGACCGATAGTACAGACAGAAAGGTACATAGTACAGACAAGAAGATTCGGCTCTGACAGGGCAGCGGCCGTGTCGGGTGCTTCCCGCGCCGCCTGACACGGCCCAGAAGATCGCGATCTTGTCCTTTCGTACGACTGCCTAGTCCTTTTCCCGCCTTGACTCTCTTCGGGCCCGCCTTGCCGGTCTGGCCGAGGGCTCCAGGACCTTCAACCTCCGCGAATGGCCTCCTGTGTCCTACGCCGAGAACCGATCGCTGGCTCCATCCTCCGGAGGGTGACCTCCGGCCACGCCCCTCCGGACGGTGACCTCCGGCCACACTCCTCCGGACAGTGACCTCTGGCCACGCCCCTCCGGACGGTGACCTCCGGCCACGCCTCTCCGGACGGTGACCTCCGGCCACGCCCCTCCGGACAGTGACCTCCGGCCACGCCCCTCCGGACAGTGACCTCCGGCCACGCCCCTCCGGACGGTGACCTCCGGCCACGCCTCTCCGGACGGTGACCTCCGGCCACGCCCCTCCGGACAGTGACCTCCGGCCACGCCTCTCCGGATGGTGACCTCCGGCCATGCTCCTCCGGGGGGTGACCTTCGGCCACGCTCCTCCGGAAGGTGACCTCCGGCCACGCTCCTCCGGAAGGTGACCTCCGGCCACGCTCCTCCGGACGATGGCCTCCGTTATCAAGCCTGGGCCCTCCGGCTGGGGGGCCCACCCCGCTGATTCCCGGGATTATCTCCCCCAACAGTAGCCCCTCGCTTCTTCCCGCTCGTAGCCCTGCAATAGGAGGGGGTGGAAGCGCACAAGATAATCCCATCAATTCACACGAGTACGTACCTTGCCTTAGAGCGCCGCATCCGCCGAGGGGAGTTGGCCGGAACCACGGGGGGCCGCCGCGTCTTGACTCCGGGGGCTCCAACCTCGAAGGGCCAGGCGCGTGCCCCCAGAGGGCAGTTAACACACGTGTCGGCAACATTGAAAAGGCGGATCACCAGAAGATCGCCCCGCGCCCCGGTACGCCAACCGGTCTTAAATGCGGCGCCATGCCAACCGCCATGCGCGCACGTTAACCGAGGCAGGAATCGAACCGCCGGCCCCGCCGACAGGTATATATATGTGGCCCCCCACGATTTCCTCCTTCTTCACCCTCACGCTTCAGCCGCACTGCTTAGTCCACCGCCTACTCGCCTTTGAGCTCTGCATTTCCGCCTGCTTTCCCAGAATGTCGAAGAAACCAGTCCCTGCGATGGCGATGGACCCACGCTTCCTGCAGCGCCAGATGGCGGCGGCCGCGGCGGCGGCGGCGACCGACACGCCAGAGGTGCGCGGCGCGCGAGAGCTCCGCCCCGCTTCTGAGCGGTTCCGAGAGCAGACGCTGGAGCTCGGGGCGTCGGCGTGCACTGAAGCCTCGATCGAGCAGGCTACCAGGACCCGCCTTGGGCCAGAAACGCCGGCGAGAAGGCCGGGGCGGGAGACGGCCCCGCAGCCGCGGGAAGGCGAGGTCGTCGTCTTCGAGGCCTTCTTCGACGCGGGCCTGGGGTTCCCTGCCTCTGAGCTCCTCGCTGGGGTCCTGGAGGCGTTTCACCTGGAGCTCCCGCAGTTGTCCCCTAACGCCGTGGCCCGCCTCGCCATTTTCGAGTGGGCCATGCGCGCCGAAGGCTGCGAGGGGAGAGCGGAGGTCTTCGCCGAGATGCACGAAGCCCTCTGCCAGCCGAAGAAGAAGGATGGCCGAGTGCTAGCCTTCGGGAGCATCAGCTTCCAGCTCCGGAGAAGGTACGCGGACTCCTTCCCGGCGAAGGCTACCAACGAAAGGTGGTATTCGAAGTGGGTGAACCGGTGGTTCTACGTCCGCGTAGGGCTCACCTCCGGCTTAGCCGGAATCCCGCGCCACATCTGGTTCCGGAGGGAGGCGCGCGTCGAAGCCAACTCCGGGGCCATCTCGGCGAGAGTACAGCTCCTCCAGATTGTCGCCCGCCGGATGAGCATGCGGGACTTGACGGAGGAGTTCGTGGCCTTAGAGATCTCCCCGCTGAAGGCGGAGTGGCCCGCCCTGCTCCGCAGCAGCCGAGACGCCACGATGCCAGCGGAGCTCTCTCGTCAGCTTGGTAAGTATCGATCTCTCGTCGCCTTCGGCTTTGTGCTGTGCGCTCGAGGGGTGTCCGCAACACTGACGAAGGAATGCAGGGTCGCTCGTCGCCCGGACGCCCGAGGAAATTGCACGCCTGGCGGAGAAGATTCTAGGAGTTCCCACCGCGGCCGAACGGGTCCGCCGGATGGAGCTGGTGGGCTCCTGGGAGCGCGCGAACAGGGTGTGGGGGGCGCTCGATCTTACGCCCCCGCCACTCCCGGAGGGCGAAGTCCTCCAGGACGTCTCGAAGAGAAAGGCAGGCGACGCGGACGGCGGCCTCTCTCCGGGTCTCCCGAAGAAGAGAAGGGTCATGAAGGGGCCGAAGCGCGCGTCGCCGGAACCCTCCTCTGCCTCCCGTTCCGAGGGAGGGGGCTCTAGCGAAGGGGCCCAGTCCGAGCCGGAGGACCCTCCGGAGGCAGTGGTCCCGGACCCGCCGGTTCGGCCGGATATCGAGGGGCGCGAGGACGCCCCCCTTCGCTCGGGCCCGGCAGAACTCGCCCCGGGCGCCGACCAAGAGGCGCGCACCGTTGAAGCGGCGCGTCGCCCGGGGACCGCCTCCTCGCCGATTCCCGTCTCGGCGGGGGGCTCCGCGGGCTCTCTTGAAAGCGAGGCCGCAGACAGCCTGGGCCGCGGGGGTTTAGACGACCCGCTTGGCGGCCTCGAGAAGAGTGCCGACAGAGAGGCGGAGCTGGCCGCGGCGGTGGCGGGTTCCCCGTCGACTTCGTTCGACAACCTCTTCTTCCGCCCGAGCCCGTCGGACCAGCTCCCGCCTCCGGACCATGTCGACGATCCCGCGGCCACAGGTACGATAACCTAAACATGCCCTTTCGCGCGCGAGGAGCTTCCCCGTATCTAACTCGCGTTCCCCGCGTAGGCATCTCGGCCGGAGGCAGGGAGCCAATCGGCCGTTCCCGGGCAATCGCTCCGGACTCAAGGTCCGGAGCCCCTGTCGCCGCGAGGGGAAGTCGGAACCCGGAGGACGAGGCGGAGTCTCGAGACGCCGAGGGGGCCTCTCAAGACCCTACCGTGGGCGCTAGGGTCTGGCATCAGCCCCCCAGCGACCGACGAACCGCGCGCGGCTCCGTGCCGCTCCTGCGCCCGTTCCTGACAGACGGGGAGGACTTTGCTTCGAGGGTGGCTCCGATCCATGAATATTACCTGCGGCTGCGCGACGTCCCGGTGATAAGCGAGCTGGGGCGATCGGACGCCTTGGACCTCGGCAGGGCCATCGAGACGGCCGCCGGCCAGGTACTTTCCTTGGACGCACTCGATGCTTTCAACGCGGCTCTTCTGACCGTTTCTCTGGATGCAGGTGGTAGCGCTCGCGCAGGGGCAGATGTCTGCTCTGCTTCTCGAACGCGAGCAAAACGAGGCGTACGTCGCAGCGCTCGCGTCGCGGGTGGCGGCGGCGGAGAAGCTGGCCCACGAGCGCTTGTCGGAGGTCGAGATCCTCCGGTCCCAGGCGTCGAGGGTCGCGGCGCTGGAGGCCCGCGCGGCGGAGGCGGATTCGCTCGGGGCCCGCGTCGCAGAGCTGGAGGCGGAGGTCGGCGTCCTCCGAACCCAAGCCGCTGAGGCGGAGGTCCTTCGGGTCCGGGCGTCGGAGGCGGATCGGCTCGAAGGAGAAGTTTCCCGACTCCAAGCTCGGGCCTCGGGGGCGGAGAGCAAGGTCGAAGCCCTCGGAGCCCGGGTAACCCATTTGGAGAAGGTCGAGGCGGGCCTCAACGTGCAAAATGGAAAAGCCGCCGAGGAGCTCGCCGAGGCCGGGAAAGCGGCGGCCGAGGCCGCCGACTCCATGCGGAAGATGTTGGCGCGCTACGGCACCGGCTGCGGCATGTTCGACGTCGCCCGGGAGCCCCTGGTCCGCCGAGTGAAGTTCGTTCGCTCTGCCGTCCGACAAATTCACCTTGCCATGACACAGTACGGCGAGGTGTCTGCTCGGGTGGCGGCGTACGGGATCCTCCGGCACCTCGAGGCGTCCGGGCTTCCGCTTCCTTCGCCTTCGGGCCCGCACCCGGTCGCCTTCACGGGGGACCATCTTCGGACGCCAAGCTTCGCCCTGGTTCAATCCTGGAGGGCGCTCAAGGCGACCTGGCAGACTGAAGGCCCTGCGGCGATCCAATCTTGGCTGGAGGATGCACTCCGCGCGCGCGACCCTTCGGCACCTTCGAACCTTCCGGCCTCGGCCCCCTTGCCGGACCCGCAGGCGTAGTTCCAGGAACTAGTCCCAACTTTACCTTGTAATAGTTTAGGGAACTTAGTTGTATCAATAAAGACTACCTTTTCGGAACTTGCTCGGGGTGTTTGTGGTTGCGAGCTTGACGTCGAGGTGTTCTCGAAGCCGTGCGCTTATGCGCTTGTTGTTGCGCGCTTCGTATATTTGCCGTGGCCTACCTCGCTCACTCTCTCCTCCCCCCCCCTTCTTGGCGAGTAGCTAGTTGACTAGCTGGGCGCTAAATAACTTAGGAGAGGAAGAGCGGATTTAGAGGGGCGTCGTGCCGGGGCTCACGACCCGAATGCGAGGGCGCGTCGAGACGGAGCTCGGAACTCGAACGTGGGGCGCGTCGAGCCGGAGCTCGGAACCCGAATGTGAGGGTGCGTCGAGCCGGAGCTCGGTACCCGAATGTGAGGGCGCGTCGAGCCGGAGCTCGGAACCCGAATGCGAGGGTGCGTCGAGCCGGAGCTCGGAACCCGAATGTGAGGGTGCGTCGAGCCGGAGCTCGGAACCCGAATGTGAGGGTGCGTCGAGCCGGAGCTCGGAACCCGAATGTGAGGGTGCGTCGAGCCGGAGCTCGGAACCCGAATGTGAGGGTGCGTCGAGCCGGAGCTCGGAACCCGAATGTGAGGGTGCGTCGAGCTGGAGCTCGGAACCCGAATGTGAGGGTGCGTCGAGCCGGAGCTCGGAACCCGAATGTGAGGGTGCGTCGAGCTGGAGCTCGGAACCCGAATGTGAGGGTGCGTCGAGCCGGAGCTCGGAACCCGAATGTGAGGGTGCGTCGAGCCGGAGCTCGGAACCCGAATGTGAGGGTGCGTCGAGCCGGAGCTCGGAACCCGAATGTGAGGGTGCGTCGAGCCGGAGCTCGGAACCCGAATGTGAGGGTGCGTCGAGCCGGAGCTCGGAACCCGAATGTGAGGGTGCGTCGAGCTGGAGCTCGGGACCCGAATGTGAGGGTGCATCGAGCCGGAGCTCGGAACCCGATTGTGAGGCGCGTCGCGAGTTGTGTCCGTCGTAAAAGCTGGCTGAAAAATTTTTATTACACAGATGGGGGATACAGACGGGCGGCGGTGGCCATTAATAAGTTACATCGGTAGTGTTACGGGAAGTAGCGCTTCAAGTCTCTGGCGTGCCATGAGTGCTTCAGCTCTTCGCCTTCTAGTGTAGCGAGACGATAGGATCCTGGGCGCCCGGACTTCGTAACAATGTATGGTCCGTCCCATTTGTTGTCCAATTTGGACGGAGCGACCACCGCACGGAGGACGAGGTGCCCTGGCTGGAACTCGGTGCGCTTAACCTTTGCATCGTACCACCCCTTGGTCTCTGTCTGGTAGCGAGATAAGTTGGCGACGGCGCGCAGTCGTGTTTCTTCCGCTAGATCAAGGGAGATGGCGCGCTCATCTTCAACTTCGGGTGCTACGACGCGCAGGGAACCGGCGCGGAGCTCTGTTGGCGTCATTGCTTCGTCACCGAACAGGAGGCGAAACGGGGTGAAGCCCGTTGCTCGGGAAACGGTCGTCCGAATGGACCATAAGACCTTGGGTAGTTCGTCGGGCCACGTACCTCGGGCTAACCCGACGATACGCTTATGAAGGCCGGACAGAATGTGCCCGTTAGCTCGCTCCACGGCTCCGTTAGACTGGGGGTGCCGGACGGCGGCGAAGCAAAGCTGAACTCCTAGTTCTTCGCAGAATGCCCGGAAGCTGCCGGCGTCAAACTGCGTGCCGTTGTCCAATGTGAGCTGCTTAGGTACTCCGAACCGACACACGATGTGCTGCCAGAAGAACTTTTGGACACTCCGGGATGTGATGGTGGCGAGAGGCTCCGCTTCCACCCATTTGGAGAAGTATTCGACTGCGACGACGACGAAGCGCAGGTTCCCCTTCGCTCGGGGGAGTGGACCGACGAGGTCCATGCCCCAGCGGGCCAATGGCCACACCGGAGGGATAGGTAGCAGTCTTGTTGGAGGGCGGTGACTGCGCCGGCCCATCCACTGGCAACCCTGGCAGGTGCGGACGAGTTCCTCAGCGTCAGCGATGATGGTGGGCCAGTAGACGCCCTGCCGAAGAGCTTTGCCCGCGAGGGCCCGTGGCGCCAAGTGACTGCCGCACAATCCTTCGTGTATTTCCCGGAGCATGGCGACACCGTCGCCTTGCGAGACGCAGCGGAGCAGCGGGGAACATACGCCGGATTTGTACAGGATGCCGTCGATAACTTCGAACGACCTTGCGCGGAGTTGCAGGCGAGCCTGCTCCGGACTGGGGTGAGCTTCGTCGCCGCCCGCGAGCCAAAAAGTAGTGCCGGAGCTTCCGGGAGGTCATGACCAGGGCATAAGCCACCTTCTCAAGCTCGGAGTATCTGGCCTTGGCGTCGGTGAGAACTTCGGAAGCGAAGTACACGGGCCGCTGGACGAGCTTTCCGCCGGACTCTTCTTCTTGAACCAAGGCTGCGCTTGCGGCGGTGCCAGAGGCGGCGAGGTAAACCAACAGCGGGGTGCCGGCCCGTGGCGCTGCGAGGGCCACGAGGCCGGAGAGGTAATCTTTGATTTGCTGAAAACAACTCTGGCACTCGGGAGTCCATTCGAAGTGCTCAGAGCCTCGAAGCACTTTGAAGATGGGCAGACTTCGCTCTGCTGATTTGGCGAGGAAACGCCCGAGGGCGGCCAAACGCCCGGCCAGCTTCTGCGCCTGTCGCAGGTTCTGAGGTGGCGCCATGTTCTGCAGTGCTTGGACTTGCGTTGGACTAGCTTCGATGCCGCGGCTGGAGACGAGGTACCCGAGCAGCTTCCCAGCGCGTGCTCCGAAGACGCACTTGTCGGGGTTAAGCCGGATTCCACACTGCCGAAGGCTGTTGAAGGTTTCGGCAAGGTCGGACCCGTGCTGACTTGCGGAGGCAGTCTTGACGACGATGTCATCCATATAGGCTTCGACGTTCCGCCCGAGCTGATGACCGAGGGCCTTCGAGATTAGTCTCGAGAAGGTTGCTCCGGCGTTGCGGAGGCCGAAGGGCATCCGGAGGTAACAGAACACGCCGGTTGGGGTGACGAAGCTGGTTTTCTCTTGATCCTCGGATTTGAGCCAGATCTGATGATAGCCGGAGTATGCGTCGAGGAAGCTGAGGAGCTCGGCTCCGGCTGTGGAATCTACTAACTGATCGATGCGAGGCAGCGGGTAGGGGTCGCGGGGGCAAGCTTTATTCAAGGAAGTGAAGTCGATACACATGCGCCATTTGCCAGATGTTTTCTTCTGGACAAAGACGGGGTTGGACAACCAGTCGGTGTGACTCACTTCTCTGATGACCCCGGCGCGAAGCAGTTTGTCGGTCTCTGCTTTGGCGAGCTCGGCTCGCTCGGCGGACAGCCTCCGAAGCCCCTGGCGGACTGGTCGCGCTTTCGGGTCAACCGCCAGGGAGTGCTCGATGATGCTCCGGTCGACGCCCGGGATGTCTTCGTCCGACCATGCGAAGACGTCGAGGTTGTTGCAGACGATGGCTTCGAGTTGCGCGGACAGCTCCGGTTCCAGGCCTCCTCCGAACTTGATCAAGTATTCTTTTCCCCCGTGAGTCAGGGTCTTGGTGATGACTTCTCCTTCTGGGAGGGGTTTGACGGGGCGCCCCTTCTGCGCGGGGTCGACTTCTAGTGTGAGGTTGGTGTCGCCAGCGCCTTCGCGGACGCTGTGGACCTGCCGGGGCTCCAGTGGCGCTGCATGGCCGTACTCGACCCGGCGGGCCGCGGCTTGATCGCCCAAGATGGACAACACCCCTCCGGGAGTTGGCATCTTGAGGCAGAGGTAGTTGTGGTGGGCGATGGCACCGAAGCGGTTGAGCATCCCTCGGCCGAAGATGGCGTTGTAGGCGTACGGAGCGTCGACGACGTCGAACAGGATCTCCTCGCGACGCTGGAGGGGCGCGGTGCCGAACGTGACCTCCAATGAGACTTGACCCAGAGCATCGAGCGGGGGGCCCGAGAAGCCCTGGAGTGGTCGCGAGGCTGGCAGCAGGTGCTTACGCGACAAGCACAGCTGGTCGAAGGCCTGCACGAAGATAATGTCAGCAGAACTGCCTCCGTCGACTAGAATGCGACGCACCTCGGCTCCGGCGATGTCCGCCGAAATAACGAGCGGGTCGGCGTGAGGAAATTTGACTCCGGCGGCATCTTCGGCGGTGAAGCTGATGGGGACGTGGGACCACTCCGGGAGGCTCGAAGGGCTGGACGTGCCGATATGCCCAACTTCCCGGACGTACTCCCGACGCTGCCGTTTGGACAGCGCTCCGAGGGCTCCCCCTCCGGATATGGGAAGGACCACGCGCTTGCCGCGGTCCGGAGCGGCGTCGAGTTGGAGGACCGGGACTCCGCCGAATCCTTCAGCCGGGGTCATGGCCTCTGGTTCCTCCTGGCGCCCGACGATTTGGACTGGTTCGGGCCGAGGGGTAGGATGCCCCCGGTCGGAAGAGCCGCGGCCGGACTGGCGCTCGAGGTAGTCACCGCGAAGGGCGAGGATGGTGCGGCAGGAGTCGGTGTCGTGGCTCCGGTTTTCTCCATGGACGCTGCAGTAGAAAGCTCCCCTGGCAGGTGCTCGGGGTGGATGCTTGGGCCCGGCCTGGCGACTTCCGCCGGGCAGGTGCAGGTGCTTAGCGGGCGCTTGGGGGGTGATGCTGAGGACTTCCCCCCGGAAGTGCTTCCGGTTCCGCCGCGAATCTTGACGAACAGGGTCCGGGCGAGCGGGCTCTGGGCGCCGAAGGTCGGGGTTGCGACGTGGGCCCCGGCTGGGCTCCGGAGGCGCTTCGTACGCTCGGGCATTCGGAGCCTGGACAGGGATCACCATCGCCTGTCGGCGTATCTGGCCCTCTTCGGACCGGGCGTACTCTTCGAAGTACGTCATGAGCTGCGCCATCGAAGAGATAGGCTTCCGGTGGAGCTTGTCGAGGAGGCCCGGGTGTGTGACGCCTTCCCGAGCTGCATCGATGACTGAGGAAGCTGAAAGCCCCTTGATCTGGGCTTTGGTGTGCGCGAAGCGTTGGGAGTATTGTCGCAGGGTCTCTCCGGGTTGCTGCTTTACTTGAAAAAGGCTCCCGGTGGACATGGGGGCCACGAAGGTCCCCTGGAAATTGTTGATGAACTTCTTCTTCAGCTGCTCCCACGAGAGGATGGTCCCTGGCCGGAGAGACCAGAACCACCGAAGGGCGATCCCTTCGAGCGCCAGGGGGAAGCATTTGGCCATGGCGTCCCGGCTCCCCCCGGACGCTTCTATTGCCAACGCGTAGGAGCGAGAGAACTCGCCGGGGTCGGAGTCTCCAGAGTACTTGGGGAGTTTGGCGGCGCGGAAGCTCGAACTGAAGCGTACTTTCTGGAGGTCCGGATGCAGGGGAGAGTCGTCGTCGTATGATGCGTTCTCCTCTTCCGGAGGGTTCTCGTCGTCACTTAGATCCGTGACTACGGCTCTTGCGGCGTGGGAGACTGCCGGAGGGGCTGGGGGCCGGAGCGATGCTTCCTGACGCCACAAGGCCAGCTCCGCCTTTAGCCTGGCGTTCTCGGCGGCCAGGGCGTCGACCTGACTCCCGCTTCCGCCGGAAGCTGTGTCGGGGTCCCGCGAGCGGACGTCGTCTGTCCGAAGCGAGATTACCGCTGGCGGCCCGCCAGGGAGGTGCTGCTCCGGCGGCCCGCCTTGCGGCCCGGCCAGGTCGGCGGAGGTTGGGTCGGCCGGGCCGTTGGCGCCTTGAGCTCCAGGCGCCTCCTCTCGCAACGGGGCGGAGCCTGCTGGGGGCGCCGCTCCGTCGGATGCGATGATGGGAGCAGAAGAAGTAGGGTCGATGACCGGGGAGGGCTCGCCCCCAGCAGTTCGAGTCGACCGGCGCAGGGGGGCCGTGCTCGCTCCCTTCCGGCTGGACATGCTTCGAGTGGATGGGTGTAGAGGACACTAGCTTTTCGGACTAGGATCCCCACGGTCGGCGCCAACTGTTGGAACGACGGATCGAACCAGCAGGTTTTGAGTAGAAAACGAGAGCAGTGTATTCAATGCTTGTGTGTCCTGTTACAACTGTGGTGGGGGGTATTTATAGGGCGCCCTGGCCCGGGGGCTAAGCGCCCCCGGGCCAGCAACGGCTGCCCGACCAGCCCCGACCGATAGTACAGACAGAAAGGTACATAGTACAGACAAGAAGATTCGGCTCTGACAGGGCAGCGGCCGTGTCGGGTGCTTCCCGCGCCGCCTGACACGGCCCAGAAGATCGCGATCTTGTCCTTTCGTACGACTGCCTAGTCCTTTTCCCGCCTTGACTCTCTTCGGGCCCGCCTTGCCGGTCTGGCCGAGGGCTCCAGGACCTTCAACCTCCGCGAATGGCCTCCTGTGTCCTACGCCGAGAACCGATCGCTGGCTCCATCCTCCGGAGGGTGACCTCCGGCCACGCCCCTCCGGACGGTGACCTCCGGCCACACTCCTCCGGACAGTGACCTCTGGCCACGCCCCTCCGGACGGTGACCTCCGGCCACGCCTCTCCGGACGGTGACCTCCGGCCACGCCCCTCCGGACAGTGACCTCCGGCCACGCCCCTCCGGACAGTGACCTCCGGCCACGCCCCTCCGGACGGTGACCTCCGGCCACGCCTCTCCGGACGGTGACCTCCGGCCACGCCCCTCCGGACAGTGACCTCCGGCCACGCCTCTCCGGATGGTGACCTCCGGCCATGCTCCTCCGGGGGGTGACCTTCGGCCACGCTCCTCCGGAAGGTGACCTCCGGCCACGCTCCTCCGGAAGGTGACCTCCGGCCACGCTCCTCCGGACGATGGCCTCCGTTATCAAGCCTGGGCCCTCCGGCTGGGGGGCCCACCCCGCTGATTCCCGGGATTATCTCCCCCAACACTCATCCTTAGACTCAAAAAAGAAAACCCACGAGAATCGAGAAAAGTCATCAACAATCACAAGGGCGTACCACTTCCTACCGACTGAACGTACCCGAGCTGGACCAATAGTATCCATGTGTAAAAGCTCTCCTGGGTATGAAGTCATCACCTAAGTCATAGGTGCATGAGAAGCGAGAACCATCTTCCCATGATGGCAGGGATGGCAAACTAGATCGTTCTCCATCTTAAGCTTGGGCAATCCTCAGATGAGGTCCATAGAGCTCAATCTGACTAGTAGATCAAAACTCAAATGACCTAACCTCCTATGCCACCTCTAGAGCTCGGAAGAGGATCCAACAATCAAACAACGAGAAGGGCCAAAAGAACTAGAGAAATCAATCCAAAAAACCTTACCGAAGGGTAAGATCTGGCAAACCAAAGATCCTCTAGAATCAACAATAGAAGACATGCCCTTCTTAAATCGAACCTCTAAACCATCCTCAAGAAGTTGCAAAACAGAGACCAAATTAAAACTCAAGTTTCCAACAAAAGCAACATTCTTCAAAGAGAAATGCTCAGAGATTCAAATTGAACCAATGTCGTGTACCTTCCCTTGACCATTGTTCCCGAAAGTGATGTACTCCTTTGAGCTCGGGGAAGTGAGACTGGAGAACCATCTGTGATGTCCCGTCATGTGGAAAGAGCATCCTGAATCCATGATCCAAACGTCCTCCAGGCCTCGATCCTGCAATATCAATGGTCATAAAGGGGAGTAAACGGTCCGACACCAGGTTTAGCAAACGAGATAAACCAGTGTCGAGCCATCTGCTCAAAAGAAGGAAAGCAGAAGGAATCATAAGTGTCTGGACCAAAGCGCGGCTCAAAGAGTGGTCCTCTGTTCTACCTAAAGTCTCGGCCATGAGGTCCAAAGCCCTATCTAAAATGACCTGGAGCTCTGCTGGAGTGAAAACCACCCTCCGGAGCACGGGCACAAAAGTTGTCTCCAATACCACCACCAACACGATGCTCCTTGGCCTCTAGCCTCTCTCCACATCGAGGGACTCTCTGTCTACCACCCTGTTGGTAGAATTGCTCCTACCCACCAAAAGCTCTCTCTGCTCTCTCAACCCGCTTCCTCCAGAAGCAAAACCCCTCAAGATGCCCGTCTCTTTGACAGAACTCACAATGATAGGTAGGCTTCTTGGGATGTGGTTGAGGCTTGGGGTTCTTGGGCTTGGTGGTGTTCGGTGTATGCTCTTGGGTGTGAGAGGGTCCAGGTAGAGAGTCAAGAGAAGTGTGGAGCTGTTTGGGCTTCGGAATCCAGATAGGCTTCTTGGGTGAACCTTTAGGTTGTTCTTGGAACACTCCATCCTTGGGCTGACAGGCCTAAAAAGACTCAATGGAGTGAGTATTGAGATATCTCTGCTTTAGACTCATCTTACTCCACTCCACTACACGACTCAGGGCACTCTCAAAGTCAACATTGGTGTAGTTGTAACCTACTCCAAACCCATCAAGCCTCTTGAACTACTAGAACATCATGCCGAGCTGTTGCTCTCTAGCACTCACCCAACTCAGGATCTAACGGAGGTAAGAGTTCTCGTTATGAGCATCAGCTAACTCCTCTCTCAAGGAAGCTAGCACCTCCACCTGAGACTAGCAGATCTCACACTCTCTATCAACTTGGACAGACTTGTCAGCTTTTAGCTTGATTAGTTCCAATCTCACGGAAAAGCAGTTCTCACAAACAGTGGGTGGAACTGACAATGTCTCAAGCTCAAGCTTAGTCTGCTCTAGCTAAGCTCTGACTCTCACTAACTCGCCCAAGTGCTCATCATTCTTGGCTCTCAGCTCAGCTAAAATAGCTAAATGGGATGAGTAGTCTCCACAGGGAATGACAATACTGGCATGAGCATTTTTTAGCTCCAGCTGAGCACTCTCAAGCTAGGTGGCCAAAGCGTCTCTCTCATCTACCCTCTCTATGTACCTTGACTTTAGAGTCGACAGGTCATACAATAGCACCTCGCAGTTAGGGCACTCACTGCTATCTCCCAAGCATGGGAAATAAGACAGACTTTCAATCTTGACATTGGCCATGGCAAGCTCACTCTCAAGCTCATCTATCCTCTTCTTTGCCCCTCTAAGTAGTTTCTCCCGATATCTCAACTCCTGATGGTTCACTTCAAGCAATTCAACGACTTCTTGTTCATAGGAAGATACCTTTTCATCATCGTCGTCGTCGGAGTTGTCGGGGTAGCCCTTATCTTCCTTATCCCCAAGAGTAATTGAGCAGACGCTCTCGTGCGATCTTTGGTTGTGGTGCGAATGGCTCATCGGCTTGTCCCCGAAGGCCATCAAGCAAAGGCCTGCTGGATCATCATTGTCCTTCCCCTTCCCAATATCGATATCCTCATCACTTGAGCTTGATGAAGAGGAAGAAGATGATGATCTCTTTGTTGACGCCGAAATGAGCCCCCGCACTTGGGCCGTTTCGACGTCCAAAAGTATCGCAATGATACTGACGCCGCATTCCGACTACTGTAAATAGTGATAAGGGATTTGGCGTCGCCAGGAAATCAGATAAATAATTAATATTTTAATCCAATTGGCCGAAGAGTACTAGTAATAATGTAAACATAAATAAAATGATCAAAACCCCTAGAATCGGCCAATTTAGAGGCTGATTCGGAATTACAGCGGTAATTGGCCCGAAGGGTCCCTAGGGCACCTTCAACCTCAGGCCCGTTCAGACCGGAGGTACAACCTCGGTCGGACCAGAGGTGCGGAGGGGGCTTCAGGATTGTATCCCGAAGGTGGCCACAAAGGATAAGTCCGGCAGTATGACCGACGAAGTATCCCCAGTTGGACCGACGGGTACCCCTTGGTCGGACCGTGTGCACAGGCTCCAAACGTAGGCTTCGGCAGGGGCTTCGGCATAGCGCAATGCGGAGGGTCCTGGTCGGACCGGTAGAACATCGCCGGTCTCACCGGGCATTGCCGACAATGGCCTGACGGAGGGGCTCTGGTCATACCAGCCCTATGCCGCCGGTCAGACTGGTGACGACAGATCGAATCTGCTAGGGTTCGAATGACCTAGCAAACAAGATCCAATCGCCTTCAAACTTCGTGGGGGAATTTGTGAAGGCAATCACTCTGCAAAAACAACAAAAGATCAAATATAATTCGGCCAAGATGCCGAATTGCATAATATGATAGAAAAAACCGATAAAAAGGATAACAATTCATTACGTGGATTAACGGGAGGTTCACAAGAGAACCAACAAGGGTTACCATGATTACAGACACGGTAGACAGACGGCTTTCAAGCAAACCCACGAAGATGCAGAAAGTAAAGAAAAGTAGATGCGATTCAAAGCTAGGGCTTTGGGTTTTTGAGATTGGAGAGAGAGGGCCCTAAATCGGCCTTGCCCCTAGTATTTATAGGGGGTGGGCTTTTTATCCCTGGCGAAAAATACAGTAGGATTTGGCCAAAATTCGGTTGAGATAAGATTTGGATAAAAACAGCTCGAATCCACTTCGGATTCACATTCTGAATCCCTGGCCGGTCTGACCAAGCCCATGGGTCTAGTCTGACTGGGCCTGGCCGGTTGACCAGCCTATCATAGCAGGTCAGACCATCCTTTGCGAGGTTTGTCATATTTTCGGTCAAAAATACCCTTTTTCAGTACTTTGCTTAGCTTGACCCTTAATGCCATTTTTGCTATAAACACATGACCCCTGCCTTTTAGCAAACTTAGTGAGCTAAAAGCATGACGTACCTCGGGCGATATTTTTAATATCAGCATTTTAACACTTTAAGCGTTTTGCCACACACTTGGGAAGTACTTTTTCAAATATCTACCATTCAAAGCCCTTCGAAATCGCTCTCCTTGTAAAGATTCTAGGACATATGCATTACCTAGAGCGATTTCAACTACCTTAAAAGGTCCTTCCCAAGTAGGTGACCATTTACCAAATTTTGAGCTCTTCGTGCCTAATGGTAAAACCGTCTTCCACACCAAGTCGTTGATTTGAAACGATTTTGCCTTGACCTTCTTGTTGTAGGCTCTAGCTACTCTTCTTTTATCTTTCTCTATTGCCTCTAGAGCCTTCAACCTCTTATCGGTCACTTCTTCTAAATTATCCTTTAGAAGTGTCTCATATTCGTCGACCGATAAGCCATCTTGCTTAAGAAATCTAAGTGAGCCAAGATCCACCTCTACTGGTAGAACGACTTCTTGTCCATATACTAACTCATATGAACTGACTTTAGTGGCACCGTACTTTGCAACTCTACTAGCCCATAAAGCTTCGGAAAGCACCTCATGCCACCTCTTTGGAAACTCTTCAATCTTCTTCTTGATTAGTTTAATCATAGTTTTGTTACTAGACCATTGTCCTGAGCATAATACGAGGAAGAGTTTACCAATTTGATCCCATAGTATTCGGCAAAGTCCCTCACTTCTTTAGCAACAAACGAAGTACCTTGGTCTGTAGTGAGAGTTTGGGGAATGCCGAATCTATGTATAATGTGTTTCAAGATGAAATCAATTACCTCGTTGTGAGTCATGTTCTTGAGCGGCAGGGCCTCGGTCTATTTGGTGAAGTAATCTGTTTCCATCAACACGAACCAATGCCCTTTTGAAGATGGAGGATGAATTTGGCCGATGAAGTCTAAGCTCCAGCCTCGAAAGGACCATGATTTGATAATAGGATTGAGCATCGATGCAGATGCTAGTTGAATATTACCAAACCTTTCACAAGTATCACATCCTCTATAGTATTTAAAATAGTCCTCAGTCATAGTCGGCCAATAAAAAACCGCCCTTCTAAGCATCCAACTCATTTTCGGGGCCGACAGATTAGCACCGCAAAGCCCTTCATGGACTTCACCTATAGCAACTCTAGCTTGATCGGACTCCAAATACTTCAAAAGTACTCCATCGATAGTTCGGCGATACAACACATCGTCAAGCAAAACACATTTTAACGCCTGTCGCCGAACTGTCCGATCAACCTTTTGTCTTGGATTTCTTAAATATTGAACGATTGGGATCCTCCAATCGTCCTCACTGATCAAAGGAGAAATGGCCAAATTCCCATTAGAATTGTCCTCTAGATTTCCCATTTGGACATGTCCCCCGAGTGCTAAACCCTCCTGACAACAGTCGTTCGGACCGACCATGTTGGCCCGGTTCAACTGGCTATTGCCGGTAGTCTAGAACGGTTCGGTCTGACCAGCATAACATGGCCGGTTGAACCGGGAATGCAATGGCAGTCTGACCATGCTTACAAGGCCGCTAAGACCGACGTTAGTACTCTCGGATGATACATCGTCTCCAAACATCGGCTTTCTCGTGTGCAGAATCTACCTTTCCTAATTTGATAGCCCGATGCTTGTTGAGCCAAGTCATTTGCAATTGAATTGGCTTCTCTAGACACAAGAGCAATTTCGAAATCATCAAAGGTGGCGATTATGTCTAGACACTTGTCCAAATAGCTATTTAACAGACCATTAAAACATTGAGCAAGTTTAGCTACTTATTGTACCACTAATAAAGAATCACCATATGCACAGACATATTTCACACCCATGGAGTTTAACAACTCAAGACCTAGCAATAGGGCTTCATATTCGGCTTGATTATTAATTGAATGAAAATCTAAACAGGCTGAGGTCTCAAAGTGCATACCACTTGGTGATACGAGCACCACTCCAACACCTTGGCCATTTTTTCAAGCCAAACCATCAAAATAAAGTTTTCATGGTAATACCTCAATTAAAGCGACCTCGTTGCTCCAATTGACATCTACATGGTGATCCACTATAAAGTTAGCAACGATTTGGCCTTTCATAACTATCAACGGTTCATAAGCCAAATCATATTCAATTAACGCATACGCCCACTTGTCGATTCTACCACTTAGAATCAACTTTTGCAACATGTACTTTATGACATCCGTTTGGCGAGTGACAACACATGTGCTAGGGAGAAGATAGTGACACAATTTGTTACATGCATAATAAAGAGATAAACACAAATGCTCCACAAACACGTACCTTGACATAGCATCCAGAAGTCGACGACTCATGAAGGTGATGATGTACTCTCTTCCTTCAATGTCTTGAGTCAACACGGCTCCAATCACACTCTCCTCCGTGGCAATATAAAGCTGAAACGGAATTTAGGCCTTTAGCGCCCTTACTACCGGCGGCATCGATAAGCACTCTTTAATTTTCTCAAAGGCACGTTGCTGACTTGCCCCTAAGTGAACTCGGCTTCATTTTTTAGCTGGAGTATCGGGAGAATAGCATCAATTTTGCTAGACAAGTTAGATATAAAGCGTTGCAAATAATTAACCTTGCCTAGCAGTTTTTGCACATCTCTCTTACATGCTGGCGCTACACATCCTCTAATTTTCTCAAGCCTCTTTGTATCGATTTCAATGCCTCTTTCATGGATCATGAATCCCAAGAACTTTCCCGCTGACACGCCAAAAGCACACTTGAGCAGGTTCATTTTTAAGCCATACTGGCGCATTCTTTCGAAAGCAACTCTTAAATCGGCGAGGTGGTTCTCCATAGCGTCTGATTTGACCACAACATCATCTATATAAACCCCTAACATAACTCCTAGTAAGTCATGAAAGATTAAGTTCATGGCACGTTGGTACGTAGCGCCATCATTCTTTAAACCAAATGTTATTACTACCCACTCAAACAAGATGACAAAACCGGGGCAGTGAAAGGCCGTTCTGAAAACGTCCGCTTCGGCCATAAAGATTTGATTATAACCAACGTTGCCATCAAGAAAACATAGTACCTTGTGTCCCGAGGCATCGTTGATCAACATGTCGGCTATTGGCATGGGATACTCATCTTTTGGAGTGGCTTTGTTCAAATCCCTGAAGTCGACACAGATGCGGATCTTGCCACTCTCCTTCTTCTAAACAGGCACGATGTTAGCAACCCATTCCGCGTACCTGCATGGCCTAATAAAACCTGCCACTAATAGACATTCAACCTCCTCTTTAACTCAGTCATAGATGGCCGAATTGAAGCAGCGTGACAGCTTCTTATAAGGCCTAAACCTGGGTTTGATTGGGAGCCGATGCTCAACAAGCTCTCGGCTTAATCCAGGCATCTCGTTGTAGTCCCATGTGAAGCAATCAACATGCGATCGAAGCAATTTTATTACTTCGGCCTTTACATCATTATTCATATTCCGATTTACAAATGTTGGCCTTGGAACACTACCATCTCCTATGTTTACCTGTTCCAAAGGATCGGCCGTTGAGAAGCCTTGACCTAATTTTTCTACTTCGCTAAAATCTTCAATGGCTTCGGCGATACCATCTTGAGAAGATCGATATTGCTCCATGCGAGACTTTAGCCAATCAAGATTAGCACTAGACATTCTTCTACCTTAGACACAACCGAGCCACACTGGCTAGCTTTACGGAAATAGGAACGAACCTCCCCTCTAATACGCTGACAAAGTCATAATCTGAGAGGTCCTGCCCCGACAAGCATTCTATCTCATAATGGGTGGCGTCGCCGGACGCATCGGTCAAACTAACATGGGTCGATGTATCGGCGTGTACTATCTCGACTTCGTTGCCATCCCATTGTGTTAGGTGCTGGTGCAGGGTAGACGGCACACACTGGTTTGCGTGGATCCAATCACACCCAAGCAATACATTATAATTACCTTGCACATAGACGACGAAGAAGGCGGTAGGTAGCGTCTTGTTCCCTACTATCAGTTCTAGAGACAACACACCTTTGGCCTCTGTCGTGTCACCGTTGAAGCTATTGAGGGTAACATTGGTCTTCTTCAGGTCGTCGTCATCTTTGCTGAGCTTCCTTAGAAGGGAGTACAACATTAGGTTCACGGTGGCGCCACCGTCAATGAGCATCCTTGAGATCGGCTTTCCGTCAATGTGTCCCCTTACGTAGAGAGGCCTCAGGTGACGGCTCGTATCTTTGGGCTTCTCGAACACGGCTTCCCGCGGGCCGAGGTCTAGATGCGTGACCCTGGCCTCCTCCTGCAGTGCAGCAAACTCGAAAGGTAGCATGACGACGCCGACGTCCATCGCCTGAGGAGCAGGCCCCTCGGAGATGGGTGTGTAGTCGTCGTCGAGCAAGTCGTCATCGTCGGAGCTAATAACGGGAGTCGGGTCATCGACCATGACCTGCCTAGGTCTCCAAACTTTTTTGCCGTCGGCCGGGGATGGATTTCTTCAAAAAGTGTGTCTCGTGCCTCCTCAGCCTTCTCTTCTCGTATCTCTTGTGCTCGCAAGTGCTGCACCCTCCTCTTCTGTAACTTGGACATCCCCGAGGGTGTCCATGATGGTTGAGGATGGGTGCCGGGCGCCACGGTCTTGTTTCTAGTATTTTTGGCCAAACAGGATTTGTCCGGATCGACCTCGATCATCTTGTGCTTGCCATAAGAAGTCTTCTGGTCCTGGTCGGTCGGACCTGCCATGTTAGGCCGGTTAGACTAGCCTGTGCCGAAAACAACTATAAGGTCGGTCGGACCAGCTGCAACAGGCCGATCGGACCGGGCTTCGGTCAGGGCTTTATCCGGGCTCGGCGATACATCTTCGCCCTGTCTTTCTGGGGCACCCTTCGAGATTGGGACCTCCTAGGATCCCACCCTAATGACTATGGGCTCTAGGGCATCTCCATATTCATTCCCTCCAGCGACTTCTTGCGGGATTTGGTTCTAAGGTACTACGGACAGGCGATGAATAATACTGCCATCCTGCGCTGGGCCTCGTACCTGACACTCAGAAACACTAGAAGGAATGTGGGTGTTAGTAGCTGGACACTACCCGAAGTTCTTTGGCGGCGGAGGCCAAGTCGGAGCCATCATCCAGTAGTATGGTGGTGGCATCGGAGGCTCTAGCGGTTTTGCCCATTGGGTGCTAAATCCATTGGACTGTTGGAAGCTCGGCCATGTCGAAGGTACCTTGGACTAGACCAGTGAAGGGTCCTGCTAGGCCAGAGGTAAGCTAGCACATGGTGGAGATGGGTCCGGCCACTGGAGGCCCAATCCATCCAGAGGCTACAATCCACTCGGAGGGGATGGGTCTGACCATTGAGGTCCGAATCGTCCCAGAGGTTGTAACCCATTCGGAGGAGGTGGGTTCGGCCACTGAGGTCCAAAGCCTCCTAGAAACTAGGGCCAAGCCAAAGGAGGGTTCGGCCACTGAGGTCTGAACCCTGCGGGAGGCTGGAACCAACCCGGAGGGGGGTTCAGCCACTGAGGTCCGAACCCTGCCGGAGGATGTACCCACTCCGAAGAGGGGTTCAGGCCTTGAGGTACAAACTCAACCCTCACAGGGCTTGGTCTTCTAGGGGGGTTCGGATGTCCTGGAGCCCGTGGCCGAACACTTCTCCTCTCGGACCTTCGCTGGTGCTTGTCCAAGAGCATCTTGTATGTCACCTTTGGCCTCTTGTGGTGCTTGGTCGAAGATGGTGGTTTAACATTTTCTTTCCACACTCCTACCTGTAGATTCCTTGGTATGAGTGTGCGCGTGCGAGCATCTCCTACAATGACCGCTTTCCCTTTAGCCGACTTGGCCTGCTCCGGCAGAATCAACACCTTGTTTCCCTCGAGCTCAACGTTGTTCATGGGAAAGGGGTCTCTGTCCAATCTCATTTTTGGATTTGCTTCTATTTTCAATCGTCCTTCTTCTATGGCCGATTGAACCTGCCGACGAAAAACATTGCAATCGTTAGTGTAGTGAGAATGTGAATCGTGCCACTTGAAGTAGGGATGCTTCTTTAATTCATCAGCGGATGGCATGACTTGCCCTTTCGGTAGTCGTAGGAGTTGATTTTTCAATAGGAAATCAAATATCTTATCACACTTGGTTATGTCGAATGAATATCTAATTTCTTTAGGCTGACTCTTAGAGGGACATGGCCGCAATTCAGAGCAGGTGACGGGTTTCGACTTCGTGCTCCAAGTCCATTCGGCCGTGTACGTATCGACCAGATCTTCTTCCTCTTCGGATTCTCCCTCATCAGAGTGCTCCATCGTGTGGATTTCAGCTCTTGGTTTATTAAAAGTCTTAACGAATTTTCTATCTTTGGCTCAGCCTTCCTGGACCAGAGCCTGTTGCAAGACTTGGCTAACGTCTAGAAGATTCTGGTTATCCATTCGTTCCTTAATTTCTGCCCGTAGGCCATTAAATGTGAGGTCTGCTAGGTTCCTTTTTGATATGTTTAGGCTAAAACATTTATTCCTAGTCTCTCTAAAGTGCTTGATGTATTCAGAAACACTTTCGCTAGATTTTTGCTTAATCGTCGTGAGGTGTGATAGCCTAAGCTCGGTCTCACATGTGTAGAAATAATCATGAAACTTCTGCTCAAGCTGAGCCCACGTCTAAATGGAGTTCGGTGGAAGTGCCAAAAACCAAGTGAACGCGGTGCTGGACAATGATAGGGAAAATAACCTGATTTTTAATGCATCTGACCCGCTAGCTTCGCCACATTGTGCTAGAAATTGACTAATGTGCTCTAATGTGGATTTATTACCCTCACCATCAAATTTAGTGAAGTCTGGGACTCAATAACTGCAAGGGTACGGAATGGTATAAAAGTGGTTGGGATATGGTTTCCCATAAACCCTAGCTCTATCCCGAGGTGCAAAGCCGGTGCTTTCCCTAAATAGTGCGCCAATACTTTCCTCAATATCATCGTGGTCTACTGCTTGTGTGCGTCATTCCTGTTGTGGCGGGATGTGTGGCAATATATTGGCATGCTCTAGCCTATGCTGTGTTGTGGGAGTGTGTAGTGCGAGCAGTGGCGGCAGAGCTGGCATCGGTGCAGGTGGTGGCGGTGCATGATAAGCTAGGTTTGCCTGGCAATAAGCGTAGTTATGTGTTTCGGCTGTGGATGACGTATCCAGAAACGTGATAGTTTTACCAGTATTGTCGTTCGTCCTACTATAAATGTGTTGTGTTGGCGGAATACTAGTGATTCGTGCTGGTGAATCAGCCTCAGTAAAGCAGAATCTCCTAAACACTACTGCCACTTGCGAGACAACTACGGGTTCTAGTTTATTGGCTAGCGATGCGCTAACTGCCTGATCAACAGACGCAGCTATCCTATGGTCAACTTGTGAAGCACATAAAGGGGGTGACGAGGGACGTACCTGAGTCAGGTTGAGGGTGTCGCGCATGACGAAGCCCGAGCGTGTCTTTATGCAATCTTTGATCATCAGCTCTTCGATTTCCTTCTTCTTTGCTTCGATCTTTTCTCGGTCCTCCTCAGATATGTCAGCCATGGTGGGCGTCATAATGTTGCGGTTGTCGATGTCCGCGTCCCCCATAGTGGTTATCGGCGATGTAGTGGATGTAGACGTAGTAGAGGTACTTGCTGCCGATGTAGAGGTAGTAGTCATGGTTGGCATTGTCCCCGGCGGAGTCGCCAAAAAGTGTGTTGACGCAGAAATGTGCCCCCGCACTTCGGTCGGTTCGACGTCCAAAAGTATCGCAATGATACCGATGCCGCGTTCCGACTATCCTAAATAGTGATAAGGGATTTGGAGTCACCAGGAAATCAAATAAATAATTAATATTTTAATCCAATTGGCTGAAGGGTACTAGTAATAATATAAACAGAAATAAAATGATCAAAATACCTGGAATCGGCTAATTTAGAGGCTGATTCAAAATTACAACGGAAATTGGCCCGAAGGGTCCCTAGGGCACCTTCGGCCTTAGGCCCGGTTAGACCGGAGGTACAACCTCGATCGGACTAGAGGTGCTAAGGGGGCTTCAGGATTGTATCTTGAAGGTGGCCGCGAAGGATAACTCCGGCAGTCTCATCGACAAAGTATCCCAGGTTGAACAGACGGGTACCCCTCGGTCAAACCGTGCGGACAGGCTTCATCGCGCAGGCTTTGGCAGGGGCTTCGACGTAGTGCAATGCGGAGGTTCCCGGTCAGACCGGTAGAACACTGCCAGTCTCACTGGGTGTTGCCGACAACGGCCTGATGAAGGGGCTCCGGTCAGACCGGCCCTATGCCGCCGGTCAGACCGGCGACGACAGATCGAATCTTCTAGGGTTCGGATGACCTAGCAAACAAGATCCAATCGCCTTCAAACTTCGTGGGGGAATTTGTGAAGGCAATCACTCTACAAAAACAGCAAAAGATCAAATATAATTCGGCCAAGAGGCCGAATTGCATAATATGATAGAATAAACCGATAAAAAGGATAACAATCTGTTATGTGGATTAACGAGAGGTTCACAAGCGAACCAACAAGGGTTACCATGATTACGGACGCGACAGATGGAGGGCATTCAAGCAAACCCACGAAGATGCGGAAAGTAAATAAAAGTAGATGTGATTCAAAGCTAGGGCTTTGGATTTTCGAGATTGGAGAGAGAGGTCCCTGAATCGGCCTTGCCCCTAGTATTTATAGGAGGTTGGCTCGTTATCCCTCGTGAAAGATATAGTAGGATTCGGCCAAAATTCTGTTGAGATAAGATTTGGATAAAAACAGCTCGAATCCACTTCGGATTCACATTCTGAATCTCTAGCCGATCTGACCGAGCCCATGGGTCCGGTCTGACTAGGCTTGGCCGGTTGGACTGGCCTATCATAGCCGATCAGACCGGTCTTTGCCAGGTTTGGCATATTTTCTGTCAAAAATACCACTTTTCAGTATTTTGCTTAGCTTGACCCTTAATGCCATTTTTGCTATAAACACTCTTGGAGTATCTTCTATCCATCTCAGTGAAGAAGGCCCTATATTGCTTCTTGTTCTCACACCGGTAGTCCTTCAGGGCCTTCTGAAGGAACCTCATCTTGGGCTTGCCCTTTGTGAAGGTGGAGTTGTCGTGCTTGCTGGAGTCGTAGGACTAACGCTAGTGAGCTTCTTGTGTGTGTTCTGCTTGGGGCAGTCGGCGATGAAATGACCTGGATCACCACACTCAAAGCAACCATGTTTTGTGCCTTGTCATTTGAATATTCCCTTATCATAGACACGACGCACACGACTATTAAACAGACAAAGGTCATCATCTCCTAGCAAATCCAATTGGTCGTCAGTGATAGACATCAAAGAGGACAAAGCACAACTCAAAGCAACGGGATCAGCAGAAGGTGTCGCAAGGGCCAAGGTTTTTGAGACAGAACCAGTGAGATTTGATCTCAACTGGATATCAACCTCTGTGGCCTTAAGCTTACTGAAAAGCTCTACGATAGTCAAGGTATTGTAACAAGTGCTCTCAATGATAGAGGATACCTTGATCTCCCAGATCTTAGGGTCCAAGGTATGAAGAACCTTGAGCGCCTGCTCATGATCTAAGACCAGCTGAACTCCATTGGCCTTGTTAGCCTGAAGCTTGTTGATGATCGATTGAAAACGACCAAACAAAGCTTCAATAGATTCACCTGGCTTCTGTGTGAAATTTTCATATTCATGCCAGTAGGTCTGATCGAGCTGAGCTTAGACCTGAGCTGTCCCTCATTGTGTGCCTGGAGGGTAGCCCAGATCTCTCTAGCAGTGCTGAGATGGCTCACACGCTCAAACTCACTGGGACCTAAACCAGAAAACAGTATGTTCACTACCTTGTTGTTCACGTCATGCAGAGCGACTATCTCAGGAGTAGTCTGCTCTACAGCTGGAAGCACAATGAATGTGGCATGAAAACACATATCCCAAATCCTCATGCTTTTGCTCAATAGATAGGCTCGCATGCGAGTCTTCCAATAGTTGTAGCCAAAAACCTCAAGGGACAGAGCTTTTCCAGTAGAAGCCATGATCGCTAACATGGGTTAGAACCGATTAAGGTATTGAAAACCCTAACACCGATGAAACTAATACTTCATGAAAATAGCACAATATTTAACGCATTTAATCTTGACAAAAATTAATGCAGGAAGATAAATGTGCCAGGAATTAATTCATCTATCACAGAATATTCAGAACTGAAATCAGTGCACGAAAAACAAGGAATAGTAATTACAATGACCCCCACCTCCGGTATAATCATGATCCCCATGCAATTCCCTTTCCATTTTAGCACTTAGATTAGGCCCTAGGCCATTGCCGTTACCGCTATGATCGCCGCCGTGTTCTGCCGTCGCTGAAGAAGATAGAGTCTGTTGATATCAAAAAGTGGCATTAATGGTCAAAATTGTCAAAATATCAAAATTGGTACTATTCACCGAAAATATGCTATTTCTTAGCAAAGGCCGGTATGACCGGAGTAGGCACTTCGGTCTGACCAGACTGGGTATGGTCAGACCGGCAATAGAGGTCAGGTCAGACCAGCCCAACCCGAGTTCGATTTGATTTAGTTGATTTCGGGTAAATCTTATTTCTAATTAAGATGTAATGACTTGGGTCCATTTTTTAGGTAGAGTAAAGCCTAGGAATGTTGAGACCAACCCCTATAAATATTGGGGCAAGGCTGATTCAAGGATCATCTTCAATCCAATTCAAGATCAAACCCTAATTTCCTTGAAGAACACTTTTACTTTCCAATCTACAATCCTTACCCTAGGATTAGCCAAGTAACGTCCATTTTTGTTGGTTTGTGTTGTAAACCATCCATCCACCACATCATAATCATGGTAATCCTTGTCAATTCACTCGTGAATTGTCCGTTCAATCCACATAACATATTTTTATCATTTTATCGGGTTTTATTGGTAATTCAGTCTATTGACCGAATTGCTTCTGATCTTTTGGTGTTTTGTAGTGTTTTCATCTTCCCTTTCTTCACCAAGAACCCTTGCTTCAAGTCATCAATCACAAGATGGTCGTCGTAGCCACAGGCATTCTGATCGGGCATTGTCGGTCTCACCGACGTTAGCTGGTCGGTCCGATTGGACTGTGTCAGTCCAACCAGACTGTGCTAGTCTGTCACCCCGTTGTCATCGCACATCGTCATCCTATTGTTGGCATGCGCCGGTTTAACCGACGGTGCATGGTCGGTCTGAAAAACTGCGCGCAGTCAGCCTCCAGTGCATATCCCTTTTCCCGAGCAGTCCGACTGATGGATCACCCCGAGTCTGATCAACCCCTATAGGCCGGTCAGACCGCACTGCACACTTAGGTTGAACCGGCCTAGCCTTGGTCAGTTTAATTATTTTTTAGCACTTCGGTTAATTGGGTTATATTGTCGTAATCTGATTGCCTAGCGACTCCACCCTCCCTTGTCACTATCAAGGGTCGTCGGAACATGATGTCGGTGTCGTGTTATGCTTAGGGTTATCCCTAGGTATCCACGTGCTTTTGTATCATCGAATCAGTGTCGGTGTTGTTGGTGCCTTGTCGTCGGGTTTTAGCGTCAACACACTTGTTGGCAAATCCAGTGGGGACACTCATGCCAAGCACATATACATCGGCGACAATACGACTACCATGACTACATCCACGGTACCCTCTATGCCAGTGGACATGGTGGGAGCGCGGAGATCGACGATGACAACATCATTCTCCACACCCTCGACAACCTCTCCAAAGAGGACAAGGCAGAGATCAAGGCCAAGACAAAGGAGCTACACACTCTCATGCTTGGGCGCTTCACCAAGACTCTCTTAGGCTTCATCCAACGTGACATCGACATCCCTGACCTCTCCGAAAACACGGTAACACCGCCATTCCCTCCACTATCCTCTCTAGACATCGAGAAAAAGATAGCCACCATAATAGATCAAGCGGTTAGTGCCACTTTTGCAAATCATCTATGGCCCGAAGTCGAATCTAGGATGGAGGTGATGTTTAAGAGATTCGTCTTTTTTGAGGCCATTTAACCAACTCCAATTGCTAGTATACCCCCCTTACATCACATACACAGTAGGACCAACGAGAGTATGGGAAAAAGTGTAACATTTACAGATTTTCCATCCACAACCGAAACAAGTTACCACCCAGTCGGTCAGACCAGCCCCTAGGCCGGTCAGACTAACGCATACCACCCTGGCTCAACAACAACGGTTAGTCAGGCCGGACCTTGGGTCGGTCAGACCAACCAGTGCCAGCCACAGCTACTGACAACACTCGGTCCAACTGACTACCAGGCCGGCCTGACTGTCTAGTACACCTTCATTCAGACCTGCCAAAGGGCCGGTCAGACCCCCCTATGCTGTTTTACGTGCAGCCTCCACCTACGCCTGCACTACCTAATGTCGTGCTGCCCACACCTCCTGCTCCCGTGCACCCGCCTAGGCCCGATCACATCCCTTATTATGAGCTATCCCAAGAGTTGGAGCCACATGGCCGACACGTTGAGATGCTGCCACGTGTCACGCCCCCGCATGAGCGACGCGCACAAGCAAGAGGCGTGGATGACATAGAAGAGCAAATTAGCGTGCTTTTTAGAGTTTGCATGGGTGTTACACCTTGGGATCGAACTAGGGTTTACCACAAGCCGTACACGGACCATTTTGACACCATCCCATACCCTCACGACTTTAGAGTTCCCGAGTTCACCAAATTTGACGGTGAGGGTAGGAAGACCACTCAAGAACATATAGTCTAGCTTCAAGCATTGCCGCCAAACTCCGTCTAGACATGGGCCCAGTTAGAACAAAAGTTCCACAATTACTTTTATACTAGAGAAACTGAACTTAAGATCTCACACCTGACATTGGTTAAACAAAAATACAATGAAGGCGTCTCTGACTACAGTAGGCGTTTTAGAGACACTAGAAACCGATGTTTTAGCTTAAACATTTTTGAAAGGGATTTGGCCGACCTAGTTTTTAACGGTGTGCATTCTAAACTAAAGGAGAAGCTAGATGGCATGATCTTTCTAGAAGTTAGTGAAGTCTTACAGCAGACTCTAGTTCAGCAAAGGACGAGCCAAAAATAAGAAATTCACTAAGACATTTAGCAAACCTAAGGACGTGGTGGACGTCATGGAACACTCCGATGAGGAATCATCAGAGAACGAGGATGACCCCGCCGACATGTACACTGCAGAGTAGAATTGGTCCAGCAAATGTCTAGACCCATCACTTGCTCTGAGTTACGACCGTATCCCACAAAGAGTTGGCCCAGTGAGGTCAAATATGCATTTGACGTGACCAAATGTGACATGATATTCGATTTTCTATTGAAAAAAATCCTCATGTTGCCGAAGGGTCAAGTCATTCCAACTGCTGATGATTTGAAGAAACACGCTTACTGTAAGTGGCATGATTCACATTCTCATTCTACTAACGATTGTAATGTTTTTCGTCGACAGGTTCAATCAGCCATAGAGGAAGGGCGATTGAACTTGTACACTAATCCTAAGATGAAGCTTGACTAGGACCCCTTCCCCATGAGCACCATCGACCTCAATGGGAAGAAGGTGCTGATTTGGCCCGAGTAGGCCGAGTTGGCTAAGGGGAAGGAGGTCATGGTTAGAGAGCCTCGTCTTCACATGCTCGTGCCAAAGAATCCCAAGGTAGGGGTTTGGAAAGTGAACACCACCACAACGTCTTTGGCTAAGGCATGCAAGAAGCCAAAGATGACATATAATATGTTGCTCCAAAAGCACATGAAGAGGGCCGAGAAGACAAACACTCGGCCAGGACCTCTAGCGAGGCCAAACACTCCTCGGAGGAATGAGTTTGGCCCACGATGGGAGAAACCGCTAGAGCCACCGATGCCTCTACCTCCACATCAGTTCTCGATGGCACAATGGGCCCTATATTACTTCCACCCGTTGGTTACCCATTCCCTTACTTTTTTATGGGTGCTCCATTTGTGCCGCCCGAGATTTATAACATGCAAGGACAAATTGGCACAACAGGAGGCGATGTTTTTAGCCGTTTGTCGATTGTGCCATAGGGACGACCGGATAGTGGTTCGGAGGCCATCATCATCAAAGTGGGCTCTCAAGATGTCCCAATCCCTGAGGGAGCCCCACTAGAGCAGAATGGAATCGATTCGCAAAAGGCAGTAGAGGAGAAGCCTATCGGTCTGACCACAACCCAGGTCCAATCAGACCACACTCAACACCTCGGTCTAACCGACCTACTATGGCTGGTCCGACCGGTAGTTTTTGGTCATCCGGCACTAGCCGGTCAGTCCGGCCCACCATGGCCGGTCCGACCGACAAGGCCGGTCATACTGGCCCAATACGGCCAGTCCGACCAATAGGGTACATAAAAAAATTCCCGCCAAGCTTAAAAATGTCAAGGCCGATCTGGGTGTTTTATGGGGGATTGGTCCCGATCTTCCGTTAGGTAAGGATAACTTGGATTGGTGGAGAATCTCGACGTTGGCGATCCAAGGCTCCGGTCTGGCGGATCAAAACCTTGCAATCGTTACACCACTGTCTCCGTTGGTTATCAACCACGCAGGACGCGATTGACCTCGCCACGAAGGCTAATTCCTGCAAGCGAACCCAAGAACACAAGCAAGAACAAGAAGGATACAAGTCGAATGCCAAATCACAGACAAACAATGAAAAGGTGAGGTTTCACAAATGCCTATGCAGCAGCCAATTGGTCCGGTGCAAGGGGCGGGATCTAAACACACAAGTGTAGATGCAAACAAAGCAAAACCTAACCCTAAAGGCGGCTGGCGTGAGTATATAAGGCGTGGGCAACCTGTAGAAGGCGTACAGACTCTGATTATGGGCTAGAAGATGTACAGACTCGGACTATGGGCCAACACGGCCCAATTCTGTCACGCAGGACTGTTTCAAACACACAGGACGGCTCGAGACTCCAAATGAGGCAGAACCAACGCCAAAGGATCCATATTCTCCTTAGCTTACCAAAACGTCCAAGAACGCGCCAATCGGACTTCGTATGAGGAAGTTATGCCCATTTTGGTGCATGGTGGTCGATGTAGTCCGAACCAGCGAATTCTTGACTTCAAATCATCCGTGCGACTCCGTCTTCAACTCCAACTCTTCTATTCAATCTCCCATGTTCCTAAGCAACAAAATATCACTAGTATTCAGTAGCATCCCGTCCAAACAAATATTAACATAGTTGCTACGGAAAGAATTAACCTCATGGTTCAAGCGACGGGCACGAGCGCGTGTGATTGGTCCTTGTAATTGAATTGTAGGTGGAGGCTCCATGTGTGTATCATGTGAAGTGATGTCCTCATCATCCTCCCTCTCTTGAATTGAAGTCGTCCTCGACTGAAGCTCATCGTCATCTCCCAAATAGGGCTTTAAATCTGAAATGTTAAATGTGGGACTAACCCCAAAAGCTGCAGGGAACTCAAGTTTATATGCATTATCATTTATCTTCTCAAGCACACGGAAAGGACCATCAGCACGGGGCATCAATTTAGACTTTCTCAAATTAGGAAAACGATCCTTGCGCAAGTGCAACCAAACAAGATCACCTGGTTCAAATGTTATCTCTTTTCTACCCTTACTACCATAAGCACGATATTTCTCATTCATTTTCTCTATGTTTGCTTTAGTAGTTTCATTATCTTAAGCAATAATTCAGCACGTGTAGTAGCATCAAAATTCAATTTTTCAGAGGGTGGCAATGGTAGCAAATCAATAGGAGCATGCGGATTAAAGCCATAGACCACTTGAAACGGACTTACCTTAGTAGTGGAGTGTACTGACCAATTATATGAAAACTCAATATGAGGTAGACACTCTTCCCAGAGCTTCAAGTTGGTCTTCAAAATAGCCCTCAGCATGGTGGACAATGTACGGTTGACGACCTCCATTTGCCCATCCGTTTGGGGGTGACAAGTAGTAGAAAATAGCAGCTTCGTCCCCAACTTATGCCACAACGTCCTCCAAAAATGACTTAAAAATTTAGCATCACGATCTGAAACGATGGTATTGGGAACTCCATGCAAGCGTACGACCTCTCTGAAAAACAAATCAGCAACATTTGTAGCGTCGTCGCTCTTGTGACAAGGTATAAAATGCGCCATTTTAGAGAACCGATCTACCACCACAAAAATACTATTTCTCCCCCTCCTAGTTCTAGGTAATACTAACACAAAATCCATAGAATTATCCTCCCAAGGTACACTAGGAACAGGCAGAGGCATATTAAGACCATGTGGGTTTAGACGGGACTTAGCTTTATTGCAAGTAGTGCATCGTGCCACATAGCGCTCAACATCTCGTCTCATCCTAGGCCAATAGAAGTGTGTGGACAGCACATCTTCAGTTTTCTTTGATCCAAAATGACCCATCAAACCACCACCATGTGCTTCCTGCAATAACAACAAGCGAAGAGAGCTAGCCGGCACGCATAACTTGTTAGCATGAAAAAGATATCCATTATTCTGCACATATTTGTTCCAAGCACGGTCATCTGTACAATTTGCAAAAGCATCTTTGAAGTCCAAATTAGTAGCATACATGTCCTTCAATGTTTCTAAACCAAAGATCTTATAATCAAGTTGAGAAAGCAATGTATAACGTCTAGATAAAGCATCCGCAATCACATTATCTTTCCCTTTCTTATGCTTAATGATATATGGAAAAGTCTCAATAAATTCTACCCATTTAGCATGTCGTTTATTCAGATTTGCTTGACTACGTATATGCTTCAATGCTTCATGATCCGAATGAATAATAAACTCCTTAGGCAAAAGGTAATGTTGCCAAGTTTCAAGCACACGCACTAAGGCATATAATTCCTTATCATAGGGAGAATAATTCAACTGTGGACCATGTAATTTCTCACTAAAATAGGCCACGGGTTTACCTCCTTGTAGCAGCATACCTCCTATTCCAAAACTACTAGCATCATATTCTAACTCAAAAGGCTTACTGAAGTCGAGTAGCTGAAGTAGAGGTGCATGTGTAAGACGATCCTTGAGTGTGGCAAAAGCTTGTTCTTGTGCTGGTTCCCAAGTAAAAGTAACTCCCTTCTTGGTCAACTCATGCAAAGGACCGGCTATGGTGCTGAAATCTTTCACAAAACGCTGGTAGAAACCTGCAAGACCAAGAAAACTACGTACTGCAAGGTTAGTTTTAGTTGCAAGCATGACACGTCCTTTCAGATTAATAACTTGTGATGAAGAAGGAGAAGCAACTTTATCTTTTTGTTGCCTCGAAAGTGTTTTAGCTACTTGCTGATTTTCAGAAGGTTGTTTGCTCGTTTGTGCGTCCTTAGCATGTTTTTCTTGTTCAAATTTCACAATTTCAGCAGGAGTCATAGGAAGCAATGTAACTTTCTTTCCTTTATACATAAATGTGTACTTATTGCTCCTACCATGGTGTGTAGCATCAGTATCATACTCCCAAGGTCTACCAAGTAATAGATAACATGCTTGCATTGGTACTACATCAAAATCAGCAACTCCGAAGTATGTACCAATGGAAAATTCGATGTGAACAGTTTGTGTTACCTTCACCTTACCGCTATTGTTGAACCATTGCACGTGGTAAGGGTGTGGATGTGCACGTGTGGGAAGTTGAAGCTTAGTTACCATGTCGTGGCTCACCAAATTGTTGCAACTACCGCTGTCTATGATGACACGTACACGGCGGTCATTGACGATGAAGAAGGTCTGAAACAGATTGTTCCATTGTGCCCGGTCGTCCTGGTCCATGTGAGTGCTCAAGACACGTTGTACAATAAGTGCTTCCATGTTAGTGAAAAGACAAAACAACAAAGAATAATCCTTATGGAAAACAGCTAGGTGGGGTGGTGGGTGTGTGGTGGAAGCAATCCATCAAGCGCCTTACCCATGCTTGCAAGTGTTCTTACCACGCCGCAGTGAGGTCACCGGCCTACAGGTGATGAACCAAGTGGAGGGTGGTGTGCAATTGCAAGAAATGAACCTGTCCTGACCAAGAGAAAGGTGTAGCTTGGAAGGCAAAGTGAGTAGCAAGGATTAGCGATAGTAATAACAGTTAAACCAAGTTTAATAAGTATTCCCTAGTACTCGTCAAAGTTGATGGCCTTAGTGCTCCCAATGTGAAAATTCAAGCAATAGAGGGAAACTATGTGCCCAAAACTCAAGTGGAGGCAATAATAGGCAAAATTCAGCTCTTTGTTGCTGCCGCTGATCGGACAAGGGATCGGACAAGAGATCGGACAAGGGATCGGACAAGCAGAATCTGCTGCTGCCGCTGATCGGACAAGGGATCGGACAAGCAATCGACAGGACCGGTTCTCTTTTTTTTTCTCCTTTTTTCACTCTATTTTTTTTGAACAAGGATGACCAGAGATGCAACCACAAAAATTGGCACCTGCAACTGAGGTGGGATGTGGTTCACAGAAATTCAACAAGTTCACTGAACGGCAGGCAAAAACTTTGACCAATTTTTTTCTTTATCTTCCTGATTTTTTTGGCGATTCTGTGGAGGGGGGTTTTTCGGGTGGGGAATTTTTTTTTGAGATACAAGACCAACTACTACTCAAACGACACAAAGGGATTACTAAACCAGCAACAAGACTCGACCAAGAACACAAACTCAACAAGGTTAAAAACTGAAATTAAAATCGCAAGGCACAAAGGGGTTCTCGGTGGGGATTTTTTGTGAGGGTTTTCTGGACTCTAGGTAAAAATAAAAGCAGATCGAGATTACCTAATGGGAAATCTGTGCTCTGATAATAACTAATGGGGGATTGGTCTCGATCTTCCGCTAGGTAAAGGATAACTTGGATTGGTGGAGAATCTCGACGTTGACGATCCAAGGCTCCGGTCCGGCGGATCAAAACCTTGCAATCGCTACACCACCGTCTCCGTTGGTTATCAACCACGCAGGCGCGATTGACCTCGCCACGAAGGCTAATTCATGCAAGCGAACCCAAGAACACAAGCAAGAACAAGAAGGATACAAGTCGAATGCCAAATCACAGACAAACGATGAAAAGGTGAGGTTTCACAAACACCTATGCAGTAGCCAATCGGTCCGGTGCAAGGGGCGGGATCTAAACACACAAGTGTAGATGCAAACAAAGCAAAACCTAACCCTAAAGGCGGCTGGCGTGAGTATATAAGGCGTGGGCAGCCTGTAGAAGGCGTACAGACTCTGATTATGGGCTAGAAGATGTACAGACTCGGACTATGGGCCAACACGGCCCAATTCTGTCACGCAGGACTATTTCAAACACACAGGACGGCTCGAGACTCCAAATGAGGCGGAACCAACGCCAAAAGATCCATCTTCTCCTTAGCTTTCCAAAAAGTCCAAAAACACGCCAATCGGACTTCGTATGAGGAAGTTATACCCATTTTGGTGCATGGTGGTCGATGTAGTCCGAACCAGCGAATTCTTGACTTCAAATCATCCGTGCGACTCCGTATTCAACTCCAACTCTTCTATTCCATCTCCCATGTTCCTAAGCAACAAAATATCACTAGTATTCAGTAGCATCCCGTCCAAACAAATATTAACATAGTTGCTAAGGAAAGAATTAACCTCATGGTTCAAGCGACGGGCACGGGCGCGTGTGATTGGTCCTTGTAATTGAATTGTAGGTGGAGGCTCCATGTGTGTATCATGTGAAGTGATGTCCTCATCAGTGTTTCCCATTCGGATAAAAATTCTAGGAGCAAGATCGTAGTGCCCGACATGAAGCCACAGCTCGTCTACAATGTCTTCGAGCCTAGGAGATGAGGGAGAAGAAAGCCGAAGACAAGCGGGACACAATTTTTGAGGAGATTCATCCCCAACCAGTACCCAAATAGGTATGGAAGCCCAAGACGGTTGCTGCAAACAACTTGGCTCCTACTCCAAGCGACGATGATGACGACATGCTCGACGACAACTATACACCTATCTAAGAGGGGCCACCTCCTCAGTCGATGGATGTAAATGTGGTAATGCTTCTCACTGAGTTTGGCCTACCAGAAGAGGAGGATGAGGTCGCTCAACTAAACCTCGGCCCACGTGAAGCTGTTTTTGAGAAGCCCAAGCAGTCGGCTGGTCAACTGAAGCCCCTGTACATCCGAGGACATCTCGATGGGAAGTCGATCTCTAGGATGCTGATAGATAGAGGCACCACCATCAACCTGATGTCATACTCTCTGTTGAAGAAGCTCAGTAGAAATGAAGATGACTTGATGAAGACATACTTGATGTTGAATGGCTTCAACGGCGAGAGCTCTGAGGCCAAAGGCATACTTTATTTAGAACTAACAGTGGGCAACAAGATGTTGCCGACAACATTCTTCATGGTTGATGTGCAAGGTAACTATAGTGTATGTTGGCGCAAATGTTACGCCGGCAGGTTCTCGGTAATCAAGAACAGACAAACAGGAAGTTTGTGTTTTAGGACTACATTGAGCCTCCGAAACGGATAATAACTCAAGTGGTCCGAATAAGTGTAGATGAACAACTTGTTCTGCCCCCCTTTACAGGGTACAATGGGGGGTATTTATAGGGGAAAAAGCATAAGGAAAAGACCTATTTACCCCTAGATTACAACCGACATAGTAGAAACTATTCGATATTATAAACAAGGTTATACACGGTGAAGTACTGCAGGATAGATGGATAAGTTGGACATCCAATCAATCATGTCCTTCAGCTTCGAGGCTTCCATCCTCCCTTCGGAGGGTTCTCTAGGGCTTCGCACCGTAGCACCCTCCGGTCGTGGCGATGTATGCTTCGAACAACAGTCCGCCGGCTTCGGGGTCCTCATCAGCCTTTGAAGGGTTAATCTTTAAGTCTTGGAAATAGAGTAATTTCCCCCAACAGTAGCCCCTCGAATACGCCTTTCTGTAGTTAACCTGTTTTAGAAAGAAGGCAGTATACGAAAAGAACATTTCTAATTTCTGAGGCTTAAAGATGATTTGAGGATGCTGTGACTTAGCCGAGGATTTTGAACCCAACGCCTTCAAACCTTCGCCTTCGAGTTCTTGATATAGTGGGAACGCACGTTGGGAAGGGAACAGTTTCAGAGTGCGAACGTCCTGGAGACGGTTTCGGAGCGCGCACGTCGTGGAGACGGTTCCAGAGAGCGGACGTCGTGGGGGGCCGTCAAAGTAGCCGTTACGGCGCAAGTAGCCATTACCCTCTGTAAAAAGGTAACGATCGATTTTTACAGTGGTTGTACGCCGTTCCAATTACCGGACCCACTTGTCGGCGACGGAAGCCGAACCTGCAATGTGAAATCAATCGAAGAGTAGTACTGGTCGCGTGGTTATAAAAGGGGGAGACGGAGATTAACTGAGATTTTTTACCACATTCATCACCTGCGATTCACCTTTCCCCCAATCCTCCAAACTCTTGAACACTCGAGCACAATGGCGAGAACTAGCCACACCACCCCGGCGGCGGCCAACACCCTGGCGCAGAGGCAGGCGTGGGCCGCTTCGGCAGCAGCGGCAATGGCGGGGTCTCCGAGCGGTGCCTGGCCCAAGAATCCTCGGGCGCTCCGTCCACCCTCCAAGAAGAAGATTGCGCAAAGCTTCATCATCGGCCAATCCTTGAACACCGCCGAGTCCATTGAAGAAGCGGTGGACGGAAAGTTGGGCGCTGGATTGAGGACCCGAGTCCCTGGGACGGAGTCGACCCCAAGGCCGCGGAGCGGAGAGGTGGTGGTCTTCGAAGCATTCTTCGAAGCAGGCCTGGGGCTGCCAGCTGTGGATTTCTTGGCAGAGGTGTTGGACTTGTTCCATATCACCCTGCCTCAGCTATCCCCCAATGCCATCGCCCACTTGGCCATCTTCGAATGGGCGCTCCGGGCGGAGGGGTGCGAAGGGCGCTCCGAAATCTTCGCCGCGACCCACGAAGCCGTATGCCAACCGAAGCCACAAGACGGGCCAAGAGACTCCAAGGTGACGATAGCCTTCAGCAGCGTCAATTTCCAGCTGCGGAGGGAGCATGCCCTCCACTTCCCTGCAAAAGCTATAAACGACAGGTGGTACACAAACTGGATACTTCGGTGGTTTTATGCCGAAGTCGGAGAGGACTCCCTCCTCGCTGGTCCTCTCTAGGAGATCTGGTACCGGAAGGAGGCAGACATCTCTCCGAACCCTAGCCTGCTCTCGACGAGGCTAGGGTTGCTTACCTCAGTGGCTCATCGTATGAGTATGCGCGACCTGGCTGAGGAGTTCGTCGCCCTTCGGATTCCTCCCCTCGGAGCCAACTGGTCGATTGTGTTCCCACAAGCCTCGGAGGGGGACCTCCGAAACTTAGGTAAACCTTCTCCTTTCTGCATCATATTTAAATGAAGAAATCAATTATACTCGTATTCTCATACCTTTTTTCTTTCAGCGGCGCCTCTGGCATTGGCTCCGGAGGACATAGTTCGGGCCACCGAACGAGTTCTCGGAGCCCCTTCGGTGGCCGAGAGGCAAAGAAGGTTGGAGCTGGTGGGGAGCTAGGAGCGATCCAACAGAGTGTGGAGAGCTCTCGGCATGGAGCCCCCGAATCTTCCTGACTTCGCCCCGACTGGAGTGGTTGGCCGAAAAAGGAAAGCCGCTGCCGAGCCCTCCAAGAAAGCTGGTAAGCAGCCGCTTCGGAAGAAGAAGATTGCGAAGCACCCTTCGCAGTTGGCGCCTGCCTTGTCTGCTTTGTCGCCGGGTGCGCAAAGCTTAGCCTCCGAAGAGGCAGAGGACTCCGACGGCCAGACAGCGGCAGCCTTCGAAGCCTACCTCCTTGACGACGAAGATATAGGGGAAGTCCCCCCTAACGCCTCCGTCGGGGAGGTGGTAAATGTGACTCCGACTGCTCCTCATGCACCCGCCATCGTGCAGGTGGAATCAGACTCCCCTACTCCCAACATGCCCGCACCCGAGGCGGTCCCTGCGGAGGCGGTGGCTCCGACGGGAAATGTTGAGGGAAAGGCCTCGGGGGATGACTTCGCTGACATCCTCCAGATGTACGAAGTCTTGGAGGATCCAGCAATCCTTCCCCACGAAGCTCCCGGAGGTTCTTTCCGAAGCTCCTCCTTTTTTACTTAATACCTGCCTGCTTTTTGTGAAAACATGCTTATTAATTTTGTTATTGAATAGGTACCTCTTCGGGTGCTGATGCTTTGGTGGCGTCCGAAGCCCCTGCGTCTTCGGAGGCTGTCATCCGAGCGGACCCCTCCGCGCCTCTGGAGGCTTCGAATTTGGCGGCGGAGAATGTGTCTTTCGGGGCGGACGACGTGCTCGCCGGGACGGAGTTGGCGACGGAGGTCACTCCTGTAGTTGCCGCCTCGACCACCGAGTTTGCCTCCACCGCTGCGGTTCTGGTCGAAGAGGTGGTTGCCGATGGTCGGAGTACTCCTGCTTCGCCCTCCTTTGTACCGAGGAGGGGCAAGAGTATTTCTAGCCTCGGTCTTCTTCCTGGCCAGGCCGCACCCTCCGTCAGCAATTCGGAGGATGAGGCCGTGGCGGATGATGCTCAAGCTTTGTCTTGGCTTCCTCTGCTGGCTCCGTTCCTGGAGCACCGGAGTGGCCTCCGAAGACTCATGGAGCCCCTGGCTGAGAGAAGCCAGGACATTGCTAATTCGGAGTTGATCTTCGTCTTGAGCGAGGCCAGGGCTTCGACACTCAACACGGCCCTCGCAAGGGCTGCCCTTCAGGTATGAAAAAAGACACCATAGTTACTTCGCATTAGTGGTCATAAATACTTCAGTACTTACTTAGTTCTTTTTTGCAGCAATTTGTCCTTGCTAGAGTGGCAGCGACTTCCAACGAGGTCGAAGTTAATCGACTTAAATGGAAGGTCACTACCCTCTAGACGGCCCTTAACGACTCCACCAGGAGATCCCTCAGGCTAGAGGAAGAAGTCTTGGAGGAACGGAGGGCTAGGGCGGCGTCTGACGAAGCCCTCGGGCCCTCCGTTCGTCTGCCTAGGAGGTCGAGGCCGAGCGCGTTGTCCTTCGAGCGGAGGTTGAAAGACTCCGCCAGGAGGCCGCTAACTCGAGTGCGCAACTGGTGGAGCTTCAGGGGGCTCTTAGCCAGGCGATGGCCCTCAAGAGTTCTTTGATGCTCCGGGTGGCCGAAGTGGGTGCGACTGCTGCAGGACTGGAAGCAGCGGAAAAGAAGAACTCTAGTACTGCGGATCGTACCTTGGAAGCCCTTCAGGGTACGCTGGAGTACTTCGGCACCATGTGCCCTTCGTCTTCTGCTGCGACCCACGAGCCTCTTGACCGGAAGCTGACAAGGATCCAGGTCGCTTCGTCGTTGATGAAGAACTCCGGTATTCGGTACGGGGAGATCTCCGGACAGTGTGCTGGTATCGGGGTTCTTCGTCATCTTGAATCCCTTCGGATCCCCCTTGGCTCAGTCAGAGGTTCGTCTCCTGGAGGCTTCGCGGACGACGACTTGCTGCGGCCATCTTCGGAGGTGGCTTCGGCCTAGGAAGCCTTCCGGTCGACCTGGAAGACAGACCATAAGGTCGCAGCTAAAGCCTGGATCGACGAGGCCCGTCGGCAAAAGCAAGCGCAAACAAAGACACCACTTCCTGCTTCTCCAGCCCCTTCGGTTCCTGCTCCGCCGACCGACCCACAGGTCTAGCCGCTTAGGACTGCTATGTATATGAAGCCTTGTAAACCCTGTTTTTATTAATGAAAAAGTTATAAACGAGAACTTGTCTTGGGTGTTCTGCTCTTTTCTAGGTTTTGTCATGCCCTTCGAGCCCTGACTTCGAACTTCTGGAAATTACCGACGAGCTCCGAAAGGAGTGGGCAAACCTCGAGGGTTTGAGGCCTTACCGCCGCTCCCGCTTTTCTGTTCCTCGCGGAGACGGGGGGAGATCACCCTTGAAGTTCGAAGGGACGTCTTAGCTTATATTAAAGAGGAAGAGAAGACGGAGGGGTCCTCGCCTTCCGAGCCTATTGACTGGTCCGACTCAGAGTACCGAGCTGAAGACCCTGCGGAGGCTGACTCCGAAAGGCTCCTGACATGGGCTGAGCTTCAAGAGGAGCAGAGGAAACTGCGAGCCTCAAAGAAGAAAAGAAGCACCCGGACTAAAAGGACAGCTTCGGCGGCTTCGAGCTCCGAAGGGCAAAGTAGCCACAGAGGTAGCTCTAGGGGCCGAAAGGGTCTCCGATTTTATTTAGGCTTAGACACAAATTTCTCTTGATGTACAATTATAATGATTTAATGTGGAATGCTTCGAAAGTATGTTGTCTGACTCGTACCCTCCGACCCCCCTTGTGGGTGGCGGAGCCTTTACCCACGGACGGCACCAACTGTTGGCGCAAATGTTACGCCAACAGGTTCTCGGTAATCAAGAACGGACAAACAGGAAGTTGGTGTTTTAGGACTACTTTGAGCCTCCAAACGGATAATAACTCAAGTGGTCCGAATAATTGTAGATGAACAACTTGTTCTGCCCCCCCTTTACAGGGTACAATGGGGGGTATTTATAGGGGAAAAAGCATAAGGAAAAGACCTATTTACCCCTAGATTACAACCGACATAGTAGAAACTATTCGGTATTATAAACAAGGTTATACACGGTGAAGTACTGCAGGGTAGATGGATAAGTTGGACATCCAATCAATCATGTCCTTCAGCTTCGAGGCCTCCATCCTCCCTTCGGAGGGTTCTCTAGGGCTTCGCACCGTAGCACACTCCGGTCGTGGCGATGTATGCTTCGAACAATAGTCCGCTGGCTTCGGGGTCCTCATCAGCCTTTGAAGGGTTAATCTTTAAGTCTTGGAAATAGAGTAATTTCCCCCAACAGTGTATTACTTGGGCGTGGTTGGATTCACGCAAATTGCTGCATTCCGTCTACCTTGCACCAGTGTTTGATCCAGTGGAATGGCGACGATGTAGAAGTTGTACCAGCTGACACTTTTACCTAGGTTGCTTTTGTCGATGTGTCTATTTACGACATCCACGATAAGGTAAAGACCCTCGGATTATGACTTTGTTACCGTGTCTGAGGGGCAATTTGTTCCAGTGTCTATAAATCTAGCTTGTGTAGCTCGGTTGTCTCTAAATTAGTTGTCATGTCATGTAAGAGTAATCTTGATTGGATAAAGTCTCGTGGAGAGCAATATTGGTCTGCTAAAGATGGTATTGCTGAAGCCATTGAAGATTTTTGTGACGTGGAAATGTTAGGTCAAGGTTTTGCGTCGGTCAACCCCCTAGAGGAAGTGGACATATGCGATGGTAGTAGTCCAAGGCCTACTTTTGTAAATCAAAATATATCGGCTTGTGAAAAGGCCGAGGTAATAAAGTTACTTCAGTTGTATGTTGATTGTTTCACGTAGGAGTATAGCGAGGTGCCTGAACTTAGCCACGAGCTCGTAGAGCATCAGCTCAATATCAAACCCGAGTTTAGGCCTTATAAAAGCCTCCTTGTCGCTTTAATTCGGTCGTGTATGACTAGGTTAAAGAGGAGATAGAATGATTACTTAAGGCTGAGTTTATAAGGCCATGCAGGTATGATGAATGGTTTACTAACATTGTGCCTATCGAAAAGAAAGGGAGTGGCAAGATTCGTGTCTGCATTGATTTCAGGGATTTGAACAAAGCCACTTCGAAGGATGAGTATCCCATGCTGATAGACGACATGTTGATCAACGATGCTTCAGGACATAAGGTACTAAGTTTTCTTGATGGTAATGTTGGTTACAACCAAATTTTTATGGCCGAAGAGGATGTTTACAAAACGGCCATTAGATGCAATGGTTTTGTTGGCTTGTTTGAGTGGGTTGTGATCACTTTTGGTTTAAAGAATGCTTGTGCTACATATCAACATGCTATGAACTTTATCTTTCATGACTTGGTAGGAGTTATGCTAAAAATCTATATACATGATGTTGTAGTCAAATCGGATGCTATGGGTAACCATTTAGTCGATTTGAGAGTTGCTTTTGAAAGAATGTGTCAGTATGGCTTAAAAATGAACCCGATCAAGTGTGCTTTTGGCGTGTCGGCGGGCAAGTTCTTAGGGTTTATGATTCATGTAATAGGTATTGAGATTGATCCTAAGAGACTCGAGAAGATTAAGAACTTCGGAGTGCCAACATGCAAGAAAGATGTGCAAAAGTTGCTAGGCAAGGTAAATTATTTGCACTGCTTTAAATCTAACTTGTCTAGCAAGATTGATGCTTTTGTCCCCCTACTTCGGCTACAGAACGAAGCCAAATTCACTTGGGGGGCAAGTCAACAACCTGCTTTTGATCGAATTAAGGAGTGCTTGTTATCACCACCAGTGGTAAGAGCACCAAAAGTCGGGATTCCATTTCAATTGTACGTTGCTGCAGAAGATAGTGTGATAGGAGCTATGTTGACTCAGGAAGTGGAGGGAAAGGAGTACATCATCACGTTCTTTAGTCGCCGCCTATTAGATGCCAAGACGAGGTACATGTTTTTGGAGCGTTTGTGTTTGTCACTTTATTATGCATGTACCAAACTTCGCCACTATCTTCTATCTAGCACATATAGTGTTACTTGTCAAACCAATGTTATAAAGTACATGTTGCAACAGTCGATTCTAAGTGGGAGAATCAGAAATTGGGCTTATTCTTTAATTGAGTATGATTTGTCTTATGAACCCTTGAAAGCTATGAAAGGACAAATCGTCGCAAACTTTATAGTTGATCACTATGTAGATGTCAATTGGAGTAGTGATACTGCCCTGATTGAAGTAGTACCATGGAAACTTTATTTTGATGGTTCGGCTTGCAAGAATGGCCAAGGTGTCAGAATTGTGCTCATATCACCTAGTGGTATGAGTTTCAAAGGCTCAGCCCGTTTAGAATTTCCCTATACTAATAATCAAGGTGAATATAAATCTCTATTGTGCTAGGACTTGAACTTTTAGATTCCATGAGTGTTAAATATGTTCATGCATATGGTGATTCTTTATTAGTTGTTCAACAAGTAGCTAGAATTGCTCAATGCTTCAACAGTTTATTAAATAGTTACTTGGATAAATGTCTATAAATAATTTGCACTTTTGATGATTTTGAGATTTCGCACGTGTCTAGAGAAGACAACTCGGTAGAAAATGATTTGGCTCAACAAGCATCTGGTTATCAAATTAGAAGATGTAAGTTTTCCACACAAGAAAACCGATGCTTGACATATTTTTTGTTCTTGTGAGTCAGAACACTTCAGTCTGACCATAGGCACCACTTAGGTCTGACCGGTCATGCCAGGCCAGTTTGACCCCCTGTGCCAGCCGTCCGGCAACGGCCGGTCTGACCGGCCCTCTATAGCCAGTCTGACCGCCCCGTGTCAGGAAATTTCAGGACATGGGGGCAAGTTGAAATTTTTGATTTGAATGCCAATTTGAGTGAGAATTTGGTGAATACTTCTAAAATTCATAGAGATGATTGGAGAGTTCCAATTATCAAATATTTGAGAGACCCTAGCGAAAGAGTTGATTGGAAAGTGCAGCGGCAAGCATTTAAGTTTGTATTGCTTGATGATGAGTTGTATAGCCGAACAATTGATGGAGTGCTTTTGAAAAGAGTGAATGCTAATCAGTCTAAACTTGCTATGGGTTAAGTACATGAAGGTTTTTGTGGTGCTCATCAGTTGACCCAGAAAATGAGTTGGATGTTCAAAAGAGCGGGTTTTTATTGGCCGACAATGGTTGAGGAATGTTTTAGGTACTATAGAGGATGCGAAGGGTATCAAAGGTTAGGTAATATTGAGCTTGCTCCTCCGTCTTTTCTTAATCCTATTATCAAACCATGGTCATTCCGAGGTTGGGCCTTGGACTTCATCGACCAAATTTATCCTTCCTCTTCAAAGGGGCATCGATTCATGTTGATGGCTACAGATTACTTCACCAAGTGGACCGAGGTCGTGCCTCTCAAGAACATGACGCATAACGAGGCAATTGATTTCATCTTGAAGCACATTATACATAGATTTTGAATTCCCCAAACTCTTATTACAGATCAGGACACTTCATTTGTTTCTAAACAGGTGCGTCATTTTGCCGAATCTTATGGTATAATGTTGATAAAATCTTCACCATACTATGCTCAGGCCAATGGTCAGGCCATGTCTAGTAATAAAATTGTTATTAAGCTTGTTAAGAAGAAGACTGAAGAGTTTCCTACAAGGTGGCATGAAGTGCTTTCTGAGGCGTTATGGTCATGTAGAGTTGCGAAGAATGGCGCCACCAAGGTAAATCCATATGAATTGGTGAATGGACAGGAAGCCATTTTACCCGTGGAGGTGAATCTTGGCTCTTTGTGGTTGCTTAAACAAGATGACTTATAGGTCAGTGATCACTAAGTTCTCTTGAAGGACAATTTGGATGAAGGGGCCAATAAGAGATTAAGAGCTCTAGAGGCAATAGAAAGAGTCAAGAGAAGAGTGGCTAGAGCTTATAATAAGAAGGTTAAAGCAAAATCATTTCAAGTTTGTGACATGGTTTGGAAGACAATTTTGGCTTTAGGCACTAAAATCCCAAAGTTTGGTAAATGGTCGCCTAGTTGGGAAGGTCCTTTTAGAGTTGTTGAAATCGCTACGGATAATGCATATTTGCTAGTCTCTACAAGTACTTCCAAAGTGTGTGGCAAGACGCTTGAAGTGTCAAAAGTCTGATATGGAGTCTATCGCCCTTAGCCCGTTATGGTTTTGGCTCACTAAGTTTGCCACAATGTGGGGGCATGTGTTTATAGCAAAATGTGGCATTAATGGTCAAAATGTCAAAATTGGTACTTTTGGCCAAAAATATGCGATTTCCTGGCACAGGCTGGTCTGACCGGAGTAGGGACTTCATTCTGACCGGAATGGGTCCAGTGAGACTAGCCATACCCGGTCAGACCAGCCCAACCCGAGTCCAGTATTATTTAGCTGATTTTGGGAAAATCTTATATCTAATTAAGATCTAACGACTTGGGTCCGTTTTTTAGGTAGATTAAAGCCCAGGAACATTGAGACCAACCCCTATAAATATAGGGCCAAGGCCGATTCAAGGATCATCTTCAATCCAACACAAGATCAAACCCTAATTTCCTTGAATCACACTTTTACTTTCTAATCTACCTTCCTTGCCATAGGATTAGCCAAGTAGTGTCCATCTTTGTTGGTTTGTGTTTTAAACCATCCGTTTGCCGCATCGTAATCATGGTAATCCTTGTCAATTCGCTCGTGAATCGTCCGTTCAATCCACGTAACATATTTTTATTGTTTTATCGGTTTTTATTGGTAATTCGGTGTCTTGGCCAAATTGCCTCTGATCTTTTGGTGTTTTGAAGTGTTTTCATCTTCCCTTTCTTCGCCAAGAACTCTTGATGCTAGTCATCATTCGCAAGACGGTCGCCAGAGCCCCGGGCATTCTGATCTAGCTTTATCGGTGATAGACGTTAGCCGGTCGGTCTGACCAGACTGTGTAAGGCCATCACCTCATTGTCGGCACGTGCCGGTTTGACCAACGATGCATGGTCGGTCGGACCTACCATGCGAACTCAGCCTCTAGTGCACATCCCTTCGCCCGAGCGGTCCGACCAATGGATTACCCCCAGTCTGACCGGCCCCTATAGGCCGGTCTGACCGCACTACACACTTCGGTTGAACTGGCCTTGGCTTGGCCAGTTTAATTATTTTTATCATTTCGGTTAATTGAGTTATATTCTCGTAATCTGATTGTCTGGTGACTCCACCCTCCGTTGTCACTATCAAGGGTCGTCGGAATACGACGTCGATCCCGGGGCACTATAAGGACCACTCTAAGGGATCTGTTACAAGGAATTTCTGTATTCACCACAAGTCTAATGGGTAAGGCCTAATCAGAAGTATGAGACGTTCCAACTCGATGCACCGAGTGGAGGGGGCAAGTTTGTCTACGGATGGATTGTACCAACGAAGCACAAAAGGGGTGCGACGTTATCCAATGCGTTGGAGCGCCAGTGAAACCTAGTGTGGTTGTCCTCGAGTTGGGGTGGTCCATGGTGAAGGTTTTGGGAGGGACTTGGTCAATTTACCATGGTCGTATTTTGGTCTAACCAGGTTCTTGTCTTGTGGGTAAACTTGTACACCATTGATCAGAGTATAATCTTTTCGAAAAGTCGTGCCCACGGTCAAGGGCGAGCTAAGTGATGTTAGTCGCAGTTAGTTTAATAATTCTGATTGTGCGTTGGGTGTTGGTTTATAAGGACTGATGTGTGAGGGAGTACTATTGTACTACTTGAGTTAGTCAATGGTTTCATACTCATTATTTACATTCTGTTTAATAAACCTAACAACATTAACTGCTTAAACATAAATGACACATTTCCAGAAAAATAAGCAACTAGCCTATCGTTGTTATTATCCTTGCAATATTCTACATTTCGATGGCTTGTTGAGTCCTCTGGTACTCACCCTTGTTAACACACCATCAGAGGCTGCATACTACAATGATGAAGGTCTAGAGTAGTTGTGCCAGTCAAGGCGTGAGATTGGAGCAAGATGTTAATCTAGAAGACTCTTGATAGGCAGGGCCTGCCACATACTTCGTTCGGCCTAGAAGTTAACATGACGGCCCCGTTACCTACCCCTATGCTCCAAGGGCTAGGCAGATAGGACCCGTCCCAGAATACGTATCTCTTTGGAAGAGGCACGCCACCCTCCCAGCCTTTGGTCATGCCATAAGGGCCGATTAGGCAAGAGGTACCCTAATCTACGTATGGAATTGCTAGGAATATGCTGCCTGATCTGGTGCCAACAAGAGGGGCACCCGATAGCATCCCGCAAGGAAACCATCAAACCACATACTACAGAGTGCCGCCCTATTCAAATGAAGAAAAACGATACAATGTTGTTTAGCTAGATCAGTATAAGCAGCCTCCAATGACTGATTGTTACCCCGCGCCGAACCATCGGGAAAATCATTGGGTGAATCGAATCACTGATGTTATTTGGGACTAGTTTGCGCTCAAGCCTAAAGATCAAACGTACATGAATCGGTGACCATACTCGGAGTGGTTCAATCAGGTGCCGCTACCAAACTGATACATGATCCCTGACTTCACCAAGTTTTGGGGGTAGGACTCGGTCTCCACGATCGAGCACATTAGCCATTTTCTAGCCTAGTGTTGCAAGGCATCGACAGAGGAAGCACTCTAGGTCAGTGTTGACGCAAAGATTTGGTAAATCCCAGGCCCACCAAGGATGTCGCACGGTCAACAAAAGTCAAAGGAGTCCGGCCAAAGGTGGTCAAAGAAGCCCATCAATATTGTTACAACATAGCCGGATATGATGGAGCCAATGAAGGTGAGAGAAGATAAAGATGATCTAGAATTGGTTTCAATGTAGATTGCTCCTACGGCAAGTGTAACACCCCAAATTTCCAAAACGATAAAAATATTATTTAATTCAATTTCCTGAATTTTATATTTCTGAAAATACCTTTAATACCCTTTTTATACCCTTTTGAACTACATCATAGAGTTAATGACCAAACCAGGGGCTGAAAATTTTTGTATAAACTCCCAAAGCCAAGAAATATTTTTGAGGATTTTTATAAATTTTTATCAACCTTGGAAGTAGCCCTATTATTTTAAATCAATTTCTGCAATTATTTTTAATCAGAAAATATTTACAAACAGTAATGGACTCCCTCCCCTCCCTTCTCTCTCTCCCTGCCGGCCCAGCCCGTTACCTCGCGCGCCTTAGGCTGACAACCCGACCCCACTTGTCGGTGCCGATTGCCTCCCCTCACGCGCGCACCCGACACCGCGGCCCCACCTGTCAGCCCTCCCACTCGCTCGCTCGCGCCCGCTGGCCGGTGGCCCGCCCGCCAGTGGCCCCCAAACCGCGCCGGCCGACGACCCCCGCCTCGGATCCACCTCGCTGGCCCCTCCCGCATTGAATTGACACCATTAAACAGCTCCCCGCGGCCGGCCGACCGTTTTCCCCGTTAAACCACGCCATTAAGCCACGGGATCACCGATATGCGTGCATGGCCGAGCCCTCGCCGGCGAGTTAATCCCCCCCTCGGTTTTCCTTGTATTCGTCGCCCGTTATCCCTCGCCGACGACCCTATTTAAACCACGGCCCTCCACCGCGTTCGGTTCACGCGTCCAATTGCTCTCAGACCAAACCGAGCGCCGACACTTCGCCTTTTAGCGCACTCCCCCTGTTTCGCCTCCGGCCACCCCTCGCCGTCGCCTCGGACCACCTCTGTCCGCGCCTCCGCCACCAACGTGACCGCAAGGACCTCCCCAACGCCGGCCACCACTCCATCGTCGACGAACCTCGCCGGATCACCGTCGCCGCCAAGGACCCGAACGCCTTCACCGCCTCCGCTCGTCGCCAACCTCGCTCCGTCGACCTTTCTTGACCGCAAGGGTACCCTCGTAATCCCCGCAATGTCCTCTTTCCATTTTAGGCCTTAGCTAGGGCCGCCGTCGCTCGCCGTGGCCCCTGGCCCACTCACCGTCATCGGAGAAGATGACCGGCACGGGTTGAGTACCCGTGCCGTGTCAGATTCAATCCCGACCGCACGATCGCGATCGAGCGGCGCTAGTTGCTCCACGTGCGTGATCTAATCCGCACCGTCGGATCTAGTCAAAGCGGTATGTTTTAATCTCACGCGTTCATTTCCATTTAAAATCCGCACTCGATCTCGTGCGTCCACGTGGTACCCTTTCGCGCGTTTTAATTGTGGTCGTCCGTTATCACTTAAGCGCCCCGCCTCACCCTCGCACGTTGGATCTGGATCCAACAGTCCAGATTGGGCCGGACCACGCGCACAGTGCGCGGGTTCACCGTGGGCCTGGCTCACCGTGGACCCGAGAGGGTTTAAATTTAAAAATAAAATCCAGAAAAGGTTTAAAACTTGTAAAATTTATTTCTGGCGCATTTGAACTCTAAAAATTACCATTCCAATTTCAGAAAATTCATAATATTATTCTCTACCTGATTATGCAATAAAAACAGTAGGTTTACTTTGGACATTTCATGTTTATTCAAATGAATATTCAAATGCCTTTAGGTTTAAAATATAAATTCAAATATTTAAACTTCAGAAAAAATGATATTTATTTCCTTTCTGTCCATGTACTGAAAACCATTAAATTAACATGGACTTTTCATTTCAAATTTATTTGAGAACTTAATATGACAATAATCACATTTAAACACCCCTTTCTAAAAAGGACAACTTTTTAATTCCTTTAAAATTTATTTATGAAATAAATCACAGAACCTTAAAAATTGAATTTATTTTATTTTTAATCAAACCAACTTTGACTTATGTGCTTATCATGTAATGTTATATTGTTTGATTGAATATTGTGTTCATTTTATTTTACTTTACTATATCAAAAAGACTACGACGTCGCCGAGGAGCCGGAATACTTCCCGGAAGTCCCTCCCTCACCTTTCGCTGATCAAGGCAAGTCACCAAACCAATCTTTTGAGCATATTGAACCCATGTTTGATTAAACTATCGCTAAAACACATAGGTTATACATGCATTAGTCAAATGAACCCTTACAATATATTTATTTAGGATCCCCTGACCTTGATGTGGAACCCAAGCCATGCTATCTCGCCTAACCTCCTTGTCACCACATGATTAATGATATTAGCTAGTGTCCAATGTATTGACACGATCGCTATAGGATAAAAATGAGTCGTAGTAAAATGGTTCTACTATATTATCCCCGTTACTTCTTATCCTTGGATTTCTGTTGGTGATGAGTTATGGTTGTGAGTGTATGCATGGTGGGTTCCGGGTGCAAGCTAGGGCATTGGTCGGTAGCACCCGGGGCACTATAAGGACCGGTCTGATGGATCCGTTGCAATACACTTACGTACTAACCACAAGTCTAGTGGGTAAGTCCTAACTAAGGTATGGATTGTTCCAAACCAAGGCCACCATTTGGAGATGGGTCAAGTAGCACCTGCGGGTGACTTGTACCAATGTGGCGCAAAAGGGGGTGCGACGTTAGCTGGGATGCGGCCCGGTGCGCCGGCGAAACCTAGAGCTGGTGGTTATCGCTTGGAACATTTCATGCCGAGGTTTTGGCATGAGTTCCCGTGTTATGGGTCATCTCGTTTGGGATGAGTGCGTGCCTTGTTGGTACAGTAGTACATCTCTGATCAGAGTCTTAAATCTTTTCGAAAAGCCGAGCCCACGGTCAAGGGCGGGTTGCGTGACATCCCCCAGTTAGTTTACTTTGGATATGTATGTGCATGTTGTTTGGCATATAAGGACTGTTGTGCGAGGAGGTAAAATGTACTCCTCGAGTTAGTTGATGTTGTTGATGTTCATGTTTACTTTTCCGCATGATTAAAATGTGAGCTACACTAAATGCAATAACTAAAACTGTACTTTTCTGCAATGTTAGCCATTACCCTTCCTTGTTTATTATCCTACATTATTACTTGCATTTGTGGTGGCTTGTTGAGTACTTTTTGTACTCATACCCGTTGGACCCCATAGAGGATGCTTACTATGAAGACGGTCTGGAGTAGCGACCCAGTCGAGAAGAAAGATCCTGAAGGAGATGTTCGTCATGCCGCTTTTTAATTATTTGTATTACTGTTTTTACTAAAACTTTGATGTAATAAATATGGTCTGTGTACCATGAATACTGTCGTATGTACGTTGTCGCATGATGAACCTCTTGTATTATTGTTTTTCTTATGAAATTCAATAATGTCTCGATTTTGGTAAATCGGGGCGCTACAAGATGGTATCAGAACCGACTCGACTGTAGGAAGCCAAACAGACCCGCCTAGCCATTAGCCACAGGAAATTATTTCTCGAAAATCTACTTTATATACTTTGTTCCTCTCCTCACTTTTATTCAACTTGCTGTTTTGTAGATGCCAGTATACCAAGTGCACAACTACTGCCGCCATTACGAGGGCTTCGTCCGGGAGCTCCGTATGATGCTCACCTTCCTCGGGTTCCTCTTCGAACCCGAATTCCAAGGAGTGTACCCCGACGAGTTCGCCAGGCCTTGCGACATCTCCCTCACCGTCCACGGCTCCGGAGAACACCTGCCGCCCTACACCACTACACTTGGAGGCCCGACTTTCGACGTCGCGTGCCAACGAGTCGCCCTCCAGGCCCTCATGGAGCTAAGGATGATCTACGATGATCGTCTTCAGAACTCGTCCTTCCGGCTTGTACCGAAGCGTACTCCCGGCGCCCACCGTAGCATCTACCTCGGAGTTCACTCTGTGCGTTATCCGGTCATGGCCCGACAGTCGCGTCTTCTGCAGGCTATGGACGACCTCCATACCGAGGTGGTGCTCGACGCCGATGAGCACCATGAGGCGGTTGAGTTCCTTCGTGAAGAAACAAAGAACTTGATCCAACAAAACGGCGAGCTGCAGCGCAAGATCATGCAGCTGCAAAAGGATATTGCTGAGATGGTTCCTCTTCTTCCGAGGAAGAAGAAGCCCATCCGTGAGCCCTTCCGTCGCCCCAAGAGGATCCCGCCACGACCCTCCCCCGCCAGACCCTCCACCAGCGCCCCTGCACCATGCCTCGGCCTCGTCTCCGACTCCATCATCGAGAATTTTCTCGAACCCACCATCCCTCTGGAGTCGCGTACTCGTGGTTCCGAGAGCACGGAGACCGCCTCTGGTGGCGAGTAGGCGTTAGGAGTCGCTATTAAAATAAAAGAAAACATAGTTTTGCATGTGGTGCTACCCACGACGAGTGTGTTGTGGGTAGAATAAGATCTTGGTTGTAATGAACATTTTACCACTCTATTTATATATGCATAAACTATTCTCGTGGATTGTGTTGTCATCTTTTTGCCTTATAACCTTATGAATTCAGAAGATGGCCGACCACCAGAACACCGGCTCCAACAACGGAGCAGGAGGAAGCCGTGATGTGCCCGAGGGTGTTGTACCCAACTGGGGTGCAACGGGCCTACGTCAGTCTAGGTCGCCCTCCGCCAACCACCCCACTTTGGCGGAGATGATGGCAAATCAGAACCAACTGATCACCGCCCTCCTCACACAGATGCAGCACCAAAAAGCTTAGTTGGACCTTCTGCAGAACGGGGAGTCTGCCCTCCGCGCACCAGTACCTACACCCGCTCCACAACTCTCATAGTTCCTACGCGTGCGCCCGCCCATTTTCTCAAGCACCACCAACCCGATCGAGGCCGGAGATTGGCTTCGCACCATCGGAAAGAAGCTTGACCTCCTCCCCTGCACCGACCGGGAGCAAGTGGCCTTCGCCACTCATCAACTCCAGGGTCCTGCCGCTGAATGGTGGGACAACTATCGTGAGTCCCAGCCGGAGGGCCACGTGGTGACCTGGGCAGAGTTTACCATCGCCTTCCGTGCCGCCCACGTCCCCGCCGGTGTCATCGCGGTGAAATAGCAGGAGTTCCGAGACCTGCAACAAGGCAACCGGACCGTCATGGAGTACCTCCATGAGTTCAATCACCTCACCCGCTACGCACCAGAGGAAGTGCGCACCGACGCCCTCCGCCAAGCCAAGTTCCTCCGGGGACTCAAGGATGAGCTGTCCATCTAGCTCGTCGCCACCGACTACGCCGACTTCCAGTGGCTAGTCAACAAAGCGCTCATCCAAGATACTGAGCAAAACAGGCTGGACCTCAAGAAGAGGAAGATGATCGCCTTCAAGCACCAGCAGGTGAACTCTCAGAGGCCCCGCTTCGTCCCTCCGCCACCAGCACCCGCCTACCATCCTCGGCCCGCTTTCAGGCCACCTCACGCCACCGGTGGATCCAACGCCGGGCATCCTCGCCTCGCTCCACCAACTCCGACCGCTCAGCGGACACCAGCTGCCAAGGCCCCGATCTTGAAGGATCGCCAAGGGAGGCCGGTCGTCTGCTTCAACTGCCGCAAGGAAGGGCACTATACGCACCAGTGTCCTCACCCCAAGCAGCCCCAAGGCGCGGCACCCAGCCAGGCGGTTCGTGCCCGCGTCAACCACATCAGCGCGGAGGAAGCTCAGGAGGCTCCTGAAGTCGTGCTCGGTACGTTTACTGTGAATTCCGTACCGGACATAATAATATTTGACTCTGGAGCAACACACTCCTTTGTCTCGGAAGATTTTGTGAAAACAAACGGACTGGACGTACTCCCTCTACCCATCCCCATGGTGATTGCCACTCCCGGCAACAGGACCTTAGCCCGCTTATACAGCCCTAAGGTTCAGATTAACATCCAAGGAGTATTATTTCGGGCTGAGCCAGTCCACATAAAATGCACCGGTCTTGACCTTATACTAGGGATGGATTGGTTGATGAAGCACAAGGGAGTGATCGATTGTGCCAACAAGTTTGTCACGGTGACCAACCCTGAAGGCGCAGCCGTCACCTTTCGAATGACCAGTCGCAAACCACTCGGAGCATCCCTTCGCTCGATAGCTCTTGAAGAGGTTCCCATAGTCAAGGAGTTCGCGGACGTCTTCCCTGAAGACCTACCCGGAATGCCTCCCAAACGAGACATCGAATTCCGAATCGAGCTTGTCCCCGGGACCACTCCAATCTCCAAGCGCCCGTACCGGATGGCCGCTAATGAGCTAGCCAAAGTCAAGAGCAACATCAAAGACCTAGAGCAGAAAGGGTACATCCGACCGAGTACCTCACCCTGGGGTGCACCGGTTATATTTGCCATGAAGAAGGACAAGACCAAGAGGATGTGCGTGGACTATAGAGCCTTGAACGACGTAACCATCAAGAACAAATACCCATTGCCTCGGATCGACGACCTGTTCGATCAGCTGAAAGGATCCTCGGTGTTTTCCAAGATTGACCTCAGGTCAGGTTATCACCAATTGAGGATTAGATAAGAAGACATACCCAAGACTGCCTTCACCTCCCGCTATGGACTCTATGAGTACACCGTGATGTCGTTCGGACTCACGAATGCCCCGACCTTTTTCATGAACATGATGAACAATGTATTCATGGAGTTCTTGGACAAGTTCATCGTGGTATTCATCGACGATATCCTCGTTTACTCCAAGACCAAGGAAGAACACGAAACTCACCTACGTCTGACCCTCGGAAAGCTAAGGGAGCAGCAACTGTATGCCAAGTACAGCAAATGTGAATTTTGGTCGGCAGAGGTGAAGTTCCTCGGCCATGTTATATCTGCCGGAGGAATAGTAGTGGACCCAACCACCGTTGAAGCAGTAACAAACTGGCTGCAGCCCACGACCGTGACCGAGATCCGGAGTTTTCTCGGATTGGCCGGATACTACCGCCGGTTCATCGAGAATTTTTCCAAGATCGCCAAGCCTATGACCAGACTTTTGCAGAAGGAAGTGAAGTTTGAATGGACCCCCGACTGCGAAGAAAGCTTCCAGACCCTCAAGAAGAAACTAGTGTTAGCCCCTATTCTGACTCTGCCAGACATCCGGAAAGACTTCCACGTCTACTGTGATGCCTCTCGTCAAGGGTTGGGATGCGTATTAATGCAAGAAGGGAAAGTGATATCCTACGCCTCCCGGCAACTGAGACCGCATGAGCTGAACTACCCAACCCACGACCTGGAATTAGCAGCCGTGGTTCATGCCTTGAAGATATGGAGACATTACCTTGTGGGGAATCGGTGTGAGGTCTTCACCGACCACAAGAGCCTCAAGTACATATTCACCCAACCAGATCTGAACCTCAGGCAAAGGAGATGGTTGGAACTGATCAAGGATTATGACTTGGGCATCCATTATCATCCGGGCAAAGCGAATGTGGTGGAAGACGCCCTTAGTCGAAAAGGGTACTGCAATGCCATCATGATTCAAGACCAAGCTCCTTTACTTTACAAGGAGATGGAAAGGCTAAACCTAGGGATCACCACTCGAGCGTACCTCGCTGTCTTGGAGTGTCTGCCTGTCTTAATAGACTAGATCCGAGAAAAGCAGAAGGAAGACCCGGACATCTTGGAGATCCAGCAGAACATGAGGAAGGGTAAAGCCCCCGGATTTTCCGAGGACGAGCATGGTACCATCTGGTTCGGAAACCGGATATGTGTACCCGACCAGCCTGAATTGAAGACCCTCATCCTTCAGGAAGCCCACGATACTTTATACTCCATCCATCCCGGGAGTACAAAAATGTATCAAGATCTGAAGGAGAAATACTGGTGGGTCAGCATGAAGAGAGAAATAGCTGAGTATGTGGCCAAGTGCGACACATGCCGGCGAGTCAAGGCAGAGCATCAGAGACCTGCCGGACTTCTTCAAGCTCTCAAGGTCCCTGAATGGAAGTGGGAGGAGATAGGAATGGACTTCATCATGGGACTGCCTAGGACCCAAGCTGGTCACGATTCTATCTGGGTGATCGTCGACCGACTCACTAAGGTAGCTCACTTTGTTCCGGTAAAGGCAACTTACACCATCGCTAAGTTGGCTGAGTTGTATATGACCCGGATCGTGTGCCTTCACGGAGTTCCCAAGAAGATGGTATGTGACTGTTGGAGTCAGTTTACCTCCAAGTTTTGGAAGAACCTTCAAGAGGAACTCAGCACCCGGCTGAACTTTAGCACCGCCTATCATCCACAGACTGACGGTCAAACCGAAAGGGTCAACTAGATATTGGAAGATATGCTTAGAGGTTGTGCTCTAGACTTTGGCGGAATGTGGGACAAGAACTTGCCATATGCGGAGTTCTCCTACAACAACAGCTATCAAGCCAGCCTATGAATGTCCTCGTTCGAAGCACTCTACGGACGTAAGTGCAGAACACCGTTGCTCTGGGATCAAACCAGAGAGTCACAACTGTTTGGGACCGATCTATTAAGAGAAGCTGAAGAGAAGGTCAAGATCATAAGAGACCGATTGAAGGCAGCCCAATCCCGGCAGAAGAGCTATGCCGACAACCGTCGAAGAGACCTAGCCTTTGAGGAGGGCGATTATGTCTATCTTCGAGTCACTCCCCTCCGTGGCACTCAAAGGTTCAACATGAAAGGCAAGCAAGCACCCCGCTACGTCGGACCTTTTCAGATCCTCCGACGACAAGGAGAAGTGGCATATCAACTTGAACTGCCTCCATCCTTGGCAGGAGTTCATGATGTGTTCTATGTCTCTCAGCTGAAGAAGTGCCTCCGTGTGCCCACCGAGCAAGCCGACCTTCAGCAGCTCAACGTCCAAGAAGACTTGACTTACATAGAGAAACCCATCAAGGTCTTGGAAACCAAGGAAAGAGTAACCAGAAGTCGTGTCGTTCGCTTCTGCAAGGTTCAATGGAACAACCATCCCGCCGAAGAAGCGACTTGGGAAAAGGAAGACGAACTATAAGACCAATACCCCGAGTTATTCGAGTAACGTTCCAATCTCGAGGACGAGATTCTTTGTAAGGGGGATAGGTTTGTAACACCCCAAATTTCCAAAACGATAAAAATATTATTTAATTCAATTTCCTGAATTTTATATTTCTGAAAATACCTTTAATACCCTTTTGAACTACATCATAGAGTTAATGACCAAACCAGGGGCTGAAAATTTTTGTATAAACTCCCAAAGCAAAGAAATATTTTTGAGGATTTTTATAAATTTTTATCAACCTTGGAAGTAGCCCTATTATTTTAAATCAATTTCTGCAATTATTTTTAATCAGAAAATATTTACAAACAGTAATGGGCTCCCTCCCCTCCCTTCTCTCTCTCCCGGCCGGCCCAGCCCGTTACCTCACGCGCCTTAGGCTGACAACCCGACCCCACCTATCGGCGTCGATTGCCTCCCCTCGCGCGCACACCCAACACCGCGGCCCCACCTATCAGCCCTCCCGCTTGCTCGCTCGCGCCCGCTGGCCAGTGGCCCCCGCCTGTCAGACCCATCGTCTACCTCGCGCCGTCGCCCCCAAATCGCGCCGGCCGACGACCCCCGCCTCAGATCCACCTCGCTGGCCCCTCCCGCATTGAATTGACGCCATTAAACAGCTCCCCGCGCCCGGCCAACCGTTTTCCCCCGTTAAACCACGCCATTAAGCCACGGGATCACCGCTACGCGTGCATGGCCAAGCCCTCGCCGGCGAGTTAATTCCCCCCCTTCGGTTTTCCTTGTATTCGTCGCCCGTTATCCCTCGCCGACGACCCTATTTAAACCACTCCCCTCCACCGCGTTCAGTTCACGCGTCCAATTGCTCTCAGACCAAACCGAGCGCCGACACTTCGCCTTTTAGCGCACTCCCCCTGTTTCGCCTCCGGCCACCCCTCGCCATCGCCTCGGACCGCCTCTGTCCGCGCCTCCGCCACCAACGTGACCGCAAGGACCTCCCTAACGCCGGCCACCACTCCATCGTCGATGAACCTCGTCGGATCGCCGTCGCCGCCAAGGACCGAACGCCTTCACCGCCTCCGCTCATCGCCGGCCTCACTCCGTCGACATTTCTTGACCGCAAGGGTACCCTCGTAATACCCGCAATGTCCTCTTTCCATTTTAGTCCTTAGCTAGGGCCGCCGTCGCTCGCCGTGGCCCCTGGCCCGCTCGCCGTCGTCGGAGAAGATGACCGGCATGGGTTGAGTACCCGTGCCTTGTCGGATTCAATCCCGACCGCACGATCGCGATCGAGCGGCACTAGTTGCTCCACATGCGCGATCTAATCTGCACCGTCGGATCTGGTCAAAGCGGTATGTTTTAATCTCGCGCGTTCATTTCCATTTAAAATCCGCACTCGATCTCGTGCGTCCACGTGTTACCCTTTCGCGTGTTTTAATCGTGGCCGTCCGTTATCACTTAAGCGCCCCGCCTCGCCCTCGCACGTTGGATCTGGATCCAACGGTCCAGATTGGGCCGGACCACGCGCACAGTGCACGGGTTCACCGTGGGCCTGGCTCACCGTGGACCCGAGAGAGTTTAAATTTAAAAATAAATTCAAGAAAAGGTTTAAAACTTGTAAAATTTATATCTGGCGCATTTGAACTCTAAAAATTACCATTCCAATTTCAGAAAATTCATAATATTATTCTCTACCTGATTATGCAATAAAACCAGTAGGTTTACTTTGGACATTTCATGTTTATTCAAATGACTTTAGGGTTAAAATATAAATTCAAATATTTAAACTTCAGAAAAATTTATATTTATTTCCTTTCTGTCCATGTACTGAAAACCATTAAATTAACATGGACTTTTCATTTCAAATTTATTTGAGAACTTAATATGACAATAATCACATTTAAACACCCCTTTCTAAAAAGGACAACTTTTTAATTCCTTTAAAATTTATTTATGAAATAAATCACAGAACCTTAACAATTGAATTTATTTTATTTTTAATCAAACCAACTTTGACCTATGTGCTTATCATGTAATGTTATATTGTTTGACTGAATATTGTGTTCATTTTATTTTACTTTACTATATCAAAAAGACTACGACGTCGCCGAGGAGCCGGAATACTTCCCGGAAGTCCCTCCCTCGCCTTTCGCTGATCAAGGCAAGTCACCAAACCAATCTTTTGAGCATATTGAACACATGTTTGATTAAACTATCGCTAAAACACATAGGTTATACATGCATTAGTCAAATGAACCCTTACAATATATTTATTTAGGATCCCCCGACCTTGATGTGCAACCCAAGCCATGCTATCTCGCCTAACCTCCTTGTCACCACATGATTAATGATATTAGCTAGTGTCCAATGTATTGACACGATCGCTATAGGATAAAAACGAGTCGTAGTAAAATGGTTCTACTATATGATCCCCATTACTTCTTATCCTTGGATTTCTGTTGGTGATGAGTTATGGTTGTGAGTGTATGCATGGTGGGTTCCGGGTGCAAGCTAGGGCATTGGTCGGTAGCACCCGGGGCACTATAAGGACCGGTCTGAGGGATCCGTTGCAATACACTTACGTACTAACCACAAGTCTAGTGGGTAAGTCCTAACTAAGGTATGGATTGTTCCAAACCGAGGCCACCATTTGGAGATGGGTCAAGTAGCACCTGCGGGTGACTTGTACCAATGTGGCGCAAAAGGGGGTGCGATGTTAGCCGGGATGCGGCCCGGCGCGCCGGCGAAACCTAGAGCGGGTGGTTATCGCTTGGAACATTTCATGCCGAGGTTTTGGAACGAGTTCCCGTGGTATGGGTCATCTCGTTTGGGATGAGTGCGTGCCTTGTGGGTACAATAGTACATCTCTGATCAGAGTCTTAAATCTTTTCGAAAAGCCGAGCCCACGGTCAAGGGCGGGTTGCGTGACATCCCCCAGTTAGTTTACTTTGGATATGTATGTGCATGTTGTTTGGCATATAAGGACTGTTGTGCGAGGAGGTAAAACGTACTCCTCGAGTTAGTTGATGTTGTTGATATTCATGTTTACTTTTCCGCATGATTAAAATGTGAGCTACACTAAATGCAATAACTAAAACCGTACTTTTCTGCAATGTTAGCCATTACCGTTCCTTGTTTATTATCCTACATTATTACTTGCATTTGTGGTGGCTTGTTGAGTACTTTTTTTACTCATACCCGTTGGACCCCACAGAGGATGCTTACTATGAAGACGGTCTGGAGTAGCGACCCAGTCGAGAAGAAAGATCCTGAAGGAGATGTTCGTCATGCCGCTTTTTAATTATTTTTATTACTGTTTTTACTAAAACTTTGATGTAAAAAATATGGTCTGCGTACCATGAATACTGTCGTATGTACGTTGTCGCATGATGAACCTCTTGTATTATTGTTTTTCTTATGAAATTCAATAATGTCTCGATTTTGGTAAATCGGGGCGCTACAACAAGTCTCTAGACTAAAAATATGTATCTAATTTTCTAGGTTTAGAGGACACACAATCAACTACAACAAACTACTCTTTCGGCACATCACCACCCTTGGGTTCCTAAGGTTAATCCAAGTGGGACTTGACACATGGAACCGGGCTACATCGTTTCAATCTCCGACGAAAAGGTGAGTCACACCACCAAACGGTCAAGTTGAATAGGTTAGTGTTCTTCAAGGCTGCATCGTATCAATCTCTTGAGGTATCAGCCCGATCACTTTGATCGCCAATTTTATCTTTATATATTTTGCTATGTCTAAGGTTGCATCATTTTGATCTCTTAGATTGATGTGAATTAGGTATCATAGTTTGAGGCTTTATCGGTTAAGTCCGATATATCGTTCTATTGTATACGGTTCATGTTGTGTCCACTTCATCTAAATAAAATGTGCCCAATGCATTGAAGTGTTATTTATTTATCGTGAGTATAAAATGTCTTGGTTAGGTCCAATCTTAATGTTACAGTGATTTGATGGTATAGATATGATGTTTTGCATTTTGAGTTTAGTTTCTATCGGAGTACAAGCCAATAGGTTATCTTTATTTCCACGCTATATAGCACTCGCATTTGGGAGACACTCATCGGCCTTTATGCGCAAGGACTCCACCCTATCGGCCAATAGCATGGGTGTGGTCATCGGCCCTATGGCCAATCAATGCGTTTATTCCTATTTATTTTATTCTCACCATAGTCATCGGCTCAATAGCCGATCGGCATTGCTACTAACGTTATTCTTTATGATTCCTTATTAGTTGCAGGGTCAAAATGATTGGTACACTCAAAATCTTATTTTTATTCTAAGATTATAGGATCTGCAGTAGAGTTAAGCAGATCTCCCAGGTTACGCGTGTGACCAAAAAAGACACCAACTGTCAGGTTCTTCCTGTTGTCACTGTCACGATCAGCTTCCGTTTTGTTCTCGTCACTACCTGCGAACTCTATCACAAGATGGGTAGAACTAGAAAAGAAATTTCACAAGTATTTCTTCATCGGTATACATGAGATGAAGCTTACTGAATTTATGGAAGTAAAGCAGAAGATGGATGAGTCGGTGCAGGATTATGTCCAAATATTCTACGGCATGAGAAGAAAGTGCTATAGCTTGAACCTTAGCGACACACAACTAGCTGAGTTAGCATTCCAATGACTCCTGAATCCAATAAGGGAAAGGTTTTCATAACAAGAGTTCAAGAGCCTCTCACACCTGGTACAGTGGGTATCAGCCCATAAGAGCCAATTCCAAGAGGCAAAAAGGGACAGATAGCAGAACAAAGTGGCATATAGTCAGGCATTCCATTCGGACTCTGATGAGGACAATGGATCCGAGGTAGAGGTCGGCTTGGCCGGATGGACCAGGAATAAGAAATAGGTCATGTGCCCTTGGGTGAAGGCAACTAATAAAGAAGACAAGTATTATTTCGACATCAGTAAGGCGGATAGGATATTCGACCTATTGCTCAAAGAAAAGAAAATCGAGTTGCCACCTAATCACATGATACCACCTGTTGATGAGTTGGAGAAGAAGAAATATTGTAAGTGGCATAACTCCCTATCACACCACACTAACAAATATAAGGTGTTTAGGTAGCACGTCCAATCGGTTGTGAGCAAGGCTGAATCAAGTTCGGTGATGGAAAGAAGCTCATGAATATAGATGGCCACCCTTTCCCGGTCAATATGGTGCATGCGCACCACGCTGATGATTGACACACGAAGAAGAGTAGGCGAGCCAGTAGTAGCGTCACTTCCTCAGACCTGATCAGAAAATATGAAAGAAATTTGAGGGAAAGGATGGATAGTGTAGGACCGAAAGTAGCGACCAGAGGGGGGGTGAATGCGTGCCTAAAAAATTCTTTCAGATCAATGGCCTGATCCCAACACCCAACGCACCTCAACAGAACAATCAACGGAAACAACTAGATGAAACAGTGCTAAAAATAATCTAGCCTAAAAATGACCGGTGTCCTAATCGAAAAGACACCAACACAGTGATTAAAGGAAGATTAACAAATTAATTAACTCACTGGCATTTAATCAGACCAAAATACATGTAGATGATAAACTGTGATCACAACTGGTCCAAAAGATGTAAAAGCAGCACACAGATCAAAACTTGCAATGCATAAACACTTCAGTCAATCACTAGCATTTTACCAAGTTCATATTAACAGATTCAATATCATCTATTCATTCAAACAAACAGATGAGGTGCATCAATATACTGTGATATATCTATGAAAACATCTCTAAGCAGTACACCATCACAGGAAATCAGAGATTACTGAAAATATCGAGATAAACTGAATGCACGCAAATTGAGGCGAATGAAAAATATTGTGCGATGTTGTCTCCTGGTCACTTGGCCGAACAGCCTGCAGGCATGCGCTACTTCCCCGAACCTTCACCTCCACACGTCAGTGCACCAACACGCCTTTTCCTGCTACCGTGCGCTTCTGCGGCCTATGGGTCCTTGGCTTCCACACTAGGCGCTAGCTGCTGCGCTAAGCGCTAGCTGCCACGCTAGGAGCTGGTTGCCGTGCTAGGGGCTGGCTGCTGCGCTAGGGGCTAGCTGCAGCACTAGGTGCTAGCTGCCATGCTAGCTGCTAGCTGCCTCCCACACACACCTCGACTGTCGAGTGCGCAGACCGAAATCAAAACAACGCCTCGGCTGCCGAGTGCGCACACAGAGGAAGAATCTGGTGAAAAAGAAAATCTTAAAGTGGTTGAACTCTGATTTGCATTAGATGAGTTAACCCTAACCCTAGGGGGTTGGGGCCTATTTATAGGCAGCCCAACAAAAGGAAAAAGATAGATTTACCCCTAGGGTAAATTACACAAACGCTGAAAATAAAAATGGAAAATACTGAAATGCCCATAGGGTTTTTTACAGACTCAACTGATAGAATGTGGTCCTAAAGGAAAAATAGTAAAAACCTAAATAAAGATAACTTGTCCTGATGCAGAGCTTTCATAGCAGCTACGATTTTGCCTCAGAACAGTCAGATCCGAGATCTGCGGTCGTCAGTTTTGCGCCGAAACTAACAAAGCGTCCACCGTCTTCGCACCGGGTAACCGGATTGGGCCGGCCCAATTCCGCAGCTCCCTCAGCCTGGTAATCGCTCGCCGCCCGTGTACTTGAGTCAATCCCGATCAACAGACCAGTGGATCCTCTACTGCTCCTAGCCCATATACTCGGATTGGGCTAGCCCAACTTTGCGGCCCCTCTGCCCGACAGTCGCTCGCTGCCTGTGTACCTGAGTCACATGCGACCCAGACACAACAGGTCTTCTCTTCTCTTCATGTCCTCTTTACTTCCATTGACAATCACTCATCACATCTGGAGCCATGAGGCCCATGCTCTTCAACATGGCTCCTCAATCTCCCCCTTGATGAGTGCATTGTCAACACTTCTCTTCATCAGCTCTTCAGAACCTGCAAGCACATGTGGAAACACGAAAAACAAAACACAAGAATACAGAAAGAAGAAAATAAAATAAAAGTTTAACCCTAATGACCAAAAGCCAAATAGAAGCAAGGAAAACGGTCATTATGGTTAACCAAAAATAAAAACTCAAAACAAGTGCAATCTCAGAATTATCAACAAGGATATCCAAAGAGTAAAGGCAAAAGAGACTAAAACTCCCCATGAAACAAATCCCAGAGATAGCCAAAACTCCCCGTAAACTCTTCTAAAAGATCAAGGAACCCAAAATTTCTCCCCCATGTTGACAATTGGACTCATCAAGTGAGACTAAAAGCACTCTAAAGAAACACAGACTCAAACTCCCCCCTCAAATGCAACTCCCCCTCAAAATATGTAATGAATGCAACTGGGGTGTAGGTGGAGTGTAAAAAGCATGCTTCCTCGATATGATTGACTGCAATTACAACATCTAGCAAGTATAGAAAAAGACATATTGTCTATGACACATGGCTTGATCAGTGCACCAATTGATATCTAAAGAAAGTCATTAGCACACATTTTCAATTTTTGCAAACAAAAGCATCACCACATTTTCTAGTCGACACGCAAGGTAAAGCATGAGATGCAAAAACTACCTGATATCTACCAAGATAAGCATTGTCCAGAACAAAATGCTTCAGCAAACTTGTTATCTTTTTAATTTTCAGCCTTTTTCTTTTCCTTTTTCATTTTTGCCAGGGGTTATTTGCATATCAACCTTATGCTAATCGACCAAGTCAAGCCTAGGCCAGAACTGGACCATCAGAAGCTTAAGACATTGGTCTTGGCATACATTACATTGTCCTAGTTCATACCAAAGTGCTATGGTAAGCAGTCTAGAACAATACAATGCGATAAAAAGCAAACCCACCTGGATCTTTTCAAATTAAGCATAAAAAGGCATGGAATTTTCATTTTTATGATTTTTATCATTTTTATAGCACATTTTCCATGTTTAAAGTATATATATGTCCAAGTTGCATATCTACATCTAAGTGAGGAAATAGCTACCAGGTATGTAAAAGATAGCAGAAGCATTCAACCTACACATGCTAGTTACCAAAAGCAATGGTGATCAATTTTAAAGCATAAAAGCCATACATAGTACATATATCAGATATACCTTGTGAACTGAAGCAAAGCATGATCATCGATAGGTATTCAAAAGCATGTACTAGCTAGAATAAGTAAAGCAGATCAATCATATAACAGAAGCAAGATCAAAGTGTGATATGTGAATATGCATGATATGAACACACACGAAAAGACTCAAGAAAAGAGTAAAGAAGAAAGAAAACTGACTAAAAAATATCCTAAAAAGGATACACAACTCCCAAATCCCCTCGCAACCTCTCAAAAGTAGACTGATCTAGGGGTTTGGTGAAAATGTAAGCCAACTGATGATGGGTATCAACATGAACAAGGTCAATGACACCTTTCTCATATTGATCCCTCAGAAAGTGAAAGTGCACATCAATATGTTTGGTTTTTAAATGAAGACATGGGTTTTTCCCTACACTAATCACGCTGGTGCTATCACAAACAAAGGAACTCTGGCAGGGAAGAATAACCCAAAATCTCACAAAGTGGAAATCATCCAAACCAACTGTGAGCAGTTGCTAGCAGCAGCTACATACTCAGCCTCAGCGGTAGAAAGCGCAACTCCAGATTGCTTTCGATAAGACCAAGAGACAAACGAAGAACTAAGAAACTAGCAAGTACCGGAAGTCGACTTGTGATCCAGCCGGCACCCACCAAAATCAGCATCGGAAAAGCCACATAACTCAAGAGACTTGTGATCGGAGGCTTGGAACAGTTTGCTTCGCAAACACTTCGTTTGTTAGTTTCTTTTCTACAGAAACCTGTTAGCGTAATCTTTTACGCCAACAGTTGGCGCCGTCCGTGGGGAACCTAGTCCAAAAAACTTCGTTCTCTACCAACCTCTTGCATCATGCCTCCTAAGCGGAGTGCACCTCGCAATCCCACTCGGAGGTCCTCTCGGATCTCCGGAGAGATACCCTTCGACACAGTTGAAGTCGGAGGGTCTTCGACTATCCCTCCACCTCAAACTCCGCAAGGGGCTTCTATCCCTCGAGGATACGAAACCTCTCCACCAACCCCTTTTACACTCCGACCGCCCGGAGCCACTCTGCCACCCTCCATTCCGATCGGAACTGATCATACCAGTTCTCAAGACCCGGAAGGTCCTTCCGGAGGAGATGAAGATAGCCTTGGAGACATGGCCACTCAAATGGCCAATCTTCAAGCCGAGGTAGCGAGGTGGCGACAGGAGGCTGCGAACAGGCTTCGCCCTCAAGCCACCCCAGCTATCCCCGAAGTGCACGAAGACGACGATCTTGATTATCCCGAAGCCCCGGAGAACGCTTCTTACGACAACGAATCTCCGTTGCATCCTGAGCTTCAGAAGATTCGCTTCAATCCGAAGTTTAAAACTTCGAAGCTCTGCAAGTATGCTGGAGACGAAGATCCCAGTGAGTTTGTGCGTTCTTATGCCCTAGCAATCGAAGCTAGTGGCGGAGACAGAGAAACTATGGCGAAGTGCTTCCCGTTAGCCCTTGAAGGAGTGGCGTTGAGATGGTTCTGGTCTTTAAAGCCAGGATCAATCGATTCTTGGTCACAGTTAAAGAGGAAGTTCATAAGTAACTTTCAGGGCACCTTCGTGCCCCCCATGTCGACAGGAAGCCTTTTCCAAGTGAAACAGCTCCCCGGAGAAACATTGAGGCAGTACTTCAAGCGCTTCGCTCACACGAAGTCGCAAATTCGGGGGCTGTCCACATCTTCGGTGGTTGATGCGGCTCGGGAAGGCGTCAGTCATAAAGGCCTTCTGGATAAATTGCATCGGAAAAGCATCACCACAGTATCACAGTTGATGTCGTACTTCGAGGAGTACTCGAAGTCGGAAGAAGGTTGGCTTCGGAGGACTACTGCTACTTCGACAGTGTTGACAGAAGTTCAAGCAGAAGTAAAGACTTCGGCTCCGCCGCAAGAGCCAGTCCCCGAAGTGCAACATGATAGAAGAAGAGGGCAAAAGCACCCTCGCTCTGAGGTCTTAAACATTGCACCCCCGCAGAAGTTTGCACCAAGAGCTCCACAGTCTGCAGGGAATAAGTCCAGCGGCTGGAGGCCGCCAGGGAAAACGGCTGGCAAGGGCCAGACCCTTTTTTGCTGTATTCATGGAGAGAACCGAAGCCATGCAACTGACACCTGCAAGGCTATTCTTACCCTTCGGGGAGAATACTTGGAGAGAACTTCGGGTCGAGGTAGTACCGACCGAAGCCCAGCAGCAGCAGTGCGCTCGGAGCCGGTCCAGGCTGTAGCGCGAATAGAAAATTTTGATGCTGCAAGACATCCTCCGGTGGCCAATGTTATGCCACCTCCGAAGCAAGAAGAAGGGCAAGATAGAGGGAAGAGAGTAGTTCTCCCTATCTCCGGAGGAGGTACCCTCGGAAGCATGTCCAAGAGACAGCGAAGAGAGTACGTCCGAGAAGTAGGCCACATTGGGACTTCGTCATCTGCAGCTGCAATGCCGGAGTGGTCTCATGTTCCAATATCTTTCTCTGCGGAGGATGCAGCTGGTATCAAGTTCCCGCATGCAGATCCATTGGTTATCACCGCTGATATTGCCGGAACTGAAGTCCGAAGGGTGCTAATCGACGGAGGTAGCTCGGCAGATATCATATTTGTACAAGCCTTCGATCAGTTATGCATTTCCCGGAAGCATCTTCTCCCAGCGGCTCGTCCTCTGCAAGGCTTCGCAGGACCTCCGCTAGATGCACTTGGCCAGATAGGCCTGGAAGTAACCTTCGGAGAAGGTTTACTAGCCCGAACTGAGGAAGTTATCTTTGATGTGGTAGATGCCCCGTATGCTTATAATGTTATCTTTGGCCGAGGCATGTTGAATCAGTTCGGAGCTGTGGCGCATCACAATTACTTGTGCATGAAGATGCCCACACAATCAGGAGTTCTGACAGTCTTCGGAGATCAAGCCATAGCTCGGAGAGCAGAATATGGTCATGGTCCTCCTCTTGATCCGAGGCAAGTAAACAGTGTCCAAGAAAATGGAGAAATTTTTTCAGCCTCCTCCGAAGCTTCGAAGAAGTCATTTCCAAGACCAAGTCCCGAAGGAGAGATTGCAACGAAGGTCATTGTCAAAGATGGTAAAGAATACACTTTTCAATTTGGTAAAGATTTACCTCCCGAAGTTGCAACTTCCTTGGAAAAGGTTGTAGGAGAAAATTTGGATGTCTTCGCCTGGTCTGACGAAGATATCACCGGAGTCGATCGGGATATTATTGAGCACAGCTTGCTTGTAAACCCGAAGGCCCGGCCTGTTCGACAAGGGCTCCGGAAGATGTCCGCAGAGAGAGCTGCTCTAGCTAAGGACGAAGTTGAAAAACTGTTGAAGGCTGGGATTATCAGAGAAGTGGCCCATACAGAATGGTTAGCAAACCCAGTCTTCGTCAGGAAGAAGTCCTCCGGAAAGTGGCGCATGTGCATTGATTTCACATCTTTGAATAAGGCGTGCCCACGTGACCCCTACCCCATGCCCCGAATTGATCAACTAGTTGACTCCACTGCAGGTTCGGAGTTACTAAGCTTCCTTGACGCCTATTCCGGCTATCATCAAATATGGTTGAAGCGCGAAGATGAAATCAAGACGAGCTTTGTAACTCCTTCGGGAGTCTTCTGCTATGTAAGAATGCCTTTCGGCCTAAGAAATGCCGGGGCTACTTTTTCAAGATTAGTTGCTAAGGCTCTAGGTCATCAACTAGGTCGCAATGTGGAGGCCTATATGGATGATATTGTAATAAAGAGTGCTTTAAAGCACCAACATAGCCTAGACTTAGCAGAAACATTCAATAGCCTTCGGGCATGTGGGATCCGCCTTAACCCCGAAAAATGTATATTCGGAGCTAAGGCTGGAAAGTTGTTAGGGTACTTAGTTTCAAGCAGGGGAATTGAAGCTAGCCCTACTCAAATAACTGCGCTGCAGAAGATGGCTCCTCCGGAGAATTTAAAGCAAGTGCAAAAGCTGACTGGACGTCTAGCCGCACTTAGCAGGTTTTTATCAAGATCTGCGGAGAGGAGCTTGCCGATCTTTAAAGCCTTGAAAGGGTCCGAAGATTTTGCATGGACACCGGAGTGTCAGAAAAGCTTCGAAGATATTAAAGATTATCTCAGCAATTTTGCTACACTTACGGTGCCTATTGCGGACGAAACCCTACTTCTGTATCTTGCAGCCACAGGCTCAGCAGTCAGCGCAGTCCTTGTCAGAGAAGCTGATATCAATGGGAAGTTGGTCCAAAATCCTGTCTATTTTGTATCCGAAGCATTGTCAGGAGCGAAGACAAGATACTCCGAACTTGAGAAATTCGTTTATGCTCTGATAATGGCTTCGAGGAAGCTAAGACATTATTTTTTGGCTCACAATGTAATTGTACCAACTTCGTATCCTTTAGGAGATATGCTCCGAAGCAAAGATTCCACTGGAAGAATTGGAAAGTGGGCAGTAGAACTAGCACCCTTCGGCATATCTTTCCTGGCAAGGACAGCTATCAAATCCCAAGTCCTAGCAGACTTCGTAGCAGAGTGGACTCCACCTGCGAAGTTGACTCCGGAGAAATCAGATGACGGAGTATGGACTATTTACTCCGATGGGGCTTTCCAAGCATCCGGAGCAGGTATTGGGGCAGTATTAATTTCTCCGTCAGGTCAAAGAGCAATGTACTCCGCAAGACTCAACTTTAAGTCTACCAATAATATAGCGGAGTACGAAGGAATATTATTGGGACTCCGGAAAGCACGTGCTCTAGGGGCTACAAGGATAATTATAAAAACAGATTCTCAGATAGTAGCAGGGCACGTAGACAAAAGTTTTCAAGTCCGACATCCACAGCTTGCAAAGTACTTAGAAGAAATTCGCAAGATCGAAGCACATTTCAAGGGTATTTCCATTCGGAGTATACCAAGAGCTGAAAACGTGCAAGCGGACATTTTAGCGAAGGCTGCTGCCGGAGCTGTGGATGTGCCTGACGAAGCTTTCTATGAGGAGCTCAATATACCTTCGGTGACACAAGTTGCTTCTGCAGAGATTCTCTGCATTCCTAGTGCAGATTGGAAGGATTCAATCATAGAACTCTTGCAAGGAGGAACCAATTTGCCCGAAGAGCCCCAATTGTCAAGATTAAAGCTCAGAGCAAGAAGCTATCAGCTAATCAACGGTATATTATACAAGGCCGGAGTATGTTCCCCTCTACTCCGATGTATATCTCAAGCCGAAGGCCAAGAAATTCTTCGAGAAATTCACGAAGGCCTTTGTGGAAGTCATTTAGCCCCTAGAGCTCTGGCAGGAAAAACACTTCGCCAGGGGCTTTATTGGCCCACAATAACAGCTGATGCGGAGAGCTTGGTCCGCACTTGTCAAGGATGCCAGTGGATGGGTCGACGGAGTCATCGCCCACCAACAGCTCTTCAAGTCATTGCTCCGGTATGGCCTATGGCCAGATGGGGTATGGATCTAATTGGTCCCTTTCCGTTAGCAAAGGGAAATCTGAAATTCGCAGTGGTAGCTATCGAATATTTTTCTAAGTGGGTCGAAGCAGAGCCCTTAACAGCTATCACTTCGAATAATGTACAGAAATTCTTCTGGAAAAACATTATTTGCAGGTTCGGAGTGCCTAGATATCTCACAGTTGATAATGGAACACAGTTCGACGCAGAACCCTTCAGGAAGTTTTGCGAAGACTTAGGCATTCAACTATGTTTTGCTGCAGTGAGACATCCTCAGTCAAATGGAGCAGTTGAGCGAGCCAATGGAAATATCTTATCAGGGCTAAATCGAAGAATAGTAGGATTATCAAAGGGACTGTGGACCGAAGAGCTTCCGAAGATTTTGTGGTCCATTCGGACTACACAAACAAGGTCCACAGGTTTTACTCCGTTCAGACTACTATTCGGAGATGAAGCTATGACTCCAACGGAGCTCAAAGGGGGCTCACTTCGCAGCACCGAACCAGACATCGAAGAAGAAAGACAAGCTTCGTTAGATTTGTCAGAAGAAACAAGGCTTCGAGCTGTAGCTAATTTATCAAAGTATCATCAGCAGACGAAGACTTGGTATGACCCGAAGGTTAAGCTCAGCGAGTTAAGGCCGGGTCATCTTGTTCTACGAAGCATCATAGCACCAGGGAAGCTAGGCAATAAATGGGAAGGTCCATATCTAATCGTCCGCTCGGGGCGCCCTGGTTCATTTAAATTAGCTAATTTAGAAGGTGAAGAGTTAGCACATACTTGGCATGCGGAGCACCTAAAGCGATACTTCGCATAAGGGCTCCTTGTAATTCGCTTGTAATCACCTCTAAATTAATAAAACATACACCAGTGGTTTGCCCTTCCCCTTGACACTCCTAGTTTCCCGAGCGGACGCGCTGGGACGGAAGTGGATCGAGAGGGAAGTGTCATCAAGCTGGCTGTATTTCCGGACTTCGAACCCTTAAAGTCGAAGCCTCCGGTGTGGTGGCTGAAATCCATCCGGAGCCCAAGCTGATACCTTGTAGGCATCCGTAAAAGAGCCAATACCACATTCTACGGAGTCCAAGCTTCGGCTGGTAGACTTCCGTAAAAAGAGCCGAAGGTGGCCAAAATCTGCGGAGTCCAAGCTGCAGCTTGTCAGACTTCCGTAAAAAGAGCTGTAGGTGGCCAAATTCTGCGAAGTCCAAGCTCCGGCTGGTAGACTTCTGCAAAAAAGAGCCCAAGTGGCCAAATTCTGCGAAGTCCAAGCTCCGGCTGGTAGACTTCTGCAAAAATAGCCGAAGGTGGCTACAATTTCTGCGAAATCCAAGCTCCGGCTGGTAGATTTCCGCAAAAAACAGCCGAAGGTGGCTAAAGCAAAGCAGCATTTAAGCCATGAGCTTCGAATGATTGTTCATATGCGTCCAAAGTGACAAAATTTTTTAAGACATTAAAGTGTCATGGAAGTTATCTCAATTGATCTCTTTCATGAAATAAACAAAGGTACCAAGTTACCATTCTTCTGACTACAGATAGTCGAAGACATTTCATAAGATTTCAAAAGATCTTTAAATGACAGAGGGGCTCCGAACCCCCAAAAAATTGTACTCCGAAGTTTTTTCTTTGCGCATAACCATCTTCGAATACAGTTCGAAGTTGCTTATACCCAAAGAGGGGCTAGTAAATATGGAGACAATTTTAAATCGGCATTCATTATCAAAACAAATGTATTTACAAATTACATCATGAAAAATTGGTATCTATACCAAGAAGGAATCGGAGACCTCTTCGGTCCCGAGAGCTAGGGGTGGAACGACTAGTTCCAACATCGGAAGTTCTAAGAACTTTACGTTTAACTCTCTTCCTCCCCTTCGAAGCTCTAAAATCCTTCTGCTCTTGTTGAAGTTCGGCCCAAGTTCGAAGCCGCTCGGGGCTTCTCTCCCAGCTTCTAAGATCTTCAGATCTTTTATTTTGGGCTTCACCTTCGTCTTCGGACCAATTAGTGTCTTCAGAAGACGAGGTGTTTGCGTCGCTCTCTTTATCTTCCTTTTTAATATAAGACAATATGTCTTTGATTATTTCGGGCGCAATAACGCCGGAGTCATCTCGAGGGATAAGAAATCGAGGACGCTTATAACTCTTTAGAAGTTCGAAGGTGTTCCACAGTGAGCGAAGTTCGCTGTTAAGCTCTAACACTTCGATATCTTCCATAAGAGGCAAAGCCTAAAAATATGACAAACAAGATTTTCATTGATAAATATTTACAAGCATCAGCTTTACATAATCAAAAAATCCTAAATAATCCTAAACCTGCGGGTTCGGAGGAGGCTGACTGCTCGAAGCTTGGCTCCGAACTTGCTTTTGGCGTTGGCCTTCGTCAATCCAAGCCTTGATCGCAGATCGACCTTCGGCTCTCCATGAAGTCTGGAAGGCTCGCCAAGCAACAGCTACACCTTCGGAAGGTTTTAAAAGTCGGTCGTCGTCGAAGATGATGGAGCCCTGTGCGCTCGGAGTGATTGATCGGCCCAAATCCTCGTAGTAGCGAAGTATTCCAAGGGCAGACACTTGTCCGGAGAGTTCTCCATAACGTATGCCTGCCGTCTTCATTTGCTTCGCTGCTCCTTGGATCCTTTTTAGCCGGCGCAGCAGAGTTACATTGTCATCCGAAGGTAGTGATCCAGTAGTACCGAAGTACTCCAAGACACCTAACATTTGTTCAATGACCTCCGAAGCCACCTTCTCCGACTTAACCTTTTCTTCAATAAGCATATCCTTGGCCGAAGTTGTTTCAGCTAAAACTCCGGAGATTCGAGCGTTCTCCGTAGTCAAAGCATTCTTTTGAGTTCGGAGTTGGCCAGCCTCTTCTTGTAGCCTTACAAGCGCGGAGTCCTTCGTAGCATCCTCCGCCCGCAGTCTTTCAATCTCCGCTCGAAGCACAACTTTTTCTGCTTCGAGCTCTTTCCTTGCAGCTTCCAAACTTTGCCTAGCCCTTCGCTCTGCTATTATCACATTGTCCATTTGAGATACTCGACCTTCGGAGAAGTTAAGATTTCTTTGAAGAGTTTCGTTCTCTTCCCGAAGTTGAGCAATTTCGTTTTCATTCGACAAAGCTGCAGCGCGGGCTAAGACTGCTTGCTAAGAAAAAGAAAAACGAGAATAAGAAATTATTCATATATAATTCATTATTTGGTTCGAAGATGCTTTATACCTGATAAGCTGCTCTTTCCACAGCAAGGTTAAGCTCCGAACCCTTCACTCTGCTTAAACGGGCTACCAGTTCTGTTTCCCCGACTTGGCGACTGGCTTCACCCAAAGGTTTAACCAAAGTCCCAAGTCCGGTTTTCTCCTCCAAAAAAGGAGTTATGAGAGGAAGCAGTTTCGAAGCTTTCTGGTCAGCCCTGCTTAGCGAAGGTCCGGAGGTTTCTTCCGAGGCCCTTGGAACTTCAGAAGATGGCCCCCCCTCAGTCGATTCACTTTCGTCCGTTGACTCAGATGAAGTCGATCCTTGAGCTGGGAGGGGCTCGATGTGTCTTTTTCCTCTTCCAGGCCCCGGTAGAGCAACTCCTGGTTGCGGCCCCGAAGTTGTCGAAGGTCTTAGAGTTGTATCTTCAAGGGATACTTCGACAACAGGAGGCTCTGAAAAACCAAAAATATTACATATTGTATAATTCTGCAAAAATTGTTAAGAATTAAGCAAAATTTACCTTCGATATTCTCTGGAATATCGAGCACCGGGCTGATCGGAGGATCATAAGTGTAGTCCTCATCCGAATCAGCCGTTAAATCTTGGGCTACAGGAGCCTCGTCCTGAAGAGCCCTCGTTACTTCTTCGAGAATCGAAGCCATAGTGACTTCGACTCCCCCTTCATCCATTGAAACTCCGGCCTGAGTTGTGTCTTCCTGAACTACCGAAGTCATTGGTTGATCAACATTGTCTCCAGACTCCGGTATGTTCGCAGGCACTTCGGCCTCATTCACACCCATAGGGGCTTCGATTTGTTCTCCCTGGGTATCCGGAGCTCTTACTTCTTCGATGTTGGTTTGAGGCTCCGGAATACCTGCAGTGTCTTCAATGAGAATACTTCGTTGAGCTGCATCTTCGTCAATTAATCTTACTAGTAAAGTACCTTCGTCTTCTTTAGAGCTAGAAGCCGAAGCTCTTGAGCTCGAAGGTGCGAGGTTTTTCGGCTTCCGAGCCACCTTCTTCGTCGGAGTCCTTGCGGAGCTGGAGGCTCCAGCTTCGGCTACTCTCTTCTTGGGTCCTTTCTCTTGAGGCACCCAGTCCATCAGAGGGGGCGGAGTTAACTCCAACATTCCCCATACTCTGTTAGATCGCTCCCAACTTCCGACTAATTTGATTCGCCATTCCTTTTCTGACGGAGTTGGAGCACCCAAGATCTTCTCCGAAGCCCTTATAATTTTCTCTGAAGTAATAGGGGCTGAAGAAGCTAAAAAATAACTCAAGTTAATCTTTCTTCGAAGTAAATATGTATTATGCATGTTGGTTTCGAAGTTACCTGCAGGGCTCGAAGTATAGTTTATCTTGCGAAGACCGCCTTCCGAGTCATCTTCGAAGGCGATAGGCCAGTTGGCCATCAACGGAGGAATTTGAAGTCCGATGAACTCTTCGGCTAAGTCCCGCATGCTCAACCTTTTGCTGATTTTCTGAAGCAAGTTGAGGCGAGCTTCGAGTTGACCTTCGTCAGGTTGCACTAAGGCTTCCTTCCGGAACTGGATTTCCTTGAGGGGACCAGCCAGAGGACTACCCACTCCAACTTCAGCATAAAACCACCTCAGAACCCAATCGGTGTACCATCTAGCATTGATGGCCTTGGCAGGGAATTGCAGTGCATATTCATCACGAAGCCTAAAATTGATGCTTCCGAAGGCAACCAATACTTTTTCACCTCCGGAGCCTACGGAAGTCTTCGGCTGACAAGTTTCTCTATGCAGTGCTGCGAAGACTTCAGCCCTCCCTTCACAACCTTCGGCTCTCAGAGCCCATTCGAAGATAGCTAATCTAGCTACAGCATTCGGAGACAGCTGGGGGAGGGTTACATGAAACAAGTCAAGGACTTCGGTCAAGAAATCTACAGCAGGGAGGCCCAAGCCCGCTTCGAAAAAAGCTTCGAACACCACAACTTCTCCGGGTCTCGGTGATGGAATTGATTCTTTGCCCGGCTTCCGAATCATTACCCCATTGCTAATCTTACCCCCTGCTGTGATTGCCAAGGACTCTCTTTTGCAGGTCGAAGGTCCCAATTCAAAGGACTGATCCAAATATTTGGTCGATGGAGGGCACAGACCTTGGTCATCGGGGATTTGGGGATTTCTCCCCCCTGCCGCCATGGACATTGCCGCCTGCATCGAGGGTGCCGCCGCCAATGTTGCCGCCGCTGCTGCTGCGGCTGCCTGCTGCCGAGCCAAGGTCGAAGGTGGCGCAGATCCTTTGGTCTTCACCATCGCGATTGCCGGATCAACTTGAGAGAATGGGAACTAGGGCTCAAGAACTCGAAAGTTAGGGCTCAAGAACTCAAGAACTCAAGAACTCAAAAGGCTTTTGACTGGGAGCGAGCGGTGAAAAGGTAATCGAGTAAGTTCCAGAGTTCTTTATTTATAGCCTAAAACTTTCCGTTTGTTACCGTTTGGGCTCTGCCCTTTCGCATTCCCGCCTGTTATTTTCCTCCGAAAATAACGCCTCGTATAACTCCGTTAGAAACAGAAACTAACGGCTATATTTTCTAAGTCTAAAAAGACTTTCGAACTTCCTGAGTCAGTTCTAAGATAGTTCGAAAAGTAATTACCTTATGACTGATTCGAAGTTCATATCTTCATGTATTTCGGAGATAAAACAAAAATCAATAACCCCTATGATTGGTTATCTTTTCTTTCCGTATACTGCTCTCCTAACGTTACAGGTCGAACGGAGAAGCGTATTCGAGGGGCTACTGTTGGGGGAAAATATCCCATCTTCGGAGTTATTGCCAAAGCAACATGAAGACAGCCAACCAGTTCGAAGATAGTCCGAAGGTCATCTTCGAAGGTGGCTTGGAACTTCGTTCGGAGTCCGAAGACTGGCATTGGTTCGAAGTATATCTTCGAACCAAAGCCTTCCAGGATCTTTTCTGCCAGCTAAGATGGAAGACTTATCTTCTATCCTATTAGATTAGTCTTTTACCATTTTAGCCCTATTAAGGAAACCAAATAGTTTCCTTAATGTCGGTTGTAATAGAGGGGTAAATAGGTCTTTTCCTTAATGTTTGGGCCTATAAATACCCCCCATTTCACCCTGTAATAGGGACCGATTACAAGTGAATCAATACACACTTTCGAACTATTCTAAGCTATTATCCTTTCGGAGGCTTGGAACAGTTTGCTTCGCAAACACTTCGTTTGTTAGTTTCTTTTCTACAGAAACCTGTTAGCGTAATCTTTTACGCCAACAGTACCCATTGGGGTCATCTGAGGCTTCAGCTCTCCACCAATGTCAAATTTCTTCAACATGTCCCACGTGTACTTGCTCTGTTGGATGAAGATGCCATCCTTGGTCTGCTTGATCTAGAGCCCTAGAAAGTACTTGAGCTTACCCATGAGGCTCATCTCAAACTCGCTGTGCATCTACTCAAAAAACTTAGACACAAGCTCATTAGTAGAACCACCAAAAAAATTGTCATCCACGTAAATCTGAGCAATTAAGAAATCAGTGCCAACACGGAGCAAGAAAAGAGTTTTGTCCACAGAACCGATCACAAAGTCACCCCCCAACAAAAACTTCTTTAGGCGATCATAACAAGCTCTAAGGGCTTGCTTCAGACCGTATAAAGGTTACTGCAACTTGGAAACATGTCGAGGAAACTTAGGGTTCTCAAAACTGGTGGCTGCCTAACATAGACTTCCTCCTCTATGTACCCATTCAAAAAGCACTCTTGACATCCGTTTGAAAAAGTTTTTAACCTTTAGAAGCAGCAAATGCCAAAAGAATGTGAATGGACTCAAGACGGGCAACAAGGGCAAAAGTCTCCTCAAAGTCAATACCCTCTTTCTAGCAAAAACCCTGGGCAACTAATCGAGCTTTGTTGCGCACCACAACCCCATCTTCACCTTGCTTGTTCTTAAACACCCACTTGGTGCCTACGGGGTTGCATCCTGGTGGCAGCTCAACCAGTGTCCAAACCCGATTGCAAACAAAATTTGCAAGCTCTTCTTGCATGGCGTTTATCCAATTTGCATCAGAAAGAGCATGAGAGACATCTCTGGGCTCAAAAGAGGCAACAAAGGTAGATTCAGCAAACACATCGAGCGAGTCAATAGAGGAACGCAACGTTGTCTCAGTGAGATCACCGATGATGAGCTCTGAGGGGTGATAACGCTGAACTGCTCGGGATCCTAAGGTGATCTGAAGTCACCTGACTGGAGTCAGCAGCTGGCACCTCTAGAATCGACTGAGGGGTCTTGATCGAAGTGGAAGAAGTGATCAGAGGTCCGCCCTCATCCTTAGTCGAAGACTCAAAAGGTGTGGGGTCTGCAGGCTATGCAGAAGGCCCACCCTCATCAACAGCAGGAGCGTCATCATCTTCCTCGAAGATGGACTCTCCAAGATCATCATTTCCAGAAAGCTCAAAGAAGGAGTCAGCGAAGGCAAGGACTCATCAAAGGAATCCTCGCAAGTATTTACAAGCTGCTTGGAGTCGAGGTTCTAAACACGGAAGGCTCGAGAATGCAAAGCATAAACAAGAAAAACTCCATCCCATCAACGAGACTCAAACTTTTCCAAATGCCCTCCCTTCTTTAGCACAAAGCACTTACAGCCAAACGCTCGCAAGTGACTCACCTCGGGCTATCTACTGAACCGCAACTCATATGATGTCTTACCTAAGTAAGCTCTAAGAAAAATACGGTTGGCCAGATAGCAAGCTGTGTTCATGGCTTCAGCCCAAAAGCACCTAGGAGTCCTATGTTCATCGAGCATCGTCCTAGACATCTCGACTAGCATGCGGTTCTTTCATTCCACAATGCCATTCTGCAGGGGAGTGTAAGGAGCAGAAAACTGGTGCTCAAGACCCTAATCACTGCAGAAGCTGACGAACTGAGAGTTCTTGAACTCAGAGCCATTGTCAGAGCGAATTGCTCGCATCCGACAATTGTTCTCATTCTTCATCTTCAAAATCAAGTCATGAACAAACTGGAAAGTCTCATCCTTAGACTCCAAAAAGAAAACCCACGAGAATCGAGAAAAATTGTCTACTATCACAAGAGCGTACCACTTCCCACCAACTGAGCGTACCCGAGCTGGACCAACAGTGTCCATGTGTAACAGCTCTACCAGGTACGAAGTCATCACCTGAGTCACAAGTGCGTGAGAGACGGCAACCATTTTCCCATGATGACAGGGATGGCAAACTAGATCCTTCTCCATCTTAAGCTTGGGCAATCCTCGGATGTGGTCCATAGAGCTCAATCTAACTAGCAAATCAAAGCTCAAATGGCCTAACCTCCTATGCCACTTCTACAGCTCGGAGGAGGATCCAACAATCAAACAACGAGAAGGGCCAAAAGAACTAGAGAAATCAATCTGAACAACCTTACCGAAGGGTATGATCTGGCAAACCAAAGATCCTCTAGAATCAACAACAGAAGACATGGCCTTCTTAAAGCGAACCTTTATACCATCCTCAAGAAGTTGCGACACAGAAATCAGATTAAAATTCAAGTTTCCAACCAAAGCAACATTCTTCAAAGAGAAATGATCAAAGATGCGAATTGAGCCAATGCCATGTACCTTCCCTTGACCACTGTTCCCGAAAGTGATGTACTCCTTGGAGTTTGGGGAAGTGAGGCTGTAGAACCATCTGCGATGTCCCGTCATGTGGCGAGAGCATCCTAAATCCATGAACCACACGTCCTCTAGTCCTCGATCCTGCATGATTAGTGGTCGTAAGTTGGAGAAAATGGTCCGGCACCAGGTTTAGCAAAAGAGCTAAACCAGTGTTGAGCCATCTGCTCAAAAGAAGGAAAGCAGAAAGAATCATAAGAGTCCAGACCAAAACGCGACTCAAAGCGCGATCCTCTGTTCTGCCTAAAGTCTCAGCCACGAGGTCCAAAGTCATATCCAGAACGACCTGGAGCTCTACCGGAGCGAAAACCACCCTCCTGAGCAAGGGCATGAAAGTCATCTTCTCTACCACCACCTACACGACACGGCCTGGCCTCTAGCCTCTCCCCGCATTGAGGGACTCTCTGTCTACCACCCTGCTGGTAGAACTGCTCCTGCCCACCTAGAGCTCTCTCTACTCTCTCAACCCCCTTCCTCCTGAAGCAAAACTCCTCAAGATGCCCGTCTCTCTAACAAAACTCACAGCGATAGGTAGGCTTCTTAGGATGTGGTTGAGGCTTGGGGTTCTCGGGCTTGGTGGTGTTGGGTGTAGACTCTTTGGTGTGAGAGGGTCCAGGTAGAGAGTCAAAAGAAGTGTGTAGATGTTTTGGCTTTGGGACCTAGATGGGATTCTTGGGTGGAGCTTTAGGTTGTTCTTGGAACACTCCATCCTTGGGCTAACTAGCCTGGAAAGACTCCGTGGATGGAGTCTTGGGGTATCTCTACTCAGGAGTCATCTTACTCCAGTCCACAGCCCGACTAATGGCACTCTCAAAATCAGCCTTGGTGTAGGTGTAACCTACCCCAAACCCATCCTACCTCTTGAACTGATGGATCATCATGCTGAGCTGTGGCTCTCTGGCATTCACCCAACTCAGGATCTGACGGAGGTAAAAGTTCTCATTCCAAGCATTAGCTAGCTCCTCTCTCAAGGAAGCTAGTAACTCCACTTGAGACAAGCAGATCTCACACTCTCTATCGACTTGGACAGACTTCTCAGCTTTCAGCTTGATCAACTCCAATCTAAGGGACAAGCAGTTCTCACAAGCAGTGGGTGGAACTGACAATGTATCAATCTCTAGCCTTGTCTGCTCCAGCTTAGCTCTGACTCTCTCCAACTTGCCCAACTGCTCATCACTTTTGGCTCTCAGCTCAGCTAAACTAGCTAGATGGGATGGGCAATCAACACAGGGCACGACGGTAGTGGCATGAGCATCTTTCAGCTCCAATTGAGCGCTCTCAAGCTTAGTGGCCAAAGCGTCTCTCTCATCTACCCTCTCTGTGTATCTAGACTTCAGAGTCGTCAGGTCACACAATAGCACCTCGCAGTTACGGCACTCACTGCTACCACCCAAGCAAGGGGAAGAAGGTAGACTCTCAATCTTGCCGTTGGCCACGGCAAGCTCACTCTCAACCTCATCTATCCTCTTCTTAGCCCCTCTAAGCAGCTTATCCCAATACCTCAACTACCGACAGTTCTCTTCAAGCAATTCAATGACTTCTTGTTCATAGGAGGATACCTTAACTACCGTCATCGTTGGACTTGTCGGGGGAGCCCTTCTCTTCCTTATCCCCAAGAGCCATTGAGCAGAAGATCTTGTGGGATCTTCGGCGGTGGTGCGAGCAGATCTTTGGCTTGTCCCCGAAGGCCATGAAGCAGAGGCCCGCCGGATCATCCTTGTCCTTCCCCTTCCTGATCACGATCTCCAGATCACTTAAGCTTGATGAAGAGGAAGAAGATGAAGACCTCTTGGAGTAGCTTCTCTCCATCTTGGTGAAGAAGGACTTGTCTCACTTCTGGTTCTCACGCCGGTAGTCCTTCAGGGCCTTTCGAAAGAATCTTGTCTTGGTCTTGCCCTTTGTGAAGGTGGAGCTATCATGCTTGCCGGAGTCGTAGGAGCCACCACCGGTACCCTTCTTATGACCATTCCTCTTGGGGCATTAGGCGATGAAATGACCTAGATCACCACAGTCAAAGCATCCATATTTTGTGCCATGTCTTTTGAACATTCGCTTAGCATAGACACAACGCACCCAATTGTTAAACAGACACAAGTCATCATCTCCTAGCGAATCAAGCTGGTCCTTAGTGATAGACATCAATGAGAACCCAACACAGCTCAAAGAAGAGGAATCAGCAAAGGTGTCGCAAGGGTCACGGTTTTTGAGCTTGTTGAAAAGCTCTGAGATAGTCAAGGTATCATAAGAAGTGCTCTGAATGATAAAGGAAACCTTGATCTCCTAGATCTTAGGGTCCAAGGTATGAAGAACCTTGAGAGCCTGCTCATGATCTGAGACCAGCTGAACTCCCTCGGCCTTGTTGGCCCGAAGCTTATTGATGATCAATTGAAAATGACCAAACAAAGCTTCAACAGATTCACCCGGCTTCTATTTGAAATTTTCATATTCACGCCGGTAGGTCTGATAGAGACGAGCCTTGACCTGGGTTGTCCCCTCATGGTGTGCCTAGAGGGTAGCCCATATATATCTAGTAGTGCTGAGATGGCTCACACGCTCAAACTCAGTGGGACCTAAACCAGAAAATAAAATGTTCACCACTTTGTTGTTGTTCTGATGTTGGGCGATTATCTCGGGGTATGTACGCTCAGCAACAGGAAGTATGGTAAAAGTAGCGTGAACACAAACGTCCCAAATGTCTGAGCTCTGGCTCATGAGATAGGCTCGCATGCGAGTCTTCCAATAAGTGTAGCCAAAATATTCAAGGGACGGTCATGATCACTACCTGGGTTTAGAACCAGTTATGGTATGGAAAAACCCTAACCAGGCTCTGATACCACTTGTAGTGCCGAAAGTAGTGACAAGAGGGGGGTGAATGGGTGCCTAAAAAATTCTTTCGAATCAATGGCCTGATCCCAACACCCAACGCACCTCAACAAAACAATCAACGGAAACAACTAGATCAAACAGTGCTAAAAATAATTTAGCCTAAAAATGACCGGTGTCCAAATCGAAAAGACACCAACATAGTGATTAAAGGCAGATTAACAGATTAATTAACTCATAGGCATTTAATCAGACCAAAATACATGTAGATGACAAACTATGATCACAATTGGTCCAACAGATGTAAAAGCAGCACACAGATCAAAACTTGCAATGCATAAACACTTCAGTCAATCACTGGCATTTTACCAAGTTCATATTAACAGATTCAATATCATCTATTCATTCAAGCAAACAGATCAGGTGCATCAATATACTGTGATATATCTATGAAAACATCTCTAAGCAGTACACCATCACAGGAAATCAGAGATTGCCGAAAATACCGAGATAAAACTGAATGCACGCAAATCGAGGCAAAGGAAAATTATTGTGCGACGTTGTCTCCTGGTCACTTGGCCGAATAGCCTACAGACATGCGCTGCTTCCTCGAACCTTCGCCTCCACACGTCATTGCGCCAACACACCTTGTCCTAGTGTCATGCGTTTTTGCGGCCTATGCGGCCTTGGTTCCACACTAGGCACTAGCTGCTGCACTAAGCGCTGGCTGCCACGCTAGGGGTTGGCTGCCATGCTAGGGGCTAGCTGTAGCGCTAGGTGCAAGCTGCCACCCACGCACGCCTCGGCTACCGAGTGCGCAGACTAAAATCAAAACAACGCCGGAGAAAAAAAACTTCGGTGGTGAAACGGTGATCTGATAATGGCGGCGTCGCACACAGAGGAAGAATCCGATGAAAAAGAAAAGCTTAAAGTGGTTGAACTCTGATTTGCATTAGATGAGTTAACCCTAACCCTAGGGGGTTGGGGCCTATTTATAGGCAGCCCAACAAAGGGAAAAAGATAGATTTACCCCTAGGGTAAATTACACAGACGCTGAAAATAAAAATGGAAAGACCGAAATGCCCATAGGTTTTTAGAGACTCAACTGATAGACTGTGGTCCCAAAGGCAAAATAGTAAAAACCTAAATAAAGATAACTTGTCTTGATGCAGAGCTTTCATAGCAGCTACGACTTTGCCTCAGAACAGTCAGATCTGAGATTTGCGGTCGTCAGTTTTGCCCCGAAACTAACAAAGCGTCCACCGTCTTCGCACCGGGTACCCGGATTTGGCCGGCCCGATTCCGCAGCTCCCTCAGCCCGGAAATCGCTCGCCGCCCGTGTACCCGAGTCAATCCCGGTCAACAGTCCAGTGGATCCTCTACTGCTCCTAGCCCATGTACTCGGATTGGGCCAGCCCGACTTCGTGGCCCCTCTGCCCGACAGTCGCTCGTTGCCCGTGTACCTTAGTCACATGCGGCCTAGACACAATAGGTCTTCTCTTCATGTCCTCTTGACTTTCGTTGATAATCACTCATCACATCAGGAGCCATGAGGCCCATGCTCTTCAATATGACTGCTCAGACAGCGAGGACGATAATGATTACTCACGGTTCAAACACCACTAGAATTGTGAGTTCTTCAAATTCTGTTGGAATGAAGGGTTTTGTTTGCCGTCGATGGACGACTGCCCTGAGTGTGGTAGTGAGGGTAGGTGGCAGGGCGGTCATGATCCGCGTACTGAAAGGATAAGATTATATAGTCATGAGAGGTTGGCCATCCAGTAGTGGCTGTCGCCACCAAGAGCGTTGATACTCGAAAAGCTTGGTCACATCAACACCAAGGAAAATAGTCAATCAACCGACTATAGGGTAATGTCAGGAAAACCACAGTGGTGCCCTAGCAGGATCTTCACAAAGAATCAAAAGAGGTGAGCACAATGGTTGCGGTAGAAAGAACTAAAGGTGTAGAGTCACAAGAATGAGACTGATCGGCCCCGAAGGATTAAGAGTGAATGGCGAGTGAAAGTCATGGAAGATCACAATGATCAGAAATATGCAAGGATAAACATGGTTTTATTCGTCCCTCCGGAGTATCGAGCTACTCCAGAAGACGACGTCAGGCCAAACCGATACAATGGACCCACTGGCATTGACCCCGCAGCTGGTAGTATTCGACAAGCCAGAAGATCACGAGCATTGGCAACAAAGACCTCTTTACATCAAGGACCTGGTTAATGGGAATCCGATGTCCAAGATGATGATAGATGGAGGGGTAGCCGTCAACTTGATGGCATATGCCACCTTCTGGTAGTAACATCATCCTGATCACCATGGACGCATTAACCAATGAACAGAGAGTGGAGGTACAGGATCACGTTGAAACCTACAAGAGATTGTGCCTCGAAGTATTTGGCATGACTCGATCTAGCCTTGTCCAGAGGAGTCAGTTCGAGGGTATTAGTTAATAACTTGCATGGGTTAATCAAGAAGACTATTGATGGGACGATTGCTCAAGAGCCGACAGAAGGCCCAGAATATTTTCTGACCAATCCTCCTCATCTACTGCAAAACCCTCAACATACTCAGACAGTTCCACCACCGCAAGGGCAAATAAAGTAGGGTCCGCCAAACACTTTGTTCGGCCGGGAGGCTGACATGACGGCCCCATTACCTACCCCACGCTCGAAGGTTTAGGTAGACAGGACCCGTCCCAGAATATGTATCCCTTTGGTAAGGGTACACCACCCCTCCCAGCCTTTGGCCGCGCAGCAAGGGCCGATTAGGCAGGAGGTACCCCAACCTATGTATGGAATTGCTTGGAACATGTTGCCTGACATTGTGCCGCCAAGGAGAACACTCGAAGGCATCCCTCAAGGTACCAACAGACTGCATACTATGGAATGCCACCCTATTCTAATGAAGAACAAAGATATAATGTTGTTCGGCTAGATCAGTATAAATAGCTTCCAACGAATGATCGATACCCTACGTCGAACCAATAGAAGGACGATTTGTTGAATCGAATCAATGAAGTGATTCAGGACCAGTTTGGGCTCAAGCCCAAAGATCAGACCTACGTGTATCAGTGATCATACCCAGAGTGGTTCTACGGGGTGTCACTACCGAACCGATAAAAGATCCTTGACTTCACCAAGTTCTCAGAATAGGACTCGGTCTCGATGATCGAGCACATTAGCCATTTTCTCGCCCATTGTGGCGAGGCATCGACTAAGGAAGGACTCAAAGTACGGTTGTTCCCACTATCACTATCAAGATCAGCTTTTGCATGGTTCTCGTCACTACTGGTGAACTCTGTCGGAGGATGGGCAGATTGGAGACAAAGTTTCACAAGTATTTCTTCCCTAGCATGGTTGAGATGAAACTTACCGACTTGATGATAGTAAAGAAGAAGATGGATGAGTTAGTGCAAGATTATGCGCAAAGGATCCATGACGTGAGAAGTAGGTGCTATAGCCTAAACCTCAACGATGCACAACTGGCTGAGTTAGCATTCTAGGGGCTCAGTGAATCTGATAAAGGAAAGGTTTTCATCACAAGAAGCAGATAACATGACCATGGATAAAGCTGGCTGGTAATGAAGATAAGTATGATTTTGACATCAGTAAGGCCGATAGGATATTCAACCTATTGCTCAAAGAAAAGCAAATCCAGTTGCCACCTAATCACGTGATTCTGCCCATCGATGAATTGAAGAAGAAAAAAATACTATAAGGGGCATAACTGCTCATCTCACCACACTAATGAATGCAAGATGTTTAGGCAGCAGATCTAATCGGACGTGGAGCAAGGCCATGGAGCAATCAAAAAAGAGTAGGCGAGCCAGTAGTAGCATTACCTCCTTGGGTCTAATCAGAAAATATGAAAGAAAATCAAGAGAAAGGATGGACAACAAGGACGATCATGATTACTCACGATTCAACGCCCATTTGAATTGTGAGTTCTTCAGATTTTGCTAGAATGAAGGGCTATGTTTGCCCTAAATGGATGACTTCCCTAAGTGCAGTAGCAAAGGTAGGTGGTAGGGCGACCATGATCCGCGCACTGACAGGGCAAGGAAACATAGTCAGGAGACATTGGCCATCCATCAGAGGTTATCACCGCCAAGGGTGTCGATACTTGAAAAGCTTGGACTAGTCAACAACAAGGAGAATGGTCAATCAACCGACGGCAGTGTCACCTCAAGAAAGCCACAGTGGTGCCCTAGTGGGATCTTCACAAAGAATCAGAAGAGGATTGTACAATAACTATGGCAAAGAGTGAATGGCGAGTGAAAGACAAGGCCGATAACGATGACAAGAAAGATGCGGGGAAACATGGTTTCCTTCCTCCCCGTGGAGTATCGGGATATTCCTGAAGACAATGCTGGGCAAGCCGATACAATGGCCCAACTAGTATGACCCCGCAACTAGTAGAATTTGACAAGCCAGAAGATCACGAACATCGGCACCTGAGACCTCTCTACATCAAGGGGCCTGGTCAACAGGACGTCGATGTCCAAGATGATGATAGAAAGAGGCACGACTATCAACCTGATGCTATATCCCTCCTTGTGAAAGATGGGGAAGGGTCGGAGGACCTCATCAAAACCAACATGGTACTGAGGGACTTTCGTGGCAACTCATCAAAAATAATGGGGGTGCTAAATGCAGAGATGGCTGTTGGGAGCAAGACCATACCAACCACCTTCTTCGTCATAGAGGGAAAAGGATCCTATTGTTTTTTCCTGGGGAATTATTGGATTCATGTGAATTGTTTTGTCACATCAAAGATGCATCAAAGCCTCATGCAATGGGTCAGCAATTAGGTGGAGATCATTCTCGCTGATAAATCGATTAACATAGCAATAGCCGATTTATCGATATGGTAGATGGAAGAAGTCATCTGCCTATCCAGTAGAGCTTGGTACGGTGATTTTCTTGAAGTAACAAATGATGGAATCAAACCAATCAACAATGAACATCCCAAGCTTACCCTTTGAAGGCGACATGGACAAGGCAGATGGTAAAATCGGTCAAGTCTTTGCCGCAACCGATAAGCTACGGGAAGTAGGACATCGGACCCGGTGACATACCGAGGCCAACCTTTGTAAGTGCTCAACTTCAC
>JAAALK010000289.1:15255325-15292417 GCA_019279435.1 Zizania palustris | reverse complement strand
GCGGAGGCAGGAGGCGGCGGCGGCAGGTGCTCGGGACCAGCGGCGGCATCTGGCGGGTGGGCGGCGGCTGCGCGGGGGCGCGGGGCGCCGGAGGTGGGCGGTGGCATGGGCGCGAGGCGGGCGGACGCGTGGGCCGGGGCGGCGGGCGGGCGACGGCCTGCGCGGTGGCGCGAGGCGCCGGATTGGGAGGCGGGCGGGCGCGCGGCGGCGTGGGCGCGAGGCGGGCGGCCGTGTGGGCCGGGCGGCGGTCGGCGGTGGTTGGCCGGGGCGGTGGGCGAGCGGCGGTCGGCGCGGTGGCGTGAGGCGGGCGGTGGCGCGGGCTCGAGGCGGGCGGCGGGTGTGCAGTGGGCGCATACAGGGATTAGGTCTCCTTGTACGCGCGCGCGGGGTTGGGGATTAACTTCCGTCGGCTTTAATGGTGGCCGACGGACGTTAAGGGATATGTATTGGCCCGGACCACAGACACGTTAACTTCCGTCGGCCACAGTTAAAAGCCGACGGAAGTTATTTTAACTTCCGTCGGCTTTTCGAAAAGTCGACGGAAGTTAAATTGGCCGACGAAAAGTTTCTTTTTTGTTGTAGTGGTAGCCATGATCTCTCTAGCATTGTAGAGATGGTTCACACACTCAAATTCAGTGGGACCTAAACCAGAAAACAAAATGTTCACCGCTTTGTTGTTGTTCTAATGCTGGGCGATTATCAGGAGATGTATGCTCAGCAACAGACAATATGGTGAAAGTAGCGTGAACACAAATGTCCCAAATGTCCGCGCTCTGGCTCATGAGATAGGCTCACATGCGAGTCTTCTCATAAGTATAGCCAAAAGCTTCCAGGGACGGGACCAGTCATGATCACTACCTGGGTTTAGAACCGGTTAATATATGGAAAAACCCTAACTAGGCTCTGATACCACTTGTAGGACCGAAAGTAGCGACCAAAGGGGGGTGAATGGGCGCCTAAAAAATAATATTCTTTCGAATCAATGGCCTGCTCCCAACACCCAACGCACCTCAACAGACTAACAGGAAAAATAAATAGATAAACAGTGCTAAAAATAATCTAGCCTAAAAACAAGCGGTGTCCTAAACGAAAAGACACCAACACAGTGCTTAAAGACATATTAAGTCCATTCACTAAACAAAAGGCATCTCCACAAAGATTTCACCAAAACGCAGGTAATCCATCATGCACATGACTATATCCATCATTCACAAACATTTCATCAATCAAAATCAATGCAGTAAATGAATAGCTCTCACAGATAATCCATTTGATACATGATGTGCACTTAAATCAATGAAGGAACAACAAGTTATATTGTGCTTCAATGAGATTAAGATGGTCAGAGTACTAACTTAATTCAGCCAATAGCATGTGAGACAAAAAACCTAAGTGTGAACTTCAAGAATAAACATATCAGATTATAAAACTAGTGCTAGCCATAAACAGTTTACTTAATCATATAAAACTCTGAATGGAACATAAATCAAAGTTAATCAGCTTTTAACATCAGAGTAAAAAACTAAACGAATACTTGCCTCAATCTACATGTCAGGACGTTTCGTGCTGTAGCTTCTGTTCTTGGGTTCTTGCGTAGTCTCTCAGCCGGATGAATCACGACGCCACGCTTGGCCACATCTTGCAGGAAACTTCAAGAAACTCTTGCTGCCAATGCAATAGTGGGCCCTACTTGATGTTGCTCCTCGGTTGAACCGCATGGCGTGCTGCTTTCTATTGCAGGTAGATGACAAGCTAGCTACCTAAATGTTGCTCACCGTGAACAGCCTAGCACTAGCAAGCCGGCTGCTTCTACACGCCATTCCTCTCCACGAAAGCAACTAGCCAGCCTTGGCTGTAGTGCTGCTTCATAGGCCACGCGCCTAGGCCTACTACACCAGGCGTTGCGGCCACTGCAGCCAGCGAGCCTACGATCTAACTATGCACGGGAGACAAGAGCAACTCGACGCCGGAGAACCAAATGCACGCAGGGGATAAAAACTAAAAACCAGTCGGCGGAGATTTCAGAGAGGAACAACTGCTAGCGGCGAAGAAACAAGGAACTCAAAGAAAAAGTGAAACCCACAAATTAAGAAATTGGGAAAGTGTATTTCAAAAATGGGTAACCCTAACCCTAGGGTATTGGGGCCTATTTATAGGCAGTCCAATAAATGGGAAAATGCAAAAATACCCCTAGGGTTTTTACATACGCGGGAATAAAAATGGAAAAGACCGAAATGCCCTTAGGATTTTTTACAAACTCGACTGATAGATTGTTGGCCTAAAGGAAAAATAGTAAAAACGTAAATAAAGATAATTTGTCCTCATGCGGAGCTTTCATAGCAGCTACGGCTTCGCCTCTGAATGGTCAGATCCGAGATCAGCGGTCAGTTTTGCGCCGAAACTGACAAAGCATCCACCGTCTTCGCATCGGGTACCCGGATTGGGCCAGCCCGACTCCGCAGCTCCCTCAGCCCGGCAATCACTCGCCGCCCATGTACCTGAGTCAAACCCGGTCAACAGCCAAGTAGATCCTCTGCTGCTCCTAGCCCATGTACTCGGATTGGGCCAGCCTGACTTTGCGGCCCCTCTGCCCGACAGTCGCTCGCTGCCTGTGTACCTGAGTCACATGCGGCCCAGACACAATAGGTCTTCTCTTTTCTTCATGTCCTCTTTGACTTCTGTGGACAATCACTCATCACCTCTGGAGCCATGAGGCCCATGTTCTTCAACATGTCTCCTCAACCATTTCATTTTCTAGGCTGATTGGTGTGTTCTATATATGCCATCATGTACTTCACACATCACAACCTTAGCTTCTTTGGTGCTTATGCATTGATGGCGAACTCCATCGGTCGTTTGATGGTACAAGTCTTCTCAAAGAAAAACGTATCTCGCTGCTTTATATTAGAGTTTTCTTGATGCCGATGTTGAAGGATTAATCAAATAATGAATAATATCATACCTTCATTCATCGACCTCTATATCTGTGATCTCTACCTTGATCGACCTAGCCATCGGCTTATATCCTGACATCATTTGGGCCAAATCATTTGCTTCTGAGTTCTGCTCCCTTGGGATATGAGTAAGACTTACACTTCGGAAGCTTGACATTATAGCTTGACACCGATCATAATATTCTTTCAGCATGTCGTATTTGCACTCGTACTCGTTTGACAGGTGTCTCATCACTAGCAGAGAGTCTCCCAAAAGTTCTATTCTATCGGCGCCCACTTCTTCCAATAGCTGTAACCCTTTCAATACTGCTTCGTATTCGACTTGATTATTGGTGGAGAAAGGTCTGATGGTATATGAAAATTCAAATGATGCCCCTAATGGGAAACAATCACTAGGCCTATAATACATCCATGTCGACACACTGATTTGTCGAAGAATACGGTCCATGGTGTCAGCTCAACATGAGTCACTGCCTCATATCTGTGCTGGACTATAAAATTTTCTGTCACTTGTCCCTTTACTGTGTTAGCCAATTCAAATATAAGATCAAATTTGGTGAGAGCGAGAACCCATTTTCTGATACACCGTTTCAATACTGGGGCCGATGCATATACTTAATGACATCGACCTTACATATCACAGTGCATTCTTATGATAGCAGGTAATGTATCAGTTTTGTTCACGAGAAGTATATGCATAGACAGAGCTTCTCCACCACGGCGTATAGGGTCTCAATGCTAGTAGTCTTATACTTTGATAGAAAATTAACCTTTCTTTTTTATCAATCTCCTGCACCAAGACCAACCCGATGGCTTCATCTTCGGTTGACAAATAGATCGGCTACATGGTCCTGAGTACTACTTTATTTTACCACAATGTTATCTATATAGATGTCCACCAATTGGCTGACCAATTTATGAAAAATATAGTTCATGGCCCTCTACTAAGGTGCGCAGGCATTCTTTAAGCCGAAGGTCATCACCACCCACTCATAAAGTCCGATAGCGCCTAGGCACCAGAAGGTCATCTTGTGATGTCTTCGGTAGCCATGAAAATCTGATTATAACCTGCATTCCCATCCAAGAACTAATAATCATATGGCCCAATTTGGCATCCACCAGCAAATCCACGATTGACATTGGGTATTCATCCTTTGGGGTTGCCTTATTCAGATCTGTTAATTCAACCCATATTCTAATGTTCCCACTTTTCTTACATACTAGTACAATGTTCGATACCCACTATACGTATCAGAACAACCTTATGAATCATGTATCATATAATTTTGTTACCTCGACCTTGATGTCTGGATATATTTCCGCCTTGAACCGCCGAGGTGACTACTTGAATGGATGATACCCTTGTCTTATTGGGAGCCAATGTTCTACAATCGATCGGCTTAGGCCTGGCATTTCATGGTATTCCCATGCGAAGAAATCCTGATAATCCCATAATAATGCAATTAATTCATTCTTTATTTCATTGTGAAGTTGAGCACTTACAAAGGTTGGCCTCGGTATGTCACCGGGTCCGATGTCTACTTCCTGTAGCTCATCGGTTGCGGCAAAGACTTGACCGATTTTACCATCTGCCTTGTCCATGTCGCCTTCAAAGGGTAAGCTTGGGATGTTCATTGTTGATTGGTTTGATTCCATCATTTGATACTTCAAGAAAATCACCGTACCAAGCTCTACCGGACAGGCAGATGACTTCTTCCATCTACCATATCGATAAATCAGCTATTGCTATGTTAATCGATTTATCAGCGAGAATGATCTCCACCTAATTGCTGGCCCATTGCATGAGGCTTTGATGCATCTTTGATGTGACAAAACAATTCACATGAATCCAATAATGCCCCAGGAAAAACAATAGGATCCTTTTCCCTCTATGACAAAGAAGGTGGTTGGTATGGTCTTGCTCCCAACCGCCATCTCTGCATTTAGCACCCCCATTATTTTTGATGAGTTGCCACGAAAGTCCCTCAGTACCATGTTGGTTTTGATGAGGTCCTCCGACCTTTTCCCCATCTTTCAAAAGGTGGGATATAGCATCAGGTTGATAGTCGTGCCTCTGTCTATCATTATCTTGGACATTGACGTCCCGTTGACCAAGCCCTTGATGTAGAGAGGTCTTAGGTGCCGATGTTCGTGATCTTCTGGGTTGTCAAATACTACTAGTTGCGGGGTCAATACTAGTTGGGCCATTGTATCGGCTTGCCCAGCGTTGTCTTCGGGAATAGCCCGATACTCCGCGGGGAGGAAGAAAACCATGTTTTCCCCGCATCTTTCTTGTCATCGTTATCGGCCTTGTCTTTCACTCGCCATTCACTCTTAATCCTTCAAGGTCGATCAATCTCGTTCTTGTAAATGTGTACCTATAGTTCTCTTTGCCATAGTTATTGTACAATCCTCTTCTGATTCTTTGTGAAGATCCCACTAGGGCACCACTGTGGCTTTCTTGAGATGACACTGTCGTCGGTTGATTGACCATTCTCCTTGTTGTTGACTAGTCCAAGCTTTTCAAGTATCGACACCCTTGGCGGTGATAACCTCTGATGGATGGCCAATGTCTCCTGACTATGTTTCCTTGCCCAGTCAGTGCGCGGATCATGGCCGCCCTACCACCTACCTTTGCTACTGCACTTAGGGAAGTCATCCATTCAGGGCAAACATAGCCCTTCATTCTAGCAAAATCTTAAGAACTCACAATTCAAATGGGGGTTGAATCGTGAGTAGTCATGATCGTCCTTGTTGTCCATCCTTTCTCTTGATTTTCTTTCATATTTTCTGATTAGATCCAAGGAGGTGATGCTACTACTGGCTCGCCTACTCTTTTTTGATTGCTCCATGGCCTAGCTCCACGTCCGATTAGATCTGCTGCCTAAACATCTTGCATTCATTAGTGTGGTGAGATGAGCAGTTATGCCCCTTATAGTATTTTTTCTTCTTCAATTCATCGATGGGCAGAATCACGTGATTAGGTGGCAACTGGATTTGCTTTTCTTTGAGCAATAGGTTGAATATCCTATCGGCCTTACTAATGTCAAAATCATACTTATCTTCATTATCAGCCAGCTTTATCCATGGTCATGTTATCTGCTTCTTGTGATGAAAACCTTTCCTTTATCAGATTCACTGAGCCCCTAGAATGCTAACTCAGCTAGTTGTGCATCGTTGAGGTTTAGGCTATAGCACCTACTTCTCACGTCATGGATCCTTTGCGCATAATCTTGCACTGACTCATCCATCTTCTTCTTTACTATCATCAAGTCGGTAAGCTTCATCTCAAGTATGCTAGGGAAGAAATACTTGTGAAACTTTGTCTCCAAATCTGCCCATCCTCCGACAAAGTTCACCAATAGTGATGAGAACCATGCAAAAGCTGATCTTGATATTGATAGTGGGAACAACCGTACTTTGAGTCCTTCCTTAGTCGATGCCTCGCCACAATGGGCGAGAAAATGGCTAATGTGCTCGATCGTCGAGACCGAGTCCTATTCTGAGAACTTGGTGAAGTCAAGGATCTTTTATCGGTTCGGTAGTGACACCCCGTAGAACCACTCTGGGTATGATCACTGATACACGTTGGTCTGATCTTTGGGCTTGAGCCCAAACTGGTCCTGAATCACTTCATTGATTCGATTCAACAAATCGTCCTTCTATTGGTTCGACGTAGGGTATCGATCATTCGTTGGAAGCTATTGATACTTATCTAGCCGAACAAATTTATATCTTTGTTCTTCATTAGAATAGGGTGGCATTCCATAGTATGCAGTCTGTTGGTACCTTGAGGGATGCCTTCGGGTGTTCTCCTTGGCAGCACAATGTCAGGCAACATGTTCCAAGCAATTCCATACATAGGTTGGGGTACCTCCGGCCTAATCGGCCCTTGCTGCGTGGCCACAGGCTGGGAGGGTGGTGTACCCTTACCAAAGGGATACATATTCTGGGATGGGTCCTGTCTAGCTAAACCTTCGAGTGTGGGGTAGGTAATGGGGCCGTCATGTCAGCCTCCCGGCCGAACAAAGTGTTTGGCGGACCCTACTTTATTTGCCCTTGCGGTGGTGGAACTATCTGAGTATGTTGAGGGTTTTGCAGTAGATGAGGAGGATTGGTCAGAAAATATTCTGGGCCTTCTGTCGGCTCTTGAGCAATCGTCTCGTCAATAGTCTTCTTGATTAACCCATGCAAGTTATTAACTAATACCTCGAACTGACTCCTCTGGACAAGGCTAGATCGAGTCATGCCGAATACTTCGAGGCACAATCTCTTGTAGGTTTCAACGTGATCCTGTACATCCACTCTCTGTTCATTGGTTAATGCATCCATGGTGATCAAGATGATGTTACTACCAGAAGGTGGCATATGCCATCAAGTTGACGGCTACCCCTCCATCTATCATCATCTTGGACATCGGCTTCCCATTAACCAGGTCCTTGATGTAAAGAGGTCTTTGGTGCCAATGCTCGTGATCTTCTGGCTTGTCGAATACTACCAGCTGCGGGGTCAATGCCAGTGGGGCCATTGTATCGGTTTTGCCTGACGTCGTCTTCTGGAGTAGCCCGATACTCCGCAGGGACGAATAAAACCATGTTTATCCTTGCATATTTCTGATCATTGTGATCTGCCATGACATTCACTCGCCATTCACTCTTAATCCTTCGGGGCCGATCAGTCTCATTCTTGTGACTCTACACCTTTAGTTCTTTGTACCGCAACCATTGTACTCTCCTCTTTTGATTCTTTGTGAAGATCCTGCTAGGGCACCACTGTGGTTTTCCTGACATGACCCTATAGTCGGTTGATTGACTATTTTCCTTGGTGTTGATGTGACCAAGCTTTTCGAGTATCGACGCTCTTGGTGGCGACAGCCTCTGTTGGATGGCCAACCTCTCATGACTATGTTATCTTATCCTTTCAGTGCGCGAATCATGACCGCCCTGCCACCTACCCTCACTACCACACTCAGGGCAGTCATCCATGTACGGCAAACAAAACCCTTCATTCCAACAGAATTTGAAGAACTCACAATTCTAGTGGGGTTTGAACCGTGAGTAATCATTATCGTCCTCGCTATCTGAGCAGCCATATTGAAGAGCATGGGCTTCATGGCTCCAGATGTGATGAGTGATTATAAATGAAAGTCAAGAGGACATGAAGAGAAGACCTCTTGTGTCTGGGCCGCATGTGACTCAGGTACATGGGCAGCGAGCGACTGTCGGGCAGAGGGGCCACGAAGTCGGGCTTGCCCAATCCGAGTACATGGGCTTGGAGCAGCAGAGGATCCACTAGTCTGTTGACCGGGATTGACTCAGGTACACGGGCGGCGAGCGATTGCCGGGCTGAGGGAGCTGTGGAATCGGGCCGGCCCAATCCGGGTACCCGGTGCGAAGACGGTGGACGCTTTGTTAGTTTCGGCGCAAAACTGACGACCGCAGATTTCAGATCTGACTGTTCTGAAGCAAAGTCATAGCTGTTATGAAAGCTCTACATCAGGACAAGTTATCTTTATTTAGGTTTTTACTATTTTGCTTTTAGGACCACAGTCTATCAGTTGAGTCTGTAAAAAACCCTATGGGCATTTCGGTCTTTTCCATTTTTATTTTCAGCGTCTGTGTAATTTACCCTAGGGGTAAATCTATATTTTTCCCTTTGTTGGGATGCCTATAAATAGGCCCCAACCCCCTAGGGTTAGGGTTAACTCATCTAATGCAAATCAGAGTTCAACCACTTTAAGCTTTTTTTCATCGGATTCTTCCTCTGTGTACGCCGCCGCCATTATGAGATCACCGTTTCACCACCGACGTTTTTTTTCTCCGGCGTTGTTTTGATTTTAGTCTACGCACTCGGTAGCCGAGGCGTGCGTGGGTGGCAACTAGCACCTAGCGCTACAACTAGCCCCTAGCGCGGCAGCCAGCGCTTAGCGCAGCAGCTAGTGCCTAGTGTGGAAGCCAAGACCGCATAGGCCGCAGAAACGCACGACAGCAGGACAAGGTGTGTTGGCGCACTGACGTGTGGAGGCGAAGGTTCGGGGAAGCAGCGCATGTCTGTAGGCTATTCGTCCAAGTGACCAGGAGACAACGTCACACAATAATTTTCCTTTGCCTCGATTTGCGTGCATTCAGTTTTATCTCGGTATTTTTGGCAATCTCTGATTTCCTATGATGGTTTACTGCTTAGAGATGTTTTCATAGATATATCACAGTATATTGATGCACCTCATCTGTTTGCTTGAATGAATAGATGATATTGATTCTATTAATATGAACTTGGTAAAATGCCAGTGATTGACTGAAGTGTTTATGCACTGCAAGTTTTGATATGTGTGCTGCTTTTACATCTGTTGGACCAATTGTGATCACAGTTAATCATCTACATGTATTTTGGTTTGATTAAATGCCTATGAGTTGATTAATCTGTTAATCTACCTTTAATCACTATGTTGGTGTCTTTTCGATTAGGACACCAGTCATTTTTAGTCTAAATTATTTTTAGCACTGTTTGATCTAGTTGTTTCCGTTGATTGTTTTGTTGAGGTGCGTTGGGTGTTGGGATCAGGCCATTGATTCGAAAGAATTTTTTAGGCACCCATTCACCCCCCTCTTGTTGCTACTTTCGGCCCTACAAGTGGTATCAGAGCCTGGTTAGGGTTTTTCCATACCTTAACCGGTTCTAAACCCAGGTAGTGATCATGACTTCTTCTAGCAAGGTCCCGTCCCTGGAATATTTTGGCTACACTTATTGGAAGACTCGCATGCGAGCCTATCTCATGAGCCAGAGCTCGGACATTTGGGACGTTTGTGTTCACGCTACTTTTACCATACTTCCTGTTGCTGAGCGTACATACCCTGAGATAATCGCCCAACATCAGAACAACAACAAAGCGGTGAACATTTTATTTTCTGGTTTAGGTCCCACTGAGTTTGAGTGTGTGACCATCTCAGCACTACTAGATAGATATGGGCTTTCCTCCAGGCACACCATGAGGGGACAGCCCAGGTCAAGGCTCGGCTCTATCAGACCTACCGGCGTGAATATGAAAATTTCAAATAGAAGCCGGGTGAATCTGTTGAAGCTTTGTTTGGTCATTTTCAATTGATCATCAACAAGCTTCGGGCCAACAAGGTTGAGGGAGTTCAGCTGGTCTCAGATCATGAGCAGGCTCTCAAGGTTCTTCATACCTTGGACCCTAAGATCTAGGAGATCTAGGAGACATGGCACAAAATCTGGATGCTTTGAGTGTGGTGATCTAGGTCATTTCATCGCCTACTGTCCCAAGAGGAATGGTCATAAGAAGGGTACCGGTGGTGGCTCCTACGACTCCCGCAAGCATGACAGCTCCACCTTCACAGAGGGCAAGACCAAGACAAGATTCTTTCGAAAGGCCCTGAAGGACTACCGGCGTGAGAACAAGAAGCGAGACAAGTCCTTCTTCACCAAGATGGAGAGAAGCTACTCCAAGAGGTCTCCGTCTTCTTCCTCTTCATCAAGCTCAAGTGATCTGGAGATCGTGATCAGCAAGGGGAAGGACAAGGATGATCCGGTGGGCCTCTGCTTCATGGCCTTCGGGGACAAGCCGAAGATCTGCTCGCACCACCGCCGAAGTTCCCGCAAGAGCTTCTACTCAATGGCTCTTGGGGATAAGGAAGAGAATGGCTCCCCCGACAACTCCAATGATGACGAAGATGAAAAGGTATCCTCCTATGAACAAGAAGTCATTGAATTGCTTGAAGAGAACTGTCGGGAGTTGAGGTATTGGGATAAGCTGCTTAGAGGGGCTAAGAAGAGGATAGATGAGGTTGAGAGTGAGCTTGTCGTGGCCAACGGCAAGATTGAGAGTCTACCTTCTTCCCCTTGCTTGGGTGGTAGCAGTGAGTGCCCTAACTGCGAGGTGCTATTGTGTGACCTGGTGACTCTGAAGTCCAGATACACAGAGAGGGTAGATGAGAGAGACGCTTTGGCCACTAAGCTTGAGAGCGCTCAGTTGAAGCTGAAAGATGCTCATGCCACTGCCATCGTGCCCTGTGTTGATTGTCCATCCCATCTAGCTAGTTTAGCTGAGCTGAGAGCCAAAAGTGATGAGCAGTTGGGCAAGTTGGAGAGAGTCAGAGCTAAGCTGGAGCAGACAAGGCTAGAGCTTGAGACATTGTCAGTTCCACCCATTGCTTGTGAGAACTGCTTGTCCCTTAGATTGGAGTTGATCAAGCTGAAAGCTGAGAAGTCTGTCCAAGTCGATAGAGAGTGTGAGATCTTCTTGTCTCAGGTGGAGGTAATAGCTTCCTTGAGAGAGGAGCTAGCTAATGCTCAGAATGAGAACTTTTACCTCTGTCAGATCCTGAGTTGGGTGAGTGCCAGATAGCCACATCTCGGCATGATGATCCATCAGTTCAAGAGGCAGGATGGGTTTGGGGTAGGTTACACCTACACCAAGGCTGATTTTGAGAGTGCCATTAGTCGGGCTGTGGAGTGGAGTAAGATGACTCCTGAGTAGAGATACCCCAAGACTCACTCCACGGAGTCTTTCCAGGCTAGTCATCCCAAGGATGGAGTGTTCCAAGAACAACCTAAAGCTCCACCCAAGAATCCCATCTAGGTCCCAAAGCCAAAACATCTACACACTTCTTTTGAATCTCTACCTGGACCCTCTCACACCAAAGAGTCTACACCCAACACCACCAAGCCCAAGAACCCCAAGCCGCAACCACATCCTAAGAAGCCTACCTATCGCTGTGAGTTTTGTTAGAGAGACGGGCATCTTGAGGAGTTTTGCTTTAGGAGGAAGGGGGTTGGGAGAGCAGAGAGAGCTCCCGGTAGGTAGGAGCAGTTCTACCAGCAGGGTGGTAGACAGAGAGTCCCTCAATGCGGGGAGAGGCTAGAGGCCAGGCCGTGTCATGTAGGTGGTGGTAGAGGAGACGACTTTCATGCCCGTGCTCAGGAGGGTGGTTTTCTCTCCGGTAGAGCTCCACGTCGTTCTGGATATGACTTTGGACCTCGTGGCTGAGACTTTAGGAAGAACAGATGATCGCGCTTTGAGCTGCGTTTTGGTCCGGACTCTTATGATTCTTTCTGCTTTCCTTCTTTTGAGCAGATGGCTCGACACTGGTTTAGCTCTTTTGCTAAACCTGGTGCCGGACCATTTGCTCCAACTTACGACCACTAATCATGCGGGATCGAGGACTAGAGGACGTGTGGTTCATGGATTTAGGATGCTCTCGCCACATGACGGGACATCGCAAATAGTTCTCCAGCCTCACTTCCCCAAACTCCAAGGAGTACATCACTTTCGGGAACAGTGGTCAAGGGAAGGTACAAGGCATTGGCTCAATTCGCATCTTTGATCATTTCTCTTTGAAGAATGTTGCTTTGGTTGGAAACTTGAATTTTAATCTGATTTCTGTGTCGCAACTTCTTGAGGATGGTTTAGAGGTTCGCTTTAAGAAGGCCATGTCTTCTGTTGTTTATTCTAGAGGATCTTTGGTTTGCCAGATCTTACCCTTCGGTAAGGTTTTTCGGATTGATTTCTCTAGTTCTTTTGGCCCTTCTCATTGTTTGATTGTTGGATCCTCCTCCGAGCTCTAGAAGTGGCATAGGAGGTTAGGCCATTTGAGCTTTGATTTGCTCGTTAGATTGAGCTCTATGGACCTCATCCGAGGATTGCCCAAGCTTAAGATGGAGAAGGATCTAGTTTGCCATCCCTGTCGTCATGGGAAAATGGTTGCCGTCTCTCATGCACCTATGACTCAGGTGATGACTTCATACCCGGTAGAGCTGTTACACATGGACACTGTTGGTCCAGCTCGGGTATGATCAGTTGGTGGGAAGTGGTACGCTCTTGTGATAGTTGACGATTTTTCCCGATTCTCGTGGGTTTTCTTTTTGGAGTCTAAGGATGAGACTTTCCAGTTTGTTCATTACTTGATTTTGAAGCTGAAGAATGAGAACAATTGTCGGATGTGAGCAATTCGCTCTGACAATGGCTCTGAGTTCAAGAACTCTCAATTCGTCAGCTTCTGCAGTGATTAGGGTCTTGAGCACCAGTTTTCTGCTCCTTACACTCCCCTACAGAATGGCATTGTGGAATGAAAGAACCGCACGCTAGTCGAGATGTCTAGGACGATGCTCAATGAACATAGGACTCCTAGGTGCTTTTGGGCTGAAGCCATGAACACAGCTTGCTATCTGGCCAACCGTATTTTTCTTAGAGCTTACTTAGGTAAGACATCATATGAGTTGCGGTTCGGTAGATAGCCCAAGGTGAGTCACTTGCGAGCGTTTGGCTGCAAGTGCTTTGTGCTAAAGAAGGGAGGGCATTTGGAAAAGTTTGAGTCTCGTTGATGGGATGGAGTTTTTCTTGTTTATGCTTTGCATTCTCGAGCCTTCCGTGTTTGGAACCTCGACTCCAAGCAGCTTGTAAAGACTTGTGAGGATTCCTTTGATGAGTCCATGCCTTCGCTGACTCCTTCTTTGAGCTTTCTGGAAATGATGATCTTGGAGAGTCCATCTTCGAGGAAGATGATGACGCTCCTGCTGTTGATGAGGGTGGGCCTTCTGCACAGCCTGCAGACCCCACACCTTTTAAGTCTTCGACTGAGGATGAGGGCGGACCTCTGATCACTTCTTCCACTTCGATCGAGACCCTCAGTCGAGTCTTGAGGTGCCAGCTGCTGACTCCAGTCAGGTGACTTCAGATCACCTAGGATCCCGAGCAGTTCAGCGTGATCACCCCTCAGAGCTCATCATCGGTGATCTCACTGAGAGAACATTGTGTTCCTCTATTGACTCGCTTGATGTGTTTGCTAAATCTGCCTTTGTTGCCTCTTTTGAGCACAGAGAAGTCTCTCATGCTCTTTCTGATGCAAATTGGATAAACGCCATGCAAGAAGAGCTTGAAAACTTTGTTTGCAATCGGGTTTGGACACTAGTTGAGCTGCCACTAGGATGCAACCCCGTAGGCACCAAGTGGGTGTTTAAGAACAAGCAAGTTGAAGATGGGGTTGTGGTGCGCAACAAAGCTCGATTAGTTGCCCAGGGTTTTTGCTAGAAAGAGGGTATTGACTTTGAGGAGACTTTTGTCCTTGTTGCCCGTCTTGAGTCCATTCACATTCTGTTGGCATTTGCTGCTTCTAAAGGTTAAAAACTTTTTCAAATGGATGTCAGGAGTGCTTTTTTGAACGGGTACATAGAGGAGGAAGTCGATGTTAGGTAGCCACCGGTTTTGAGAATCCTAAGTTTCCTCGACATGTTTTCAAGTTGTAGTAAGCTTTATACGGTCTGAAGCAAGCCCCTAGATCTTGTTATGATCGCCTAAAGAAGTTTTTGTTGGGGACTGACTTTGTGATGGGTTCTGTGGACAAAACTCTTTTCTTGCTCCGTGTTGGCACTGATTTCTTAATTGCTCAGATTTACGTCGACGACATTATTTTTGGTGGTTCTACTAATGAGCTTGTGTCTAAGTTTTTTGAGCAGATGCACAGCGAGTTTGAGATGAGCCTCATGGGTGAGCTCAAGTACTTTCTAGGGCTCTAGATCAAGCAGACCAAGGATGGCATCTTTATCCACCAGAGCAAGTACACGCGGGCCATGTTGAAGAAATTTGACTTTGGTGGAGAACTGAAGCCTCAGATGACCCCAATGGGTACATCTGGGGGCCTGGACAAGGACGAGGGCGGCGTCAAGGTCAACGAGAGAGAGAGAGTATCCAGGGATGATCGGATCACTGTTGTATTTGACGGCGATGTGGCCAGACATTCAGTTTCCCGTGGGACTATGTGCGCGCTTTGAGTCTTCACCACGCGCATCTCATCGGCAGGCTATCAAGCGCATTTTCAGGTACCTTACCTATGTGCCTGATCTAGGTCTTTACTATTCAGCATCATCGTCTCTTGAGTTATGTGGCTTTTCCGATGCTGATTTTGGTGGGTGCCGGCTGGATCGCAAGTCGACTTCGGGTACTTGCCAGTTTCTTAGTTCTTCGTTTGTCTCTTGGTCTTATCGAAAGAAATCTGGAGTTGCGCTTTCTACCACTGAGGCTGAGTATGTAGTTGCTGCTAGCTACTGCTCACAGTTGGTTTGGATGATTTCCACTTTGTGAGATTTTGGGTTATTCTTCCCTGCTAGAGTTCCTTTGTTTTGTGATAGCACCAGCGTGATTAGTGTAGGGAAAAACCCATGTCTTCATTTAAAAACCACACATATTGATGTGCACTTTCACTTTCTGAGGGATCAATATGAGAAAGGTGTCATTGACCTTGTTCATGTTGATACCCATCATCAGTTGGCTGACATTTTCACCAAATCCCTAGATCAGTCTACTTTTGAGAGGTTGGGAGGGGATTTGGGAGTTGTGTATCCTTTTTAGGATATTTTTTAGTCAGTTTTCTCTCTTCTTTACTCTTTTCTTGAGTCTTTTCGTGTGTGTTCATATCATGCATATTCACATATCACACTTTGATCTTGCTTTTGTTATATGATTGATCTGTTTTACTTATTATAGCTAGTACATGCTTTTGAATACCTATCGATGATCATGCTTTGCTTCAGTTCACATGATATGTCTGATATATGTACTATGCATGGCTTTTATGCTTTAAAATTGATCACCATTGCTTTTGGTAACTAGCATGTGTAGGCTGAATGCTTCTGCTATCTTTTACATACCTGGTAGCTAGTTCCTCACTTAGATGCAGATACGCAACTTGGACATCTATATACTTTAAACATGGAAAATGTGCTATAAAAATGATAAAAATCATAAAAATGAAAATTCCATGCCTTTTTATGCTTAATTTGAAAAGATCCAGGTGGGTTTGCTTTTTATCGCATTGTATTGTTCTAGACTGCTTACCATAGCACTTTGGTATGAACTAGGACAGTGTAATGTATGCCAAGACCAATGTCTTAAGCTTCTGATGGTCCAGTTCTGGCTTAGGCTTGACTTGGTCGATTAGCATAAGGTTGACATGCAAATAACCCCTAGCAAAAATGAAAAAGGAAAAGAAAAAGCCTGAAAATTAAAAAGATAACAAGTTTGCTGAAGCATTTTGTTCTGGACAATGCTTATCTTGGTAGATATCAGGTAGTTTTTGCATCTCATGCTTTACCTTGCGTGTCGACTAGAAAATGTGGTGATGCTTTTGTTTGCAAAAATTGAAAATGTGTGCTAATTACTTTCTTTAGATATCATTTGGTGCACTGATCATGCCATGTGTCATAGACAATATGTCTTTTTCTATACTTGCTAGATGTTGTAATTGCAGTCAATCATATCTAGGAAGCATGCTTTTTACACTCCACCTACACCCCAGTTGCATTCATTACATATTTTGAGGGGGAGCTGCATTTTAGGGGGAGTTTGAGTCTGTGTTTCTTTAGAGTGCTTTTAGTTTCACTTGATGAGTCCATTTGTCAACATGGGGGAGAAATTTTGGGTTCCTTGATCTTTTAGAAGAGTTTACGGGTAGTTTTGGCTGTCTCTGGGATTTGTTTCAGGGGGGGTTTTAGTCTCTTTTGCCTTTACTCTTGGGATATCCTTGTTGATAATTATGAGATTGCACTCGTTTTGAGTTTTTATTTTTGGTTAAACATAATGACCGTTTTCCTTGCTTCTATTTGGCTTTTGTTCATTAGGGTTAAACTTTTATTTTATTTTCTAATTTCTGTATTCTTGTGTTTTGTTTTTCGTGTTTCCACATGTGCTTGCAGGTTCTGAAGAGCTGATGAAGAAAGTGTTGACAATGCACTCATCAAGGGGGAGATTGAGGAGCCATGTTCAAGAGCATGGGCCTCATGGCTCCAGATGTGATGAGTGTTTGTCAACGGAAGTCAAGAGGACATGAAGAGAAGAGAAGACCTGCTGTGTCTGGGTCGCATGTGACTCAGGTACACAGGCAGCGAGCGACTGTCGGGCAGAGGGGCCGCAAAGTCGGGCTAGCCCAATCCGAGTACATGGGCTAGGAGCAGTAGAGGATCCACACGTCTGTTGACCGGGATTGACTCAAGTACACGGGCGGCGAGCGATTACTGGGCTGAGGGAGCTGCGGAATTGGGCCGGCCCAATCCGGGTACCCGGTGCGAAGCGCTTGAAATATTGCCTTAAAGTCTCTCCGTGGAGCTGCTTCACCTGGAAAAGACTTCCTGTTGACATTGGGGTACGAAGGTACCCTGAAAATTGCTTATGAACTTCTTTCTCAACTGCTCCCAGGTTCTGGTTGACCCTGGCTTCAAAGACCAGAACCATCGCAGTGCCACTCCTTCAAGAGCTAGGGGGAAACATTTGGCCATGGTGTCTCGCACTCCCCCACTGGCCTCAATTGCCAATGCGTAAGAACGGGAGAACTCCCCAGGATCTTCATCTCCGGAATATTAACAAAGCTTCTAAGTTTTGAACTTACGATCAAAGCAAACTTTCTGCAACTCAGGATGCAGCGGGGATTCGGTGTCGAAGGAAGCGTTCTCGGGGCTTCGGGATAAGGAAGTTCGTCGTCTTCGGGCACTTCGGGGATCATTGGGGTGGCCTGAGAACGAAGCCTATCTGCGGCTTCTTGCCGCCACCTTGCTACTTCAGGTTGAAGACTGGCCATTTGAGTGGCCATATCGCCAAGACCATCTTCATCTCCTCCGGAAGGGCCTTCCGGGTCTTGAGAACTGTATGCATCAGTTCGAAGTGGAATCTGAGGTGGAAGAGGAGTTTCGGTTGGTCCTCATTACAGGGTGAAACGGGGGGTATTTATAGGCTCAAACATTAAGGAAAAGACCCTTCTACCCCTCTATTACAACCGACATAGTGGAAACTATTCGGTACCATTAATAGGGTTAAAACAGTAAAAGACTAATCTAATAAGACAGAAGATAAGTCTTCCATCCTAGCTGGCAAAGAAACTCTCTGAAGAGTCCATGTTTGAAGATATACTTCGAACTAGCGTTCGCCTTCATCCTTTGAACTTTATCCAGTGTACTCCCGGAGTTAGACGCTAAAAACCTTTGATTAAATCCCCTGCCTTTGTCTTGTTACAGCAATAACTCTGAGGATGAAATATTTTCCCCCAACAACCCCGAAGATACATTTTTTTGGGGTTAAGATGGATTCCACATGCCCGAAGGATATTGAATGTTTCTGCTAAGTCTAGGTTGTGTTGCTGCTTTAAAGCACTCTTTATTACAATGTCATCCATATATGCTTCTACATTGCGGCCTATTTGATGACCTAGAGCCTTACCAATTAACCTCAAAAAAATTGCCCCGGCATTTCTTATGCCAAAGGGCATTCTTACATAGCAGAAGACTCTCGAAGGAGTTACAAAGCTTGTTTTGATTTCATCTTCGCGCTTTAGCCAGATTTGATGATAGTTGGAATACGCGTCAAGGAAGCTTAATAACTCCGAACCAGCAGTGGAGTCAACCAATTGATCAATTCGGGGCATGGGATAGGGGTCACGGGGGCATGCTTTATTCAAAGATGTAAAGTCAATACATATGCGCCACTTCTCGGAAGATTTCTTCCTAACGAAGACTGGGTTGGCTAACCACTCAGTATAAGCCACTTCTCTGATAATCCCAGCCTTCAGCAGCTTTTCCACTTCGTCTTTGGCAAGGATAGCCCTCTCCATAGACAACTTCTGGAGTCCTTGCCGAATAGGCCGAGCCTTCGGGTTCACGAGTAAACTGTGCTCAATAATATCCCGACTGACTCCAGTGATGTCTTCATCAGACCAAGCAAAGACATCTAAATTATCCTCAACTACATTCTCTAATGAAGTAGCGACTTCTGAAGGCAAGTCATTGCCAAACTGAAATGAATATTCCTTGCCATCTTTAACAATAACCTTCGTTGCAATCTCTCCTTCAGGTCTTGTCCTTGGGAAGGGCTTCTTCAAAGACTCGCCCAGAGCAGAAAAAACCTCTGGGTTTTCTTGCACGCTGTTCACCTGTCTCGAGTCAAGAGGAGGGCCATGACCATACTCCGTTCTTCGCGCAGTGGCCTGATCTCCAAAAACAGTGAGTACTCCCGCCTGTGTGGGCATCTTCATACATAGGTAATTATTATGCGCCATAGCTCCAAATTGATTCAACATGCCCCTTCCGAAGATAACATTGTATGCATATGGGGCATCCACAACATCAAAAATCACTTCCTCCATCCTGGCCAGTAGCCCCTCTCCGAAAGTAACTTCCAGGCCAGTTTGGCTGAGGGCATTGAGAGGGGGTCCTGCGAAGCCTTGCAAAGGACGGGCTGCTGGGAGAAGATCCTTCCTGGAGATGTAGAGTTGATCAAAAGCTTGGACAAAGATAATATCTATCGAACTCCCTCCGTCGATTAGCACTCTCCGGACCTCAGTCCCTGCTATGTCGGCAGTGATGACAAGTGGGTCTGCATGTGGAAATTTAATGCCATCTGCATCATCTGCAGAAAAAGATATCGGCACATGGGACCATTCAGGCATAGAAGCTGCATATGAAGAAGTTCCAATATGGCCCACCTCTCTAACATATTCTCTTCTCTGCCTCTTTGACATACTTCCAAGGGTCCCTCCCCCGGAGATGGGGAGGACTACACTTTCCCTTGATCTTGACCATCTTCCTGCTTCGGAGATGGCATAGCATTGACCACCGGAGGCCGTCTTGCAGGGTCGAAGTTCTCTATCCACGCCACAGCCTAAACAGGCTCCGGACGTACTTCGGTCGTAACTCGGTCAGTAGTGCCTCGACCCGAAGTTCTTTCCAGGTACTCGCCTCTTAAAGCGAGTATAAACTTACATGCATCCGTTGCGTGACTTCGATTCTCACCATGGACGACAGAAAAAAGCCTGGGCTTTGCCAGCCGGCTTCCCTGGCGGCCTCCAGCCACCGGTCTTACTTCCTGAAGGCTGCGAAGTCCTTGGGGCAAATTTCTGCGGGGGTGCAATGTTTAAGACTTCTGAACGAGGATGCTTTTGCCCCTGACGCCTGTCATGCTGAGCTTCGAAGCTAGGCCCCTACGGTTGTGTTGAAGTCTTCACTTCCAACTTGACTTCTTGTAGGATTGACGGAGTGGCGGCAGTTCTCTGAAGCCACCCCTCTTTTGACCTTGCATACTCTTCGAAATAAGACATCAATTGAGCAACAGAAGATATCTGCTTCCTGTGAAGTTTATCAAGGAGGCCCGCATGGGTAACTCCCTCTCGAGCTGCATCAACTACAGAAGACGTAGTTAACCCTCAAAATTTCGACTTCGTATGAGCGAAGCGCTAGAAATACTGCCATAAAGTCTCTCCGGGGAGCTGCTTCACCTGGAAAAGACTTGCTGTTGACATTGGGGGTATGAAGGTACCCTGAAAATTGCTTATGAACTTCTTTCTCAACTGCTCCCAGGTTCTGATTGACCCTGGCTTCAAAGACCAGAACCACCACAGTGCCACTCCTTCAAGAGCTAGGGGGAAACATTTTGCCATGGTGTCTCGCACTCCCCCATTGGCCTCAATTGCCAATGCGTAAGAACGGGAGAACTCCCCAGGATCTTCATCTCCGGAATATTTACAAAGCTTCAAAGTTTTGAACTTAGGGTCGAAGCAAACTTTCTACAACTCAGGATGCAGCGGGGATTCGGTGTCAAAGGAAGCGTTCTCGGGGCTTCAGGATAAGGAAGTTCATTGTCTTCGGGCACTTCGGGCATGATTGGGGTGGCCTGAGAACAAAGCATATCTGCGGCTTCTTGCCTCCACCTTGCTAATTCAGGTTGAGGACTGGCTATTTGAGTGGCCATATCGCCAAGACCGTCTTCATCTCCTCCAGAAAGGGCCTTCCGGGTCTTGAGAACTGTACGCATAAGTTCGAAGTGGAACCTGAGGTGGAAGAGGAGTTCCGGTCGGTCCTCATTACAGGATGAAACGGGGGGGTATTTATAGGCTCAAAAATTAAGGAAAAGACCCTTCTGCCCCTCTATTACAACCGACATAGTTGAAACTATTCGGTACCATTAATAGGGTTAAAACAGTAAAAGACTAATCTAATAAGAAAGAAGATAAGTCTTCCATCCTAGCTGGCAAAGAAACTCTCTGGAGAGTCCATGTTCGAAGATATACTTCGAACTAGCGTTTGCCTTCATCCTTCGAACTTGATCCAGTGTACTCCCGGAGTTAGACGCTGAAAACCTTTGATTAAATCCCCTGCCTTTGTCTTGTTACAGCAATAACTCTGAGGATGAAATATTTTCCCCCAACAACCCCAAAGATACATTTTTCGGGGTTAAGACGGATTCCACATGCCCGAAGGCTATTGAATGTTTCTACTAAGTCTAGGCTATGTTGCTGCTTTAAAGCACTCTTTATTACAATGTCATCCATATATGATTCTACATTGCGGCCTATTTGATGACCTATAGCCTTAGCAATTAACCTCGAAAAAATTGCCCCGACATTTCTTAAGTCAAAGGGCATTCTTACATAGCAGAAGACTCCCGAAGGAGTTACAAAGCTTGTTTTGATTTCATCTTCGCGCTTTAGCCAGATTTGATGATAGCCAGAATACGCGCAAGGAAGCTTAATAACTCCGAACCAGCAGTGGAGTCAACCAATTGATCAATTCGGGGCATGGGATAGGGGTCACGGGGGCATGCTTTATTCAAAGATGTAAAGTCAATACACATGCGCCACTTCCCGGAAGATTTCTTCCTAACGAAGACTGGGTTGGCTAGCCACTCCGTATGAGCTACTTCTCTGATAATCCCAGCCTTCAGCAACTTTTCCACTTCATCTTTAGCAAGGATGGCCCTCTACGCAGATAGCTTCCGGAGTCCTTGTCGGATAGGCCGAACCCTCGGGTTCACAAGTAAACTATGCTCAATAATATCTCGTCTGACTCTGGTAATATCCTCATCAGACCAGGCAAAGACATCTAAATTCTCTTCAACTACTTTTTTCTAACGAAGTAGCGACTTCTGGAGGTAAATCTTTGCCAAACTGAAATGAATAGTGTTGGGGGAAAATATATCATCTTCGGGGTTATTGCCGAAACAGCATAAAGGCAAATAGCAGATTCGAAGGTTGGGAGACGTTCATCTTCGAAGATACCCTGAGTCAAGCTCGAAGTACGAATATAGGCATTGGTTCGGAGTACATCTTCGAACTAAGGCTTTTCGAGATCTTTATTGCCAGCTAAGATGGAAGATTTATCTTTTATATCATTAGATTAGTCTTTTAGCATTTTAGCCCTATCAAGGGTACCGAATAGTTTCCACTATGTCGGTTGTAATAGAGGGGTAAATAGGTCTTTTCCTTAATATTTGGGCCTATAAATACCCCCCATTTCACCCTGTAATAGGGACCGAATACAAGTTATTCAATACACACATTCGAACTATTCTAAGTTGTTATCCTTTCAGAGGCTTAGAACAGTTCTCTTCACAAACACTTCGTTTGTTAGTTTCTATTCTACAGAAACCTGTTAGCGTAATCTTTTACGCCAACAAATAGTCTTTGCCGTCTTTGACAATAACCTTCGTTATAATCTCCCCTTCAGGGCTTGGCCTTGGGAAGGACTTCTTCGAAGGTTCACTTGAAGCAGAAATATCCTCTGGGTTGCCTTGCACGCTGTTCACCTGTCTCGGGTCAAGAGGGGGGCCATGACCATATTCCTCTCTTCGCGCAGTGGCCTGATCTCCGAAAACAGTGAGCACTCCCGCTTGTGTGGGCATCTTCATACATAGATAATTATGATGCACCACAACTCCGAACAGATTCAACATGCCCCTCCCGAAGATAACATTGTATGCATACGGGCATCCACAACATCAAAAATCACCTCCTCTGTTCTGGCCAGTAGCCCCTCTCTGAAGGTGACCTCCAGACCTATTTGGCTGAGGGCATCGAGAGGGGGTCCTGCGAAGCCTTGCAAAGGACGAGCTGCTGGGAGAAGATGCTTTCTTGAGATGCAGAGTTGATCGAAGGCTTGGACGAAAATAATATCTGCTGAACTCCCTCCGTCAATTAGTACTCTCCGGACTTCAGTCCCTACTATATCGGCAGTGATGACAAGTGGATCTTCATGTGGAAACTTTATGTCCGCTGCATCATCTGTGGAGAAAGATATTGGCACATGGGACCATTCTGGCATGGTAGCTGCGGACGAAGAAGTTCCAATATGGCCCACTTCTCGGTCATATTCTCTTCTCTGCCTCTTCGACATACTACCAAGAGTCCCTCCTCCGGAAATGGGGAGGACTACTCTTTTCCCTCGATATTGACCATCTTCTTGCTTCGGAGGTGGCATAACATTGACCACCGGAGGTTGCCTTGCAAGGTCGAAGTTATCTATACGTGCCACAGCCTGGATAGGCTCCGGACGCACATCAGGAGGAACTTGGTCAGTAGTGCCTCGACCCGAAGTTCTTTCAAGGTACTCGCCTCTTAAAGCGAGTATAGACTTGCATGCATCAGTTGCGTGACTTCGATTCTCACCATGGACACAGCAGAAGAAGGCCTGGACTTTGCCAGCTGGCTTCCCTGGTGGCCTCCAGCCGCTAGTCTTGCTTCCTGAAGGTTGCGAAGTCTTAGGGGCAAATTTCTACGGAGGTGCGATGTTCAAGACTTCTGAACGAGGATGCTTTTGCCCCCGACGCCTGTCATGCTGAACTTCAAAGCTAAGCTCCTGCGAAGGTGTTGAAGTATTCACTTCCAGCTTGACTTGTTGCAGGATTGACGGGGTTGAAGGAGTTCTCCGAAGCCACCCTTCTTCTGACCTTGCATATTCTTCGAAATAAGACATCAAATGAGCAACAAAAGATATCTGTTTTCGGTGAAGTTTATCAAGGAGGCCCACATGGGTAACTCCCTCTCGAGCTGCATCAACTATGGAGGATGTAGTCAACCCTTGAATCTGTGACTTCGTATGAGCGAAGCGCTTGAAAAATTGCCTTAAAGTCTCTCCGGGCAGCTGCTTCACCTGGAAAAGGCTTCTTGTAGACATTGGGGGTACGAAGGTACCCTGAAAGTTGCTTATGAACTTCTTTCTTAACTGCTCCTAGGTTCTCATTGACCCTAGCATCAGGGACCAGAACCACCGTAGAGCCTCCCCTTCAAGAGCTAGAGGGAAGCACTTGGCCATGGTGTCTCACACTCCTCCTCTGGCCTCAATTGCTAATGCATAAGAACGGGAGAACTCATAGGGTCTTCGTCTCCAGCATATTTGCAGAGCTTCGAAGTTTTAAACATAGGATCGAAGCGCACTTTCTGTAGCTCGGGATGCAGCGGAGACTCGCTGTCGAAGGAAGCGTTCTCTGGGGCTTCAGGATAAGGAAGTTCGTCGTCTTGGGGCACTTCGGGGATGACCGGGGTGGCCTGAGAATGAAGCCTATCTGCGGCTTCTTGCCACCACCTCGCTACTTCATCTTGGAGACTGGCCATTTAAGTGGCCATATCGCCAGGACCATCTTCATCTCCTCAGGAAGGACCTTTCGAGTCTTGAGAACTATATGCATCAGTTCAAAGTGGAACTTGAGGTGGAAGATGAACTCTGGATGTCCGAAGTATGGATGGAGTAGGGGGAGGAACTCCGTATGCTCGAGGAAGGGGAATCCCTTCTGAAGTCTGAGGTGGAGGAAATGTCGAAGGTCCTCTGACCTCAACTGTGTTCGAAGATCTTACTTCGGAGGTCCGAGGGGACATCCGAGTAGGACTACCACCTGAACTCTGCTTGGGAGGCATGGTTTGAGAACTTGGAAGAGAACGAAGTTTTTTGGACTAAGTTCCCCACGGACGGCGCCAACTGTTGGCGTAAAAGATTACGCTAACAGGTTTTTAGAGTTTAGAAACTAACAAATGAAGTGTTTGTGAAATGAACTATTTCAAGCCTCCGAATTGGATAATATCTCGAAGCAGTTCGAAGATGTGTATTGAATAAGTTAGTATTCGATCCCCATTATAGGGTAAAACGGGGGGTATTTATATGCCAAAACCTTAAGGAAAAGACCCTTTTACCCCTCTGTTACAACCGACATAGTGGAAACTATTCGGTACCCTTAATAGGGCTAAAACGGTAAAAGACTAATCTAATGAGAATGAAGATAAGTCTTCCATCTTAGCTGGCAAGGAAGCTCTCTGAAGGGTCAATGTTCGATGATATATCCAAACTAGATTCCGAACTCATTCCAGTATACTTCCGGAGTTAGATGCTGGAAACCTTCGATTAAATCACCTGCTTTTGTCTTGTTGCAGCAGTGGCCCTAAGGATGAAGTATTTTCCCCCAACAGTGTCCTCTTTGACTTCCGTTGACAATCACTCATCACCTCTCGAGCCATGAGGCCCATGTTCTTCAACATGGCTCCTCAATCTCCCACTTGATAAGTGCATTGTCAACACTTCTCTTTATCAGCTCTACGGTACCTGCTAGCACATATGGAAACACAAAAACAAAACACAAGAAATGAGAAAGAAAAAAAATAAAAGTTTAACCCTAATGACCAAAAGCCAAACAAAAGCAAGAAAGCGGTCATTATGGTTAACCAAAAATAAAGACTCAAAACGAGTGCAATCTCAGAGTTATCAACAAGGATACCAAAGAGTAAAGGAAAAAAGAGACTAAAAATTCCCCCCGAAACAAATCCCAGAGAAAGCCAAAACTCCCCCTAAACTCTTCTAAAAGATTGAGTAACCCAAAATTTCTCCCCCTTATTGACAATTGGACTCATCAAGCGAGACTAAAATGCACTCTAAAAAGACATAGACTCAAACTCCCCCTAAAATGCAGTTCCCCCTCAAAATATGCAATGAATGCAATTGGGGTGCAGGTGGAGTGAAGAAAGCATGCTTCTCATATATGATGACATGGCAATTTCAACATCTAGCAAGTATAGCAAAATACATACTGTCTAAGACACATGGCATGATCAGTGCAATAGATGATATCTAAAGAAAGTCATTGGCATGTGTTCTCAGTTTTTGCAAACAAAAGCATCACCACATTTTCTAGTCGAAAAGCAAGGTAAAGCATGAGATGCAAAAACTAACTGATATCTACCAAGATAAGCATTGTCCAGAACAAAGTGCTTCAGCAAACTTGTTATCTTTTTAATTTCAACCTTTTTCTTTTCCCTTTTCATTGTTGCTAGGGGTTATTTGCATGTCAAACCTTATGCTAACCGACCAAGTCAAGCCTAGGCCAGAACTAGACCATCAGAAGCTTAAGACATTGGTCTTGGCATACACTACACTATCCTAGTTCATACGAAAGTGCTATGTTAAGGAGTCCAAAACAATGCAATGCGACAAAGCAAACCCACCTGGATCTTTTCAAATCAAGCATTAAAGGCATGGAATTTTCATTTTTCTGATTTTATCATTTTTATAGCAGATTTTCCATGTTAAAGCATATATATGTCCAAGTTGCATATCTGCATCTAAGTGAGGAACTAGCTACCAGACATGTAACAGATAGCAAAAGCATTCAGCCTACACATGCTAGTTACTCGAAGCAATGGTGATCATTTTTCAATTTTAAAACATAAAATCCATGCATATGATAGATATCAGACATATCATGTGAACCGATGCAAAGCATGATCATCGACAAGTAATCAAAAGCATATACAAGCTAGAGTAAGTAAAGCAGATCAATCATATAACAAAAGCAAGCTCAAAGTGTGATATGTGAATAGAATGATATGAACACACACAAAAATACTCAAGAAAAGAGTAAAGAAGAAAGAAAACCGACTCAAAATATCCTAAAAAGGATACACAACACCTAAATCCCCTCGCAAACGCTCAAAGGTAGACTGATCTAAGGGTTTGGTGAAAATGTCTTAAGCATCCGAAAAGCTAGATAAATCAAGAGACGATGATGTTGAATAAAAAAGACCAAGATCGGGCACATAGGTAAGGTAACTGAAAATGCACTTGACAGCCTACCGATGAGACACGGTGGTGAAAACTGGAAGCGCGCGCACAGTCCCCTGGCAAACTGTATGTCTGGCCTCGTCGCCGTCAAGTACAACAGCGATCCAATCATCCTTCGATACTCTCTCTCGTTGACCTTGACGCCACTCTTGTCCTTGTCAGGGCCCCTAGATGTACCCATTGGGGTCATCTGAGGCTTCGGCTCTCCACCAAAGTCGAATTTCTTCAGCATGTCCCGCGTGTACTTACTCTGGTAGATGAAGATGTCGTCCTTAGTCTGCTTGATCTGTAGCCATAGAAAATACTTGATCACACCCATGAGGCTCATCTCAAACTCACTGTGCATCTGCTTAGAAAACTTGGACACAAGCGCATCAGTAGAACCACCAAAAATGATATTGTCCACGTAAATTCGAGCAATGAAGAAGTGCGAGGCATCTCTAAGCAAGAAAAGAGTCTTGTCCACAGAACCCATCACAAAGCCCTTCCCCAACAAAAACTGCTTCAACCGGTCATACCAAGCCCTGAGGGCTTGCTTTAGACCGTATAAAGCTTTCTTCAGCTTAAAAACATGTCGAGGAAACTTAGGATTCTCAAAACCGAGGGGCTACCTTACATAGACCTCCTCCTCTATGAACCCGTTTAGAAAAGCACTCTTGACATCAATTTGAAAAAGCTTAAACCCCTTAGAAGCGGCAAAAGCCAAAAGAATGCGAATGCACTCAAGACAGGCAACGGGAGCGAAAGTCTCTTCAAAGTCAATACCCTCCTAGCAAAAACCATGGGCAACTAGTCGAGCTTTGTTACGCAACCCAACCCCATCTTCACCTTGCTTGTTTTTGAACACCCACTTGGTGCCTATGGGGTTGCATCTGGGTGGCAGCTCAACCAGTGTCCAAACCCGACCGTGGACAAAATTCTCAAGCTCTTCTTGCATGGCATTAATCCAGTTCGAATCAGAAAGAGCATGAGAAACGTCTCTGGGCTCAAAAGATGCAACAAACATAGACTCATCAAACACAGCAAGCGAGTCAACAGAAGAGCGCAAAGTTCTCTCAAAAAGATCACTGATGATGATCTCTAAGGGGTGATCACGCTGAACTGCTCGGGATCCCATGTGATCTGAAGTCACCTCACCGGAGTCAGCAGCTGGCACCTTTGGACTCGATTGAGGGGGATTGATCGAAGTGGAAGAAGTAATCAGAGGTCCGCCCTTGTCCTCAGTCGAAGTCTCAGAAGGTGTGGGGTCTGCAGGCTGTGCAGAAGGCCCACCCTCATCAACAGCTGGAGCGTCATCATCTTCCTCGAAGATGGACTCTCCAAGCTCATCATCTCTAGAAAGCTCAAAAGGAGTTAATGAAGGCAAGGACTCATCAAAAGTAACCTCGCAAGTCTCGACAAGCTGTTGGGAGTCGAGGTTCAAAACACGGAAGCCTCGAGAATGCAAATCATAACCAAGAAAAATTCCATCCCAGCAACTAGACTCAAACTTGTCCAAATGCCCTCCCTTCTTGAGCACAAAGCACTTGTAGCCAAACGCTCACAAGTGTCTCACCTTAGGTTGTCTGCCAAATAGCAACTCATATGAAGTCTTACCTAAGTAAGCTCTAAGAAAAATGCGGTTGGCCAGATAACAAGCCGTGTTCATGGCTTCAGCCCAAAAGCGCCTAGGAGTCCTATGCTCATCGAGCATCGTCTTGGCCATCTCGACTAGCATGCATTTCTTTCGTTCCACAATGCCTTTCTATGGGGGACTGTAAGGAGCAGAAAACTAATGATCAAGACCCTAATCACTACAGAAGCTAACGAACTGAGAGTTCTTGAACTCAGAACCATTGTCAGAGCGAATTGCTTGCATCCGACCATTGTTCTCGTTCTTCAGCTTCAAAATCAAGTCATGAACAAACTGAAAAGTCTCATCATTAGACTCCAAGAAGAAAACCCACGAGAATCAAGAAAAACCATCAACGATCACAAGTTCGTACCACTTCCCACCGACTGAGCGTACCCGAGCTGGACCAACATTGTCCATGTGTAACAGCTCTCCCGAGTACGAAGTCATCACCTGAGTCACAGGTGAGTGAGAAGCGGCAACCATTTTCCTGTGATGACAGGGATGGCAAACTAGATCCTTCTCCATCTTAAGCTTGGGCAATCCTCAGATGAGGTCCATAGAGCTCAATCTGACTAGCAAATCAAAACTCAAATGGCCCAACCTCCTATGCCACTTCTAGAGCTCAGAGGAGGATCCCGCAATTAAACAGCGAGAAGGGCCAAAAGAACTAGAGAAGTCAATCCGAAAAACCTTACCGAAGGGTAAGATCTGGCAAACCAAAGACCCTCTAGAATCAACCACAGAAGACATGCCCTTCTTAAAACGAACCTCCAAACCATCCTCAAGAATGTTGCGAAACAGAAATCAAATTGATGTTCAAATTTCCAACCAAAGCAACATTCCTCAAAGAGAAATGGTTAGAGATGCGAATTGAGCAAATGTCATGTACCTTCCCTTGACCACTATTCACGAAGGTGATGTATTCCATGGAGATCGCGGGAGAAGAGATTGGAGAACCATCTACGATGTCCCGTCATGTGGCAAGAGCATCCTGAATCCATGATCCACACGTCCTCTAGTCCTCGATCATGCACAATCAGTGGTCGTATGTGGGAGCAAATGGTCCGGCACCAGGTTTAGCAAAAGAGCTAAACCAGTGTCATGCCATCTGCTCAAAGGAAGGAAAGCAGAAAGAATCATAAGAGTCTGGACCAAAGCGCGATCCTCGGTTCTGCCTAAAGTCTTGGCCATGAGGTCCAAAACCATATCTAGAATGGCCTGGAGCTCTGCCAGAACGAACACCACCCTCAGGAGCACGGGCATGAAAGTCGTCTCCTCTACCACCACCTACATGATGCGGCCTGGCCTCTAGCCTCTCCCTGCATCGAGGAACTCTCAGTCTACCACTGTGTTGGTAGAACTGCTCCTGCCCACCACGAGCTCTCTCTGTTCTCTCAACCCATTTCCTCCTGAAGAAAAACTCCTCAAGATGCCCGTCTCTCTGACAGTACTCACAGTGGTAGGTGGGCTTCTTGGGATGTGGTTGAGGCTTCGAGTTCTTGGGCTTGGTGGTGTTGGGTGTAGACTCTTTGGTGTGAGAGGGTCCAGGTAGAGAGTCTAGAGAAGTGTGGATATGTTTGGGCTTTGGACCTAGATGGGCTTCTTGGGTGGAGGTTTAGGCTATTCTTGAAACACTCCAACCTTGGGCAGACTAGCCTGGAAAGACTCAGTGGAGTGAGTCTTGGGATATCTCTGTTCAGGAGTCATCTTACTCCACTCCACTTCTCGGCTAATGGCACTCCCAAAATCAGCGTTGGTATAGGTGTAACCTACACCAAACCCATTCTGCCTCTTAAACTACTGGATCATCATGCTGAGATGTGGCTCTCTGGCACTCACCCAACTTAGGATCTCACGGAGGTAAAAGTTCTCATTCTGGACATCAGATATCTCCTCTCTCAAGGAAGCTAGTGCCTCCACCTAAGACAAGCAGGTCTCACACTCTCTATCAACTTGGACAGACTTCTCAGCTTTCAGCTTGATCAACTCCAATCTAAGAGACAAGAAGTTCTCACAAACAGTGGGTGAAACTAACAATGTCTCAAGCTCTAGCCTAGTCTGTTCTAGTTCAGCTCTGACTCTCTCCAACTCGTCCAACTGCTCATCACTCTTGGCTTTCAGCTCAGCTAAACTAACTAGATGGGATGGGTAGTCTACACATGGCACAACGACAGTGGCATGAGCATCTTTCAGCTCCATCTGAGCGCTCTCAAGCTCAGCGGCCAAAGCGTCCCTCTCATCTACCCTCTCTGTGTACCTAGACTTCAGAGTCGTCAGGTCACACAGTAACACCTCACAATTTGGGCACTCACTGCTACCACCCAAGCAAGGGGAAGAAGTTAGACTCTCAATCCTACCGTTGGCCACGACTAAGCTCACTCTCAAGCTCATCTATTCTCTTCTTAGCCCCTCTAAGCAGTTTCTCCCGATATCTCAACTCCTGACGGTTCTCTTCAAGTAAATCAACGATTTCGCAGTTCATAAGAAGATACCTTTTCATCGTCGTCATTAGTTGGAGTTGTCGGGGGAGCCCTTCTCTTCCTTATCCCCAAGAGCCATTGAGTAGAAGCTCTTGCAGGATCTTCGATGGTGATGTGAGCGGCTCTTCAGCCTGTCCTCGAAGGTCATGAAGCAGAGGCCCACCGGATCATCCTAGTCCTTTCCCTTCCTGATCACGATCTCCTCATCGCTTGAGCTTGATGAAGAGGAAGAACACGAAGACCGCTTGGAGTATCTTCTCTCCATCTCAGCGAAGAAGGCCTTGTCTCGCTTCTTGTTCTCACGCTAGTAGTCCTTCAGGGCCTTTCTGAAGAATCTTGTCTTGGGCTTGCCCTTTGTGAAGGAGGAGCTGTCGTGCTTGCCAGAGTCGTAGGAGCCACCACTGGTACCCTTCTTGTGACCATTGCGCTTGGGGCAGTCGGTAATGAAATGACATGGATAACCACACTCAAAGCATCCAGATTTTGTGCCATGTCTTTTGAACATTCGCTTATCATAGAGACGATGCACCCTGGTTGTTAAACAGCCACAGATCATCATCTCCTAGCAACTCAAGCTGGTCCTCAGCAATAGACATTAAGGAGAACCCAGCACAGCTCACAGAAGAGGAGTCAGCAGAATGAGTCGCAAGAGCCAGGGTTATTGATCCAGAGCCAGTGAGATTTGATCTCAACTAGATATCAACCTCTGTGGCCTTGAGCTTGCTGAACAACTCTAAAATTGTCAAGGTATCATAAGAGGTGCTCTCAATGATAGAAGATACCTTGATCTCCTAGATCTTAGGGTCCAAGGTATGGAGAACCTTCAGCGTCTGCTCATGATATGAGACTAGCTGAACTCCCTCGGCCTTGTTGGCCTGAAGCTTGTTGATGATTGATTGAAAATGACCAAACAAGGCTTCAACAGATTCACCCGGCTTCTATGTGAAATTTTCATATTCACGCTGATAGGTCTGATAGAGCCGAGCCTTGACCTGGGCTGTCCCCTTATGGTGTGCCTGGAGGGTAGTCCAGATCTCTCTAGCAGTGTAGAGATGGTTCACACACTCAAATTCAGTGGGACCTAAACCAGAAAACAAAATGTTCACCGCTTTGTTGTTGTTCTAATGCTGGGCGATTATATCAGGAGATGTATGCTCAGCAACAGGCAATATGGTGAAAGTAGCGTGAACACAAATGTCCCAAATGTCCGCGCTCTGGCTCATGAGATAGGCTCACATGTGAGTCTTCCAATAAGTATAGCCAAAAGCTTCCAGGGATGGGACCAGTCATGATCACTACCTGGGTTTAGAACCGGTTAATGTATGGAAAAACCCTAACTAGGCTCTGATACCACTTGTAGGACCGAAAGTAGCGACCAGAGGGGGGTGAATGGGCGCCTAAAAATAATATTCTTTCGAATCAATGGCCTGCTCCCAACACCCAACGCACCTCAATAGACTAACAGGAAAAATAAACAAATAAACAGTGCTAAAAATAATCTAGCCTAAAAACAAGCGGTGCCCTAAACAAAAAGACACCAACACAGTGCTTAAAGGCAGATTAAGTCCATTCACTAAACAAAAGGCATCTCCACAAAGATTTCACCAAAACGCAGGTAATCCATCATGCACATGACTATATCCATCATTCACAAACATTTCATCAATCAAACTCAATGCAGTAAATGAATAGCTCTCACAGATAATCCATTTGATACATTGTTGGGGGAAAATATTCCATCCTCAGGGTTATTGCAGTAACAACACAAAGGCAGATAATGGATTCGAAGGTTTAGGACATGCATCTTCGGAGATGCCTTGAGTCAAGCTCGAAGTATGAAGATGGACCTTAGTTCGGAGTATATCTTCGAACATAGACTCTTTTGAGATCTTTTCTGCCAGCTAAGATGGAAGGCTTATCTTCTTTCTCATTAGATTAGTCTTTTACCATTTTAGCCCTATTAAGGGTGCCGAATAGTTTCCACTATGTCGGTTGTAACAGAGGGGTAAAAGGGTCTTTTCCTTAATGTTTGGGCCTATAAATACCCCCCGTTTCACCCTGTAATAGGGACCGAATACAAGTTATTCAATACACACTTTCGAACTATTCTAAGTTATTATCCTTTCGGAGGCTTAGAACAGTTCACTTCGCAAACACTTCGTTTGTTAGTTTCTAATCCTCAAAAACCTGTTAGCGTAATCTTTTACGCCAACAGTTGTCGCCGTCCGTGGGGAACTTAGTCCAAGAAACTTCGTTCTCTACCAACTTCTTACATCATGCCTCCTCAGCGGAGTGCAACTCGTAACCCTGTTCGGAGGTCCCCTCGGACCTCCGAAGAAGCACCTCCCGACACTGTTGAGGTCGGAGGACCTTCGACGTTTCCTCCACCTCAAACTCCAGAAGGAGTTCCCATTCCTCGAACATACGGAGTTCCTCCGCCAACTCCATCTATACTTCGACCACCCGGAGTTCCTCTTCCACCTCAAGTTCCACTCCGAACTGATCCTCTCAGTTCTCAAGACCCGGAAGATCCTTCCGGAGGAGATGAAGACAATCTTGGTGATATGGCCGCTCAAATGGCCAGTCTCCAAGCCGAAGTAGCGAGATGGCGGCAAGAAGCTGCAAATAGGCTTCATTCTCAAGCTATCCCAGTTATTCCAGAAGTGCCTGAAGACGACGAACCTATCTATCCTGAAGCCCCGGAGAACGCCTCCTTTGATACCGAATCTCCGTTGCATCCTGAGCTGCAAAAAGTTCGCTTTGATCCGAAGTTTAAGACTTCAAAGCTTTGCAAGTATGCCGGAGATGAGGATCCTGGAGAATTTGTCCGTTCTTATGCTCTAGCAATTGAAGCTAGTGGAGGAGTGCGGGACACCATGGCAAAATGCTTCCCCTTAGCTCTTCAAGGAGTAGCATTGCGGTGGTTCTGGTCTTTGAAGCCAGGATCAATTAATTCATGGGGACAGCTTAAGAAGAAGTTCGTAAGCAATTTTCAAGGCACCTTCGTGCCTCCAATGTCGACGGGAAGACTTTTCCAGGTGAAGCAACTCCCTGGAGAGACATTAGGGCAATATTTCAAGCGCTTCGCTCATACGAAGTCGCAGATCCAAGGGTTAACTACATCTTCGGTAGTTGACGCAGCTCGGGAAGGTGTCATTCATCAAGGCCTCCTTGATAAACTTCACCGGAAAAGCATATCTTCTGTTTCTCAGTTGATGTCATACTTTGAAGAATATGCGAGGTCGGAAGAAGGTTGGCTTCGAAGAACTACAGCTACTCCATCCATACTGCAGGAAGTAAAAGTGGAAGTAAAAACTTCGGCACAACTGCAGGAACCAGTCTTTGAAGTTCAGCATGATAGGAGAAGGGGGCAAAAGCATCCCCGTTCTGAAGTCCTGAACATTGCACCCTCGCAAAAGTTCACCCAGAGAGCTCCACAACCTTTGGGAAACAAGGTCAGCGGCTGGAGGCCGCCAGGGAAAACGGGGTGCAAAGGCCAGACCCTTTTCTGCTATATTCATGGTGAAAACCGAAGCCATGCAACTGATACTTGCAAGGCTATACTTACATTGAGAGGAGAGTATCTAGAAAGAACTTTGGGTCGAGGTACTACTGACCGAGTTCCAGCTGAAGTGCGCCCGGAGCCTGTCCAGGATGTGGCGCGGATAAAAACTTTTGAAGCTTCAAGACGCCCTCCGGTGGTCAATATTATGCCACCTCCGAAGTAAGAAGAAGGGCAAGACCGAGGAAAAAGAGTAGTTCTCCCAATCTCCGGAGGAGGTACTCTTGGAAGCATGTCAAAAAGGCAGAGAAGAGAGTATGTCAGAGAAGTGGGCCACATTGGAACTTCGTCATCTGCAGCTGCTATGCTAGAATGGTCCCATGTGCCAATATCTTTTTCGGCAGAGGATGCAGATGGCATTAAATTTCCACATGCAGATCCACTTGTCATTAATGCTGACATCGCAGGAACTGAGGTTCAAAGAGTGTTAATTGACGGAGGCAGTTCGGCAGACATTATTTTTGTTCAAGCCTTCGATCAATTGTGCATCTCCAGAAAGCACCTTCTTCCAGCGGCTCGTCCTTTGCAAGGCTTCGCAGGACCTCCGCTCGATGCACTTGGCCAAATTGGCCTGGAAGTTACCTTCGGAGAAGGATTGTTAGCCAGAACAGAGGAAGTAATTTTCGATGTTGTGTATGCTCCATATGCCTACAACGTCATCTTCGGAAGAGGCATGTTAAACCAGTTCGGAGCTGTGGCACATCACAATTATTTGTGTATGAAGATGCCCACGCAAGCAGGAGTTCTTACTGTGTTCGGAGATCAAGCTACCGCCCGAAGAGCGGAATATGGTCACGGCCCCCCTCTTGATCCAAGACAAGTGAATAATGTGCAAGTTAATCAAGAAAATTTTTCAGCTCCTTTCGAGTCTTCGAAGAAATCCTTTCCAAGACCAAGTCCTGAAGGAGAGGTCGCAACGAAGATTATTGTTAAAGATGGTAAAGAATATACATTTCAATTTGGTAAAGATTTACCTCCAGAAGTTGCAACCTCCTTGGAAAAAGTGGTGAAAGAGAATTTAGATGTCTTTGCTTGGTCTGACGAAGACATCACCGGAGTCGATCGGGATATCATTGAACATAGTTTACTTGTAAACCCGAAGGCCCGGCCTGTTCGGCAAGGACTCCGAAAAATGTCTGCAGAAAGAGCTGTTCTGGCAAAAAGATGAAGTTGAAAAACTGTTGAAGGCTGGGATTATCAGAGAAGTGGCTCACACAGAATGGTTAGCCAACCCAGTCTTCGTCAAGAAGAAATCCTCTGGAAAGTGGCGCATGTGCATTGATTTCACATACTTGAATAAAGCATGCCCACGTGACCCCTACCCCATGCACCGAATTGATCAACTGGTCGACTCCACCGCAGGTTCAGAGTTATTAAGCTTCCTTGACGTGTATTCTTGTTATCATCAAATATGGTTGAAGCGCGAAGATGAGATCAAGACAAGCTTCGTAACTCCCTCGAGAGTCTTTTGTTATGTAGAATGCCTTTTGGCTTAAGAAATGCCGGGGCTACTTTTTCGAGGCTAGTTGCTAAGGCTCTAGGTCATCAATTAGGTCGCAATGTGGAGGCCTGTATGGATGATATTGTAATAAAGAGTGCTTTAAAGCACCAACATAGTCTAGACTTAGCTGAAACATTTAATAGCCTTCGGGCATGTGGGATCTGTCTTAACCCCGAGAAATGTATCTTCGGAGCTAAGGCTAAAAAGTTGTTAGGGTATTTAGTTTCAAGCAGAGGGATTGAAGCTAGCCCTACTCAGATAACTGCACTACAGAAGATGGCTCCTCCAGAAAATTTAAAGCAAGTGCAAAAGCTGACTGGTCGTCTGGCAGCACTTAGCAGGTTTTTGGCAAGGTCTGCGGAGAGAAGTTTGCCTATTTTCAAAGCATTAAAAGGGTCCGAAGATTTTGCATGGACACCGGAGTGTCAGAAAAGCTTCGAAGATATTAAAGAGTATCTCAGTAATCTTGCTACACTCATAGTGCCTACTGCGGACGAAACCTACTTCTTTACCTTGCAGCTACAGGTTCTGCTGTCAGTGTAGTCCTCGTCAGAGAAATGGATTTCAATGGGAAGTTGGTACAAAATCTAGTTTATTTTGTGTCCGAAGCATTATCAGGAGCGAAGACAAGGTACTCCGAACTCGAAAAGTTCGTTTATGCTCTGATAATGGCTTCGAGGAAATTGACACATTATTTTTTGGCTCATAATGTAATTGTACCAACTTCGTATCCTTTGGGAGATATGCTCCGAAGTAAAGACTCCACTGGAAGAATTGGAAAGTGGGCAGTTGAACTAGCACCCTTCGGCATATCCTTTCTGGCAGGGACAGTAATCAAATCACAAGTCTTAGCAGATTTTGTAGCAGAATGGACTCCCCCTGCAATCTTGACTCCAGAGAAGTCAAGCGAAGGAATTTGGACTATTTTTTTCTGATGGAGCTTTCCAAGCATCTGGAGCAGGTGTTGGAGCAGTTTTGATTTCGCCTTCAGGGCAAAGAGCAATGTACTCCGCAAGACTCAACTTTAAGTCTACCAATATATAGCGTAGTATGAAGGGATTTTATTGGACTACGAAAAGCACGTGCTCTAGGGGCCTACAAGAATTCTTTAA